>OY740765.1:67202789-67666573 GCA_963513935.1 Aphrophora alni
CTTGTCATTTACCTTGAGTGACAAGATGATGGTCAGAAGTTGTTCTAAAATAAAATTTTTATTAATTTTTATGTATACTTTTAATGCTTCCGAACTTGAGTGATAAGATGAAGGTCGGAAGTTGTTCTAAAATAAACATTTTATTAATTTTGTAAGATTGCTTTTAATGCATGTGAACTTGAGTGGCAAGATGACGGTCGGAAGTTGTTCTAAAATAAAAATTTTATTAATTTTGTATGTATGTTTTTAATGCTTCCGAAAAATTTGTTTACAAATGTTGTTTTTAAACAAAAGGAAAAGAATTGCAAGATATCCAAATTGTTAATTTTTCTACTGATAAAACCACAGATTAATTAGATCACAAGTGATTTATATATAAACTTCCTAAACAGTTAAAATAATTAACACCACATTCTGAAATTTTGTACCATAAACTCTTGAAATGGCATAAGTCCGCTTTTCTTCTTATTGATAGGAGGGCCAGGATTCACTGTCCTGAATATGCCTCTCAGCTATGTAGCTTGTTGTGCTATTGTGCACCCTCATTCACAGGACCTACCTTATCAATCCAGTCTCAGGTTTTCGGAAAAACCCTCTATGTGTGGAGTCTTAACAGACCTTGAGCATCCCCTTAGACTGTACATTACCCTTCGTTCTCTCCCAAAACTTCTGGCTTTCCTTAAAAATCCGTTAGGAGACACACCTGTTTGCTAAGGTATAGGATACTCTGCGACAGGTTCTGGGCCAATGAAGGGGTATTCTGTTATTTTTTGGCACATCTGTTTGCCTCTTCATTCCCATGAATACCCTGATGACCCAGGATTCACAACATATATACTTTGTTGGTTTTTCCAGAGTTTTCAGAGTGACATGACAGTCCCACACTATCCTAGAAGTATAGTTGTTTTGCCAAAACCAGAAGTGATCCCCTACTGTCTGAGTTTATATCATCATAGTCCCTATCTATATTTCTTTTTGCACATTCTGTAAGGGCAATTACTTCCGTAGAAAAATGGTCATCAGCAGTCCTAAGCTTAAGCTGAAACTCTCTCTGCATCTGACTCCATAAACACCTGACCTAGTACCTTTGGAGGTTAGGTTAGGTTATGTCAGTGTCTTATACCGGGTGTACAAAAAGTCCTGCACCGGTTTAATATTTTTTGTTTAAATGATACTGGAAAGCTGAAAACCTGGACTTACACTGTGAACCTAAATAACTATTGTTGCACACCATGAGCGACAGCGTAGGACCAGGGGGGGACATCCCATTAGGAGTACAAAGAAAATCTTAAATGAAAGTATTGGTCGAGTTGTACATCATTTTAAAGGGTTTTACTGGCAGAGTTTAATGCCGCAAACCACACTTCAAAAGGCTGATCCAGTACAAAATGGCAGATGTTCAAAGGTTTTTGATTATAGACCGACATTTTATTAGTAGCCACAATCATAGCTACAGTCAACACAAACAACTAGTTTCAACTAGGACGGAGGTATGTAGCGACACGCTACCTCTTCGTATCGTTCTGCTAAATTGTTGTGCATATGTAAATATAATTGTATTCAATTATAACATCTAATCTTGTAAATTAATGATGTACAGCTGAGAGAGTATGAAACACTGAACTACCCAAGGTCATGCAGAGTAGGGAGGTATGAGCACTCTCTCTCTCTCTCTCTCTCTGTCTCTCTCTCTCTCTCTCTCTCTCTTCTCTCTCTCTCTCTCTCTCTCTCTCTCTCTCTCTCTCTCTCTCTGTCTCTCTCTCTCTCTCTCTCTCTCTCTCTCTCTCTCTCTCTCTCTCTCTCTCTCTCTCTCTCTCTCTCTCTGCTCTTGTTATCTAAATTCACTTGTTTTATTGTTCCTAACTGTCTTTCCTACTGTGGTCTGGCAGCAGGGATACCCTGTTCGTTGTCAGAGGGTTGATTCCCTCAGGATGAGCGGTACATCTGTATTGACTGATCTCTAGTTTGTTTTCTGAAGGATGATTCCTCCAGGACGAATGTTTTTAACCTCTGAGTGGTCTGTCGGCTGATCCTGATAGGCTACACTCCACCTCATTCGTTGTATGTGGGCTGATTCCCTCAGGACGAACTCCTTTTTAATTACTACCACATCATTTCCTACTGAATACGCATATTGTCAATGCCCTTCTGAAATCTAAACAATAGTACCTCTATCCTTATTCTAAACCCAAGCCAGCTCCGACAGCGATCATTTATCTAAGAAGATTTTTTCACCATTCATGATAAAAATAAAGAAGAAAATCCTATCATCATTCTGTTGTTAATTGCTGTAACTGATAGACGTGTTTACCACTCACATTTATGTGGTTGTTTAGAATTTTTTTTTTCCTTTATCATTAATTGTAGGGGGTCTATTTATTTTGTACATTGTTCACAAGGTAAAGTGAAAATGTCATAATAAATGACTTTCCTACAGATATTTTTTCCCCTTTTTTTATCGTTAGGCAAGATCAAAATTTTGTTAAATTGTCAAGTTTTAAGTTTCATAAAAATTTATTGTAAGTTGATAGCTTTTCCTATTTCATGTAGTTATTATCATGAATGAAAAAGATGAATACTTTGAGCAAATTATATGTGACAACTATTCAATCCTAAATATGACTTCGGTAAGTTCTGCATTTAATAAGACTATTAAAATTTTTACCTTGTGTGGAGGCTAGGCTTGTTAACATGTGTCTTCCCACCATAGAGCTGTGTCCACTGTAATATTGCATCTATACACAAGACATCGTATGAACTTATGTCTGAATCACGTCTAGCTTGAATAAAAATGTTTCCTGTCCTTCATGTTAATATTAAATAAATACATTTCTCGTTGACAGCTCTCTATCTAACGTAATGATGAAAATAACTTAAAGATTTCTTATGTGGTTAATATTGGTGTACTTCATCTTATTTTATAAAATTTTACTTGCTATTACCTAAAATTAGATATGTTGCTCCAACTTTTATGTATACAGGGCCTTCCGCAAGTCATGCCTCGTGCATAAGTTAAACGAGCAAAATATAAAAGAAAGTTTAGAACACCAAGTAAAAGTACATAAAGTAAATTTACACCAAGTAAAAAGAATTCATAGTGTGATTCTTATCTTTTGAGGGTCATTTCAAGAACTGACTGATTGCATGTTGATTTTACTAAGTTCCAAAGTATGATTTGTTATTTTAGGTTTTGTATGACAACACTTACATATTGGGTCTATTAAACATTTACATTTCCTATATAAACAATTGTCAGCGATTTTTAATGCTATGCCTGGTTGAATGCTCCTATTTGGAAATGACTTTAATCACATTATTATATTCCGTGGCCATGAAAACCAAAAGAAAAATACAAGGTTTGTCTATTAATTTTATGTCAATGTGGCCCAGCCAAGGAGCCCACCAAATAAAAACTATAATAAGTATAAATTAGGATTTAATGGGAAGGGATTCTAAATAATAATATATGAATTGGCACTTGCGATTTTGTTGAGCAATGCAAGATCACGTAGAAGGGGGGGAGAGACGAGGAGTGGAGGGCTTGAACCAGCGAGCCGGGAGAGAGAGTCTGTTCTGAGAGCCGCGAGAAGGAAATGGAATGGCAGACCGCTATGGGACGAGGTCAGTCCATTTTTTGGCCACGTGGTATCTAAATTAATCGATATGCTTTTCGGCCACTATTAAGGCTTTATCTAGCCGTTATGTCTTTTTATAAATTATAATTATTACTGTATTCTTCTAATTCGGCGCTAAAATAAAAGATAACATTAAATTTAACTTGCGTTGCGTGCGTTCATTTAGCGTCCTAACCCGACTCCTTGGCCCATCCTGACAAGATTCGACTAAAGTGTACGTGGTCTCCAGCCAGCCGGAGCTTCCAGCTGGTCAAAAGAGGTGGAGACGGTCACATCACAATCCTTAACTTTAGTTTCCTAACAATAATATATATATATATATATGTGTGTGTGTGTGTGTGTGTGTGTGTGTGTTTAAATTTATTATTTTAATGGCCAGTTAATCGATTTTTACTTGACATAATATTCATATAAAACAAATTAATATTAATTTTAACATACATTGACAACCATGGCCATGAAGTTTGCATATTATCTATAAAATTCATTTGTAATACTTTATTGACTATTTAAAAAAACATTCTTAATATTATTCATTGGACATGTTAAATATTTCCTACTTTATAACAACTGTAGATTGCAAAACTACTTCAAGGCCCTGTGCAACAGATTTTTGCTGACTTTTGTGTAAACTAATCACATTGTTCTAGTCAGCTTGACTTAAATAATCTGTCCAAACCAGCAAGTTTTTCTTAAGTTATTCGGATTTATCAATAAAATGTCAATCTCAATATGTATAATTGCATGTGAACATTAACATCTATCTTTTTATCTTGAAACATAGACGTATGAAAATTTAACGTATTTCCCGTTTCCTAAATATGTCACACTTAGTGATTTCATATAACGTAAGGTGTCCTTACCTATTAGGTCCTGTGCTACATTTTAAATAAACAGATTATGAGTAATTATTTATCTATGACAATATAAATCTATTGTTGACAAAAAAAAAAAAAAAAAAAAATGGTTGTATGTCCCTATGTTAAGTCAGTCTTTTAATTTTATAGGGATCTTTTGTACCCGTTTTGGTCTATCAGAAATTTTGGGATTTGGTAGTGTAATTAAAGGAGTGGGTTGATTATTAGTCCCTTATATTTGGTCCGGTGACCTTACAACTTTTGTTACGGATTGAATTGAGTTATTTAAAGTCTGACTTGAACCATGTTAGTTCCTTTCGATGTCCTCACTTGATGTGTTAAAATTGTGCTCCACCAATTGTGATTCTGAATCAATATGTGTTTGTGAGACGTTTTCTCTTTTACGTATACAGGCTTTCTTGAATTTTGGACATAGTTGCCCTTTATTTATTTCCAAATTAAATTTAATTCTGTTAACATGCACTGGAATTTCCCGATTTCTGATTTTTAACATTACATTTAATTTTGACAGGACCTTTGTTACTAAATATGGACCTTTCCAAAGCTTAGATAATTTTTTGACTGTATATTTTTTTATTGCTGGCGTATATTAATTCTTGGTACTTGTTGCTGGTTTTCCTTGTACTTGTTCAGTTTAGTGTTTTTGTTATATTGTTTTTCTTGATATGTACCTAATTTTTCATATGCTAACTTTTAATGTGACTTTAAATTTTCCAAATGATTATCATAGATAACAGTATCGTCTGTTATCATTAAAGTTGATCCCAGGGGTACTTTCATTTTTCTACGTAATAATAGTTAGTATGGCCTGTAGTTTGTTGTTTGATGGACTTGCGAGTTGTATGCCATACTATGATTTCTCTAATATAAGGTATAAACACTTCCATTGTTTGGGCTGTTTTGAGACATGGTAACATTGAAATTAACTATGATTTTTCTAATATAAGGTATAAACACTTCCATTGTTTGGGCTGTTTTGAGACATGGTAACATTGAAATTAACTATGATTTCTCTAATATAAGGTATAAACACTTCCATTGTTTGGGCTGTTTTGAGACATGGTAACATTGAAATTAACTATGATTTTTCTAATATAAGGTATAAACACTTCCATTGTTTGGGCGGCTGTTTTGGAACATGGTAACATTGAAATTAACTATGATTTTTCTAATATAAAGTATAAACACTTCCATTGTTTGGGCTGTTTTGAAACATGGTAACATTGAAATTAACTATGATTTTTCTAATATAAGGTATAAACGCTTCCATTGTTTGGGCTGTTTTGAGACATGGTAACATTGAAATTAACTATGATTTTTCTAATATAAGGTATAAACACTTCCATTGTTTGGGCTGTTTTGAAACATGGTAACATTGAAATTAACTATGATTTTTCTAATATAAGGTATAAACACTTCCATTGTTTGGGCTGTTTTGAGACATGGTAACATTGAAATTAACTCTGATTTTTCTAATATAAGGTATAAACACTTCCATTGTTTGATCTGTTTTGAGACATGGTAACATTGAAATTAACTATGATTTTTCTAATATAAGGTATAAACACTTCCATTGTTTGGGCTGTTTTGAAACATGGTAACATTGAAATTAACTATGATTTCTCTAATATAAGGTATAAACACTTCCATTGTTTGGGCTGTTTTGAGACATGGTAACATTGAAATTAACTATGATTTTTCTAATATAAGGTATAAACACTTCCATTGTTTGGGCTGTTTTGAGACATGGTAACATTGAAATTAACTATGATTTTTCTAATATAAGGTATAAACACTTCCATTGTTTGGGCTGTTTTGAAACATGGTAACATTGAAATTAACTATGATTTTTCTAATATAAGGTATAAACACTTCCATTGTTTGGGCTGTTTTGAGACATGGTAACATTGAAATTAACTCTGATTTTTCTAATATAAGGTATAAACACTTCCATTGTTTGGGCTGTTTTGAAACATGGTAACATTGAAATTAACTATGATTTTTCTAATATAAGGTATAAACACTTCCATTGTTTGGGCTGTTTTGAGACATGGTAACATTGAAATTAACTATGATTTCTCTAATATAAGGTATAAACACTTCCATTGTTTGGGCTGTTTTGAGACATGGTAACATTGAAATTAACTATGATTTTTCTAATATAAGGTATAAACACTTCCATTGTTTGGGCTGTTTTGAAACATGGTAACATTGAAATTAACTATGATTTTTCTAATATAAGGTATAAACACTTCCATTGTTTGGGCTGTTTTGAGACATGGTAACATTGAAATTAACTATGATTTCTCTAATATAAGGTATAAACACTTCCATTGTTTGGGCTGTTTTGAGACATGGTAACATTGAAATTAACTATGATTTTTCTAATATAAGGTATAAACACTTCCATTGTTTGGGCGGCTGTTTTGGAACATGGTAACATTGAAATTAACTATGATTTTTCTAATATAAAGTATAAACACTTCCATTGTTTGGGCTGTTTTGAAACATGGTAACATTGAAATTAACTATGATTTTTCTAATATAAGGTATAAACGCTTCCATTGTTTGGGCTGTTTTGAAACATTGAAATTAACTATGATTTCTCTAATATAATGTAGTCATACAATGTAATGACTTCCATTGTATGGGCTATTTAGGCCTTGATTTAATATAATTTTAAAACCTACAATTTTACAGATTCTATACTATATTATTTCTTAAGTATACTTCCATTACTTGGGCTATTTTGAAATAGACCTTGATAAGTGGCATAAAATTTCTTAGTGTTTTACAAACACTCTATACTTCATGGTATTTAATTTATGTAGATACTTTAACGTTTTTGAATAATGCTGTGACTCCTTGTTCCAGTTTTGATCACAGTCCTAGATAAATACTTGGCCTTTGAAAAGATTACTTTACTAATGCATTAATACTACATTGCGACTCTGTGTTTATTATTTTTTGTCAGAAAATAAATTCCCCTACTTGCAGACAGCTATTATTGTGTGGATAATTTTGATTATAAACATTTTAGCCTAATTAGACACACTTTAATGGTTTACTCTCATATTACCGTACATTATGATGGAATATCAATTGTGATTTTATTAAATTTTTCAAAATATATACTTTTTCATGGTACATCACTATTTACACTTCATATTAAACAAATTATATGCGTCAGAAAAAGTCAGCAGAATGCATAGTTTAGGCACAAATTTGATTTTAATAATTACCTGATGATGGCTTTTTGCTGAAATAAAAAAAAAAAAATTTATACTACATCTAACATTAGTCTAAAATTTGGGGGATATTGATTTAGGCTAACATTTGTAACACATTTGGGGGCACCAAAATTTAGAAAAATCTGGAAATTTCATTAATTTTCAAAATAAATTCAAATTTTCATCATTTTCATGGAGTGTGAAAGAACCAAACTATTTATAATCATATAAATGTAGGAAGGTTTAAGGGGGCCTGTGGAAGTGTGGGAATTTTGAAGTCCTTCTTCTGTTATTCTGTAGGTAGGTGTTTAGTCTATAATGTATTATTGTTCTAAACTTATATTAATTAATACTAAAGTTATTATAACTAAACACCTACTTACAGATACTAAGAGAGTGGTTCTTAAACTTCCTTGATACCACGCACATCCCTTGATACCTTAAAAATTCCTCTATACAAGGACCCCCCAATGATATCTTCAGATTATTATGTGATTTGTATTATAGCAATAATATATTTTAATCATGAGATAATTTGACAAGACTTCTACGCTTACAGTAGTTTCAGTATTGTTAAGATTTTCTAATACAGTTCAAATTGTGTTTTTAAAATGTTGGATTTTTTACATTAGTTCCTACGTAATTGTTCTTCAGATTTACAACTTCAAAGCCCTTAATATTTCATACATGAAATAAGCTTAAGCTTTCTAATACATGAAACAAGGTAAACACACATTCATTACAAGTTACAGTAATATTTCATGTGACAATTCTAAACAATGTTTCCAACTAAATTGCTCCACTATTAGGCATGTCAAACGTATAGACTTTGTAAAATATGAAAATATAACAGTGATGTAATTAGGTGAGCGCTTTAACTATAATATACAGAAAAAAACTTCTCAATCAGTGTGTGTCCACATCTAACATTTTGGTTTTTACGGATTTCTGTACTATTAAAATACAATTGTGGCCAAAATATCGGTTTCACAGAATATTTGCAAAGGATATTTATTGACAAGATCAATGTTTTGTATAATTTAAACATATAAGAAATTAAAAGTGGTAGTATAAAACAAAATATATATACTCAGCATGTTACTATGTTAAAATTATGAAATTTTGGGTTGACAAATGGTTTCTCAGCATTAAAGACATAATATTTACTAAACACATTACAATACATGTCTTAAAAGGACTTTGGGAGAATAAATTTCCTAATTTATTATAAAATGTGGGTTTTTGTATTAAGGCTTTTTTAAACATTTCAATATTAGCATGTTTTAAATGTCCTATTCTAAAGTAAACCAATAGTTAATCATTTTATGAGTCTAGATACATTTTTTTTAAACTCCTATTTTGGGCAGAATTTCAAAATTTTCAATGTATGTTAAAAAACTTTACTACATATTTACCTTTTTTTCCATGTATCTTATATAAAATCTTAAGTACAACAATTAATGTCTCTTGAAAAGAATTTATTATAGGCCAAATTTAGCTAATAATTGTAGCCTACTTTTAAAATTCATGTTATAAAAGAAAATAGTACTTGCGTATTTAAGATTTATTCAAGGCATAGATATCTACTTGGTAGCAGATATTTAAACTTGTCGACAACTGTGCAATGAATCTTATAAGGAATCAAATTATTCATAATATTTTAATAGGATGTACAGAAATAAATACAATTACAACGTAAAACAAATCTTTTGTCTGGTTTTGACTGTCAAAATGCCTAAGTACTACTTTTTATGAGTTTTGACAAAAATGAAAAACCCCATATTTCATGCAGTATTTCAACATTTTAAATGAAATTAACAAAAATCTATATTTTTGGTTTTCTTGTTTGATGTATCTTATACAAAATATTAAATATTCTTTGTAAATAACCACTATTATGACAAATTTGATTAACAATAGAACTTCTATAATTTAAGTTATAAAACAAAACAATTATCCCTCTTTGTATTGAATAAAAACCATGCTATTGTATAAATTTTTATATTTTTGTAAGCAGTCAAAACTGAACAATATTACTCATTCAGAATAACTATTTGGGTACAAACATCATTTTAGGCAGTCAAAACTGTACAATTTTAGGCAAGTTTTATTCAGAAAAACTATAACAGCCTAAATTTATCTTTAAGTAATTTCAATTTGTACAATTTTAGGGAAGTTTCATTCAGAAAAACTATATAAACAGCCTAATTTTTCATTAAAGAAGTTTCAATTTTACGCAAATTTCCAAAAATACTAAATATTTATGTCCTGTAAGAATGTAGTCACAACTGTTGTATAAACAGCTCATATAAGTAGCCAAAACTGTACAATTTTAATCTCAAAAAAATATATATTACAAAAATTTCATAACACCAGCAAATTTACTTATAATCTCAAGGTTAATTATCTAATGATTAAACTGTATCTGAAAATATCATTGAGCGTGCTGGTATCGAGGAATTTTGAAGGTATCAAGGGGTGTGCATGGTATCAAGGAAGTTTGAGAACCACTCTCTTAGTATCTGTAGGTAGGTGTTTAGTTATAATAACTTTAGTATTAATTAATATAAGTTTAGAACAATAATACATTATAGACTAAACACCTACCTACAGAATAACAGAAAAAGGACTTCAAAATTCCCACACTTCCATGGGCCCCCTTAAACCCTCCTACATTTATATGATTATAAATAGTTTGGTTCTTTCACGCTCAATGGAAATTATATTTTTAAATTAATGAAATTTCCAGAATTTAAAAATTTTGCGCCCCAATTGTTATCCTAAATTTGTTACAACTGTTAGTCTAAAATAATATCCCCCAAATTATAGACTAATGTTATAAGTAGTATAAAAGAAATTTAAAGTTTCGACACAAAGCCATCATCAGGTAAATATTAAAATCAAATTTGTACCTAAACTATGCATTCTGCCGACTTTTTCCAAGACATATAATTTGTTTAATATGTGTAAATAGTGATGTACCATGAAAAAGTGTATATTAAAAAAAAAATATATATATATATAAAATCAAAATTGATATTCCATCATAATGTACAACAGTAAACCCTCTGCTGAAAAATCAGATTTTGACTGGAGACTGGCGATGAGGACGCGGTCTCAGGCGATAAATTAATCAACCCAACACAAGCTTAATGTTAAATAAACTTTTTATTAAATTCATTTTATATGCCGAAAGTGGACCTACCTCGCGGAGGGGACTGCTTGCCGACAGTACTTGACACGGACTGCTCGCCGAAAGTACTCGATGCGGACTGCTCACCGATAGTACTCGTTGCAGACTGCTCGCCAACAGTACTCGAAGGGGACTGACTCCAAACCACTCCGTGTCTGCCCTCTTCTTAGTGATCTCGCTAACTCAGCATCCGTCTATTACTTTATAGAAAATTACAATATAGGATCCATTTTCAATTATTAATTATATAATATAAATGGTGGGCTCGTCGGCTGGGCCACATCATGCTGTGGTGCGGATCCGTAATATCACAAAGAGGCATGTGAGTGTTGAGAATAATTGTGACTCAAATTGTCTGCCGTGGTCTGTGGTGATGTGTGATTCTACACCGAAGTGTGAGATCCAATTGGCATAGAATGCATTAGATACTGTAGAAGTTTCTATGTTGCTTTTCATGGCTTCTTCTAGTCAATGTATGGTTCTGTCTATCATTGTGAAACAATATCGTTTATTATCTGACGGCGGCAAGGGACCTACTGGGTCGGGTGGACGTACTCTAACCTTACTGACGTTTGGAATTTTCCAAACTGTGTAGTAGTATAGCAATGAATCTTAACTCGTGACAGGATGTACAGCTTTGTGTTCAGGTTCTAACATCTTGATTCATCCTAGGCCAAAAGAAACTTTGTGCCACTAGTTTTTGTGTCACTCTGACACTTGAATGACTCAGGATGTGTGATACACAGATTCTCTTAATTTCTTTGGTACATAAGGTCTGGGTTCTTTAGAATCTTTGCAAAACAGTATGACGTTTGTTCCAGGTATAAGTAACTGTTTTAGTTTCAACAAACTTGATCTCCTGGTCTCTTTCTTGGGCAGCTGCCAAGACATTGAGGTTATCTGGAATGCAAATGTTTTCAATTCGTGATAGCATGTCTGCTACTATTGTTCGATATTGTTCGATATTAAACTGTAGATATACTGAACAACTATGTTTTCAGAACATTTGTGATACCTTATGTTGGTTGTGAACTGTGAAATGAAATTAAGTTGGCGTAAAATTCTAGGACAGGCCGTTTTGGATGTCTGTTTTAGAGGGATAAGCCTTCAGACAACAGGGGAAGTCCGTGCTGCCGGGATCAGCCAACAGATCACAAAAGTAACGCTCTTGGATTCATCCCTCAGACAACGAACGAGGTATCCATGCTGCCGGAATCATCCGACAGACCACGGTAGGAAAAACAGTTAGGAACAATAAAGAAAACAAGTGAATTTAGGTAACAAGAGGGGAGAGAGAGAGAGAGAGAGAGAGAGAGTGAGAGAGAGAGAGAGAGAGAGAGAGAGAGAGAGAGAGAGAGAGAGAGAGAGAGAGAGAGAGAGAGAGAGAGAGAGAGAGAGAGAGAGAGAGAGAGAGGGAGAGAGGAGTGTTGTAAGTGACTCAGTTAAGCAGAATGATTTTGAAGCTGATGCGGCTTGTATTTATAGGTCACCTGGGGTTGCATGCTCATGCCACCCCACTCTGTACAGCTTTGGGTAGTTCAGTGTTTCTCACTCTCTGTGCTGTGCATAATTTATTTACGAGATTAGATGTTACAATTGAATATAATTATATTTACATATGCACAACTATTTAGCGTAACAATACGAAAGGGGTAACGTGTTGCTACAATCGTCCTACGTCGATTGTTACTATTTATGGCTATACTGTCCCAATTTGCGCACCACGGTGGTGTTTAAATTAAAACCACCTCTAATTTTTAAGTAAATTAAAGTTCCTTCATAATTAGGTGAAATTTTCGCATCCTCATTATTTTAAAACATTGAAACAATTACAACACTTGGCAGAATAAACATTTTAAGTACTGTATCTATATTTCTGCCACGCCTGATATCAAAAATGCATCTATTAAATGTTCAGTTTCAATTTGACCCCTTTAACTTGTTTACTTTAAACCACAAAAATTCCTGCTTATCCTTAGGTTATGATTTAAGTAGACTCATAGGCTATGATTTACTTTCATAGGCTATGAATTAAACTACATTTTTAGAGATGACACTTAGATAGTTCTATTTCTCGCTTTCGTAAAAAAACAAAAAACAGTATGTTTTATTGATATAAATCAATAAAACTTTGTATAAAATGCCACATACTTTCTTAACACTGAAAACTTTCTTTAGAAAAATAAAATTGTGAATTTAGACAAAAACTATGTAGTATTTTTTTTTCTCTTTTAATTAGGAAATATTATAGGGTACTTTGATCAATGGAAAAGACAAATATGATCAAAGAAGTAAAAATGTACTTCTCAGAAACCTGGTTTCTTGAATATATATATGCATCTTATATATAGCCTATATTGCAAAACATTTCATATTCTCAAAATTAAAAAATGGTCTCACATTGGGTTTAAATTTGGGTAGTAAACTGCTTAAATTAATTTTATATGAATTATACATTTAAAACATGTAAGATTTTCAAAAACAGTTTAAGCCCAAAAATGTGTTCTAAAATAATATAATTGGTATTCATTATTATTATTATTATTATTATTTTTTTTTTTTCAAAAATTTAGCTCTACAAAGGTTTGAATATGGATCTTGGAATCTGAACTTGTTCCCATCATAAAAGTTTTAAGTTTCTTAAAATTACCTCAATATATTTTTTTGATATAATTTTCTAAAAATGTAGCACCTATAGACTACATAAATATTGACAGCCGTTTCTCAGAAATGTTGATTTGGTAGTTATTGAAAAAAAGAAGGTACCCCCCCCCCCACAGCAAGTTTGTTCAAATGAGTGAAAATAATCCAACCCAATATACCAAATATTAAGAGAAAATTATGGTTCAGAAGTAATTATAAATCAAAAAATATGTCTAAGTGTTGGATGATTGAAATATTCTGATTTTCTTATTAAAAATTCAGCATTTATAACCAATATGCTTATGTGTTGGTGTTGGTTGATTGAAATATTCTTATGACATCGTTCAAGATTCGGAATATTAATCAATAATTTTTTGTGTACTTTGGATAATTGTATAAATTAGTACATAATTAAAATATAAGGTATTTTTATGGGCATCTGAAATTGTTAATTTATTATGAAAATGTATTAATATATATTTATACCTGGCATGTAATTTTAATATCTTAATGTTTTATGTGTTGCCCTGTTGTTATAATTGATTTATTGTTTCTTTTATTTATATAAAGGACTTGATGTAATTTAAACGATTTAATTATGTTTTGGTATGGTATTATTGTGATAGTCTTGGATTTTTAAATTTTATAATAATTGATTTATTGTAAAAATTGTTTGGTTTGAATATCTCTCTTTGTGTAAAAAGTCAATTTTAAGTTGATGGTTGATTGATGTATATGGTTGTGCTGATTGAATTTGGTTGTGTTTTTTTGATACGACCCTTGCTTATGATTGATGTTTGTCAGTGCTAGATGAGGGTGAATGAACACTATCTCTGAGGATGAATAGTCATTACTACCTCTGTAACTTAATTTTGCTTTGTTATAATAATATGTTAATTTCTAAATAACCTTTATTGTAAAGTACTATATAATGTTATGTTTTGACGTTTGTTATACAATTGTAAATTGTCTACAACAAATAAAATATTTAATTGATTGATTGATTGATACTCTCTCATTAAGAGTGAGTGTTGAAAATAAATATTTGAATTTGTTGTGGATATGATGCTGTGGTTTTTATAACAAATTGTGTGTGTTAGAATTATCTTAGGTTTATTATTGTTTTCTAGTTTTATTATTATTTAGTAACTTGGTAGTTAATTAAGAGATGATGCAACACCAACATGGATTTTATACATGATATTTATTTATTTTACTGTTTAGATAACTTTATTATTAGTTTATTGTACTTATATTGGTTTGTCCACCCCGCAGGGGGGTGCAGACTATCTGCACCTAATAAGAGGGAGTTGGCGTCCCTTGCGATCCCAAGTCAAAAAATCACCAAACCCTCACAACACATAGACTATCATCCATATAAACGTACATCCTTTTCACCTATATACATTTTCTTACCTTCATCTTTACTTAGGGTTTTATCACAGGGGGTGCAGACTATCTGCACCTATTGAGAGTGGTTTAGCGTCCCTTGCGGAACCCGAGCCATGCAGGGGTGGTACATTAAAACATCTTCTCCGAATATACACACACATACAACACTCATACATATTTTACAATTCGTAGAGGCTGTTACACTATACGATTCACAGGGCTACATAAACACTACATTTATATATAGAGATTAGTTTCCTCTTTTTTTTACCTTGCAGAGCTGTAGTGCATCTGGGAATGTTTACCAGACCAAAGTGTGACAACCTTTGAATGTAGTAAGCTGATGTGAGCTTGCTCTGCCAATGACGTATGCATGGTTTCTGTTCAGTAGCCAGTCACTTCGGTCCTTGGTCAAGAAGTGTTCGCGATGGGGGAGGTATCGAATCCTCTCTTTCCAGTTGCGTGTCTGGACTGATGCCCATCCAGTCTGGTTAAAGAGGATACTCTGGGCCCCAGAGTTCTAGGGTTTGGAAATAATAAAGTGATCCAAGGGTATACCTGTTTTCAGAGTCTCATCTGCAACCACTTAACACGATGTGCTGGTTAACTTATGCATGGCTTCTACTAAAAATAACGTCAACATGGGTTGTGATAAGAGACAACTATTGGTATCATCCGAAAAGTCTGTATTCGAAGCGAAAAAGAAAAATTTGGACTTACGGATTCAGGGACCTGCTCCCAGATTTCTTATTGTTCGAAACAGTGTCGAGGGGTCAGATCTATATAAGATCTCCCCCTTTGTGCTTAATAAAAGCTGTCACTGGTGCTGCAGGTAATGTTCGTTCAATTCGAAAACTCCAAAATGATACTTTATTGATACAGACTGACTCTGATAAACATAGTCACTCTCTGTTGAAAATGAAGTCCCTTTTCGATGTAGTTAACATGTTTGTTGAACCTCATAAAGGTTTAAATTCATCTAAAGGCATTATTTCCTGCTGTGACATCTTGAATGAGAGTACGGAGGAAATATGAAAAGAACTTACCGAACAACACGTTATTAACGTCGAACATATTTATAGTACTAAGAATGGCGAGAGAAAACCTACAGGTTCTATTATATTAACCTTTGGTACTCCAAATCTTCCGGAGCGAGTGTATGCTGGTTTCTACAGTCTAACTGTTAGAGACCTTATATTCCAAATCCAAGGCATTGTTTCAATGCCAAGGATTTGGTCATGTTAGCAATACATGCTCTAAAGAGGAAGTGTGTGGACAGTGTGACCACAAAAGCGAAGGGTGTAATATGGAGGAAAAGTGTGCAAATTGTGACGGTGACCATTCTGCATGTTCACCGATATGCCCAAAATATATAGTTGAGAAGGCAATTTTGGAAATAATGACTAAAGAGAAACTTTCCTTTCCTGAAGCTAGGTAAGTATATAAACAAAGAACTGCTCTACCTCCAACCATAGGTAAATCATACGCAATGTGACATCTGCCCCAGTCCCGAATTCATTTTCATCATGCAAGGAACTGGGTGAGATGGTTCGTTTACTTGCAGTTCAAATAAAAATATTAATTACAGTCCAAACCAGTTCATTTATTAATGTCCCATCTAGTTCTAAAATTGACCTCTTGCTAAAGGTACTAAACCTATTACATCCACGGCTAAATCTGTACCTCCGGCACAGAAAAACCTCAAATTGCTACCGACAACTGGACAGCTAATTAAAGAAAAATCAAAATCAGTATCTGTTCTTGCAAAATCTTCGTCTTTTGTAAATAATCATAATCAAAATACTGTAGGCAAGCCCAGTAGACCATTGGGTGTAACACCCATATCTCAAAATACCAAAAATAATGGAGGAGCTGGTTTTTCTAAATCCCTCCAAAAATCACCTCAGGCGTCTCTGAAGCCTTCCAGTCGTTGAAGTTGCTATGGAGCTGGAGCCTGAGGCTTCAAAAACTAAAACTAAAATTAAACCACCTGATGGTTTTTCAAGCCAGGCAGGTGGTAAGAATGATACAGGTCCAAGGCCTTTTTAATTGTTAATTGTTAACGAATCAATTATTTATTATATTTTCATCTTAAAATATGGCCATGAACTTAAAATTGAATAGTGTGATACAATGGAACATTAACGACATGAGAAGTTACATAGAAGATCTTAAGGTTCTTGTACTTGATACATCCCCTTTAGTCATTTGCCTGCAAGAAAGTCATCTCCATCAAGCCCACTCCTTTATTGTGAAGAGGTTTTCAGTTTTTAGAAAAGACTATGTCACTGCAGACAGAGCTAAGGGTGGAGTAGCAATACTTGCCCACAACTCCATCAGTAGTACGTCTGTGAAACTTCAGACTTCATTGCAAGCAGTAGCAATAACAATCAATACTCCATGCATAATGACAATTTGTTGTTTGTATCTGCCACATAATTACAGGCTTGAAGAAGTGGAGAACTGGTTGACCAGACAGTTGGCTGCCCCATTTCTTTTGGTGGGTGATTTTAATTCTCACCACTGTACTTGGGGATTAAACACCTGCAGCCCCAGAGGAAGCTGTATTGACAGGATTTGATTCTAATCAATGGCGGCTCACCAACTCATCTGGCGGCTTCTACAGGTGGTTGGACAACTGTCGACTTGTCATTTTGTAGCCCTAGTCTTGCCACTAAATTTGAGTGGTCCGTTCTATCTGACACTTACAGTAGTGATCACACTCCAGTAAAGCTTGCATATTCTGACTTCTCACACTATAATGATCGTTTCCCAGATGAATTTTGTTCAAAGCAAAATGGGAAAGTTACACTAGTGAATTTGTATCACATATTTATAATAATAATGTTCCTATTAATGAAGCAGTACAGTCTTTTACAGAAGCACTCCTTGCAGCAGCAGACAACAATGTTCCGAAAAGTCGATGTGATCATTACATCACCAGTTCCGTGGTGAAACAACGAATGTAGTGATGTTCTCCATTTTCGTCATAAAGCGCTAAGGAAGTTTAATCGAAGACCTACTTGTGAAAACCTTGAAAGGTATAAAATTCTACGAGCTAAAGCATGTTGAGTGTTTAGGCAGAGTAGGAAGGAATCATGGGCCCAGTACATTGGCACAATATCAAGAACTACACCCACATCAACGGTGTGGAAGAAGTTACGTTCTGTTTGTGGTCCTTCTCCATCTGCTCCTTTATTGGGACTTAAGCAGGAGGATGGAGATTTGACTTCAAATAAATATGAAATTGCTAATGTTTTGGGCTCATCATTTGCTAACTTTTCTTCAACTTCTAATTACAGCGATGAGTTTCGTTTCTATAAAATATCTCAAGAAGTAATACCTTTCACAGTAGGTCTGTCGGAAGAATCGCCATTAAATACTCCATTTTTCTTACAGGAATTAGAGTCTGCTATGTTGGTGGGACGGGATTCTGTTCCAGGCCTGGACAGCATATTTTATTCTATGATCAAACACCTCCCAACTTCAGGGAAGCTGACTCCTTAAAATATTCAATCGTATATTCGAGGAGCAATGTTTTCCCGAAGCTTGGTTGGAGGCTATAGTAATACCTCTTCCTAAACCAGGTAAAGAAAAAACTGAGCCAGAAAGTTACTGTCCCATTTCCCTTACTAGTGTGCTCTGTAAGCTAGTAGAGAGAATGGTCAATCGGTGTCTTGTTTGGTTCCTCGAGAGTAATCGGCTGCTTTGTAAAGAACAATGTGGCTTTGGGCAGGGTCGTTCATATACCGATCAGCTTTTTTTTTAGAGTCTGCTATACAAAATGCCTTTTTCTTGCGTCAAACTCTGGTTGCAGTGTTTTTTGACCTGTAAAAGGCCTATGATATGACTTGGCGACGAGGTATTCTGTATACTTTAAAATCATGGGGTATAAATGGCAATATTCTTGCTTTTATAAAAATGTCCTTAACAACAGATATTTCAGAGTGTGTGTTGGAACTATGTTGTCTGATCGTTATCATTTAGAGAATGGTGTCTCTCATGGTAGTGTGCTGAGCGTGACCCTGTTTACTGTGGCAATCAACAGCATTATCGCTAATGTGCAGTGCCCTGTCCGTTGTTCTCTATTTGTTGACGATTTTGCTATACTTGTGGCTACTCGAGGTATGGCAACTGCCGAAAGAGCCCTTCAACTTGTAAATAAAAGACTGCAATCTTGGTCAAGATTGACAGGATTTAAGTTCTCTGTTTCTAAAACGCAATGTATTGCTTTTAGTCATCAAAGACTGAACCATCAGCCTTTATTATTTCTTAACAGAACACAACTTCAAACTACTGATACTGCTAAATGTTTAGGCCTGTTATTTGATCATAGACTTTCTTGGATTGCACATATATCTAATCTGAAAACACGGTGCAATAAAATACTTGCATGTTACGCGGTTCTCGGTAGGGAGCCGATGGGACCTGTATGCTACATTTTTATCGTGCTGTTGTTCGATCGTGGATTGACTATGACTCCATGGTCTACTCATCTGCAAGACCATCCTCTATTAAGAAACTTGATTCGATACACAACTCTGCACTGCGTATTGTTTCTGGAGCATTTCGTTTGAGCCCAGTTTCTAGCTTACATGCTGAGACTGGTGAACCATCTCTTACTTGACGAAGATAGCAACTACAAATAACATATATTTTTAGTCTGCGCTCCAAACCGTATCATCCAGCTTACGACGTAGTATTTAAAAATCCCTTGGCTGATAGGTATAAATGTCATCAAAATTGTACTGCCCTATTTGGCATCAGATCATTTAGAATCCTTGCCAATTTGGGCCTTGTACTTCCTCTAATGAATGAGAATACTTCATGTTTTATTTGCTCCATGTCTCATTCAAATGCCACTTTTTGATTTTTTTACTGTCCAGGTTCATCAAGCACAACACTCCTGATGTAGTATATCATCAGGAGTTTTACTATATACTTGATGAATACCCATCTAGTGAAATTATATTCACAGATGGTTCTAATCTGGACAGTAAAGTCGGTTGCGCATATTACTCATCCGGTCGGACGTATTTGTATGGATTACCCTCAGCTTATAATGTATTTTCTGCCCAACTCTTTGCTATTTTGAAAGGCCTTAATACCGTTCCATCTGGTTTCCATCGCTATTTTTTGTTTTCCGATTCTAAAAGTGCTTTACAGTCTATCCAGGATGTGTATTATAAGAAACCCTTGGTTGAAGATATTCTGTGTTCTATACACAGACTTCAGCTACAGGATGTCGGAGTATCATTTTGCTGGGTACCTGGGCATTGCGGAATTTCGGGAAACACAAAAGCTAACGAAGCGGCAAAGGAAGCTACAAGTCAGATACCAATCACACGGTGTGTTATGGTATCTGACTTTGTATCGACAGTTAAAATTATTTTACATAAGAAATGGAAAGAAGAGTGGACAAATACAGAGTCCAATATGCTGAGGGAAGTGCATGGTACTTTCCGCCTGTGGAATTCATCCATCCGTGCCAGTTGTCAAGAGGAAGTGGTGGTTATCCATGTTCGTATCGGTCATTCCATGATCACTCATGGATTTCTGATGGAACGGGGGAATCCGTCACAATGCTCATTTTGTCAAGGTGTGTTATCAAATAAAGCACATCCTAACTGAGTGTGTTATGTTAAGAGTTGTGCGACGAACTTTTGCCTTACCAAATTCCATTCAGGCGATATTGGGGGTAATGCTCAGATCCTTGATCGGGTATTGTCCTTTTTGCATTGTCTGAAAATTTTTGATAAAATTTAAAAGCAGATTTTCGATTAGATTATTGCAGAGCCTCTTTACAGCTTTGTAATATTTTGTGATGTCTAAGTTATTTTTTGTTAAAATTCTATCTGTTATATCTCATTGCAGGGCTCTTTTACAGCTCTGTAATATTCGTTTTATTTGTTGTTAATTATAATATATTGTAGATTATTATAATTGTTAACGGGCCTTTTTCAGCCTTGTAATATATTATGTTGCTAATTACTTTGTTTCTTATCTAGTTTTTGTATTGTTATTGTTTTAATGTTTTATTTCTTAGATTTTAAGGTAAATCTTCTTCTTGCCAAATTTTTGAAGGCGATAATGACTGAAATAGTTTTTCACCTTTAAAAAAAAAAAAAAAAAAAAAAAAAAAAAAAAAAAAAAAATTGTCTATAATGAACTAATTGCCTGTTTTATCTTGTGCAGTTAATAAGGGGTTTTAAAATGAAATGAGCTATGATTAATATTCTTTATTTCCTATTTTTTTGCTGTAGTTTTGTTTGCTTTTAGTTGTTCATGATTTAGTATTCTACATTTTACATTAAGAAAAGGTTATGATGACTGCAATGATTTTCGCCTTTTATTGTAAATGAAAAAGTAATTTTAGTTTGATGAAGACTTGGAAAGAATAGATGAAATAAGAACTTATTCTAAATATCATCTTTGTATTTGGAACATCAGTGTTGTTAGAATTTTTGTAGAAGAATTTTTTTTAACTACTAAAAATGTCTATTTCTGAAGGGTATTACATGAAAAACTGGTGATTATGAAAAAATAACTGGCGAAATAAAAAATTTCACCACCACTGGCCAGTTTGTCATTTACATTATGTACAATCTTATTTAAGACATAATTTTTTCACATACATTTCATGAATTTTCCACTTTAAATTTATACTGAAGTCATTTGAAATTGTTTTTTTTTTGGTTTGGTTTTTTTTTGGTTTGGTTTTTTTTTTTTTTCAATTTCAAGTTATTTTGAATTGTTGAACAGTTTGTAAATTAGGTAGATTAGTTTTTGCAGAGAGAACTTGTAGATCTAGATCTTATTTTAACTTTAGTACAAATTTATAAATACAATAAAACCCCGTTAATTCGAACAAATTAGGGCTCAAAGCTGTTTGGATTAATGAATGTACTGATTAAAATCAAAGGACCTAAATAACAATAGTATAGGGTACAATGAAATAACGTGTATAGAAGGAAAACTAGTTTTTACATTTAAACTTGTAAAATTGTAAAACTGTTTAAGCTAAAAGTTTGTTTTGCAATTTCATACTTTGTTCAGATACTCAGCTATTGATGCCACCTTTTCAAGTTTTGTTTAAAGGACAGTTTATGTATCTGTTTCTGTCCTATTATTATTAGTATTATTTATTTATTTTATTTGCATCATTTGTCATACTATACAAAAATTACTCACAACACACAATACAAATACACAATATACATACACAAGATAGAAATTTTATTAAAATACAAACAAATTAAGACACAGTGAACCATGTATACATGTTATTTTATATTAATCAATTATTTGAGTCATCCTGAATACAAAATGCATCCCAGGCACCCAGAGGTTATAAGCTGAGGTACTCCTCCATTGAGTAAAAAACGTTCCTCAAGAGGTATCTTCTGAGTGACGAAAATTCTTGAAACAACTTTGTTTTTTTTATATTCTCCGGAAATTTATCAAATAATTTCAAACCAGAGTAATAAACGCCACATTCTAAAAATTGCAATCTATGCACAGGATATTGCAACACTTTTTCCCTCATGAAATATTTATGGTTATGTTGTTTTTCTACGAACATACTCTGGTTAGCCTTAAAAAACACCAACATTTCATATATATAAATAGATGGAAAAGTCAAAATTCTATATTTTTCCAAAAAAGTCTACATGATTGATTAAATTTCAAATTAAACATTACTCTAATTATTCGTTTCTGAATACGGAAAATTTTAAAAACATCGACAGAGTTCCCCTAGAAGACTACTTCATATCTCAGCCGAGAACATACATATGCAGAGTAAACTGATTTTATGTTTTTTACGCTGGTAATCCTTGAAATCATTCGGAGAGCAAAGCAAGCAGATGCCAGGACATCCACAATTTTTGAAATGTGACATCTCCAATTTAAATTTTTATCCACAATAACACCAAGAAAATTTACATTAACTGTGTTTTGGATTTCTTCCTGACTCCTGACCTCTAAAAATAATTGTATTTGGAGTTGATTTTGTTTTAAATTGTATTCATTTAGTTTTTGCTACATTTAATTTTAAATTATTTGCTATAAACCCATCATTGGGCTTTGACATTGCCACAGTTGCTGATATAGTAAGTCTACACTACTTTGCCCAAACACTGTCAAAGTAGTTTCATCAGCAAATAATACTGATTTTGTAGGACCAACGTTTTCAGGTAAATCGTTCAAATAAATTAAAAAGAGTAAAGGCCCCAAGATTGAACCTTGAGGTACACCACGAGATACAGACTCCCATGTAGACTCATAGGAGTTAAAGCTGTCGGTACCTTCTGCTTTCTGTTAAATAAATATGACTATCCAATTATTTGATATAAATCCTTAGGCCTATACCATAAAAATCAAGCTTTCCCATTAAAATATTATGGTCAACACAGTCAAAAGCTTTTGACGAATCACAAAAGACTGATGCAACCTGTCCTTTTCTATCAATACAATTTATAATCTTTTGTATTTTGAGAAAATTTTATGTTAAAATCCCCAGTTAAAACTAACATTTTATTTTTTGATCGCTTAAATATTTGATTCAATAGTTGATCTAATTTTTTCATAAAAATGCTGACATCAGAGTTTGGAGCTCTGTACATGGAAACGACCATACATGACTGACCATTAGGCAATTTTAATTCAGTGATAGCATATTCAAAAATGCATTCTATGCTTGGGTTATTTAACATATTGACTTCTAGAGATTTAACATCATCTCTTATGAGAACTGCAACTCCTCCTCTGATATTAAAACGAGAGAAACAGGAGCCCAATCTCTAACCTTCAAAAGTATTGAGGGCATCTTCATTAAATTTTGTAGTCCATGTTTCAAAAATACAAATTCAAATTCAAATTTAGGTCTGTTCTCCGGCTGTTTCCGACACAAGACTCATGGAGACTCCAGCACCGCCCTGTGCCTCCACCTCTCCTGGATTCTACCCTGCCACACCCTCCCTGGCTAAAAATTTGAAACATTACTTGAAAGACTAACATTGTGTTCAGAGGACATAATACTATTTAATTCTTCAACCTCCACCAGGGCAGAGTCAGAGCAGGGAATCTGTTTCAAAACTGCGAGTGGCTTGTTTAACATGCTACTAAACTTCAAGAGTTCTACCAACCTTGAATCTCGATGTTACCTTAATTTTACCTAATTTAGTCAAATGTAACCCATGACGAGTATAATCCCTTCTTAAAATACAATTATTTACATCAAACAATACAGCATTATTATGTTTAACATTTTTAAAGATAGCTTTGTTTATATTATATATTACATTATTCAAATAAGGTTTGTCATGTCTGTACGGTATTGTAGTTACAATCACCTTAGCATTTACTACACTATTAATGGCTTTATTGAGCACATTCATTAACACATGCTGGCTTCTAGTCCCTATGTCATTTGAACCACCGACAACAACTACATAATCATTAACTGTAAAATTCTTGGTGGTGTTTTTTAAATCACCTGCAATTTGTTCAAATGTGGCATTTGGCTTTACAAAACTACTAACACAAAATTTATGCTCTATTTTCTTAGCAAGGAGTTCACTCCATCCTCGCTCGTGGCTGTCCGAAACAAGAAGTATTTTCTTCTTGTCTGTGGATTTGTTCTGAGCATACGAGAAATAGTTCTTTAATTTTCTAAAATTATTTTTTGATGGTAAGACATCGCTTGTGTAATTCAATAATGAATGGGAGTTGCTATCAGTTTGTATGGTGGCAGACTTTGTTTTTTTATGCGATGCAACCAACTCTTGATCGTTTACCATACTTATTTCCGTTTGGATTCGAACATTTCCTATGGAAACATTACTTAAGCACCTGGCGGCGTCCGTCTCAAGAGTTTTTATTAATTCCTCACTTCGAGAAATATTCACTGTTAATTCTATAATTTTTTGCTATAACTCCTTATTTTCTTTTTCCAATATTAAAATATCTCTTCTTAATTCAATGTCCTGCTTACTACACAACTCAAATCATTCATTACAAAATATTTTTTGAGCATTTAGTTGTTTTTTCCAAATCTATTAAGTCTGCACCTTTTAATAACTCATTCGCTTGCACCCTGTCTTTCTCTACATACACAGCATTTACAGTATTTAAAATAAATTCGAAAGAAATAAGAAAGGAACCTAGTTCTTCATTTTGAAGAATACTTTTAAAAATCCTTGCCTTAGACACAATAGAAATATGCTCAATAAGACTGTTTTCAAAATGGAAATCTGATTGGAGGATTCTGTTTTTTATGGCTGTCACTGTTTCAGTCTTTTTTTTCTCTCCTAGCCATTTTACTAGATATGAAATTTTACCTTCAACTAAAATATTCCGTGCAAATTATCTGTAAATAAATTATATAACTTAAATTCACCCGATAGTTTCCCTTATCTGTTTAACTATTTGATTACTCATATCCACATGGGCAATATTTATTTAGGCTTAGCAAACAGTAATTACAGTATACAAAACCTAGTAGCCAAAGTCAATAAAATGATTAGACACAGATATTAAAATTAATCTTTTTATAACAATTTTAGATTTATAAGTTTTAAAGATTTTCACACTTAACACACTCTACAAACTTCACTGACACATGTCAGATCGTACACAAAACTAAAGCAACACAAGTAGGTACACAAAACTTTCCACTAGCACCAGAATATCCTGAGAAAATAGGGGAAAACACTGAGAGCTCTTAACTTTCTGACCAACTACAAGTACAGTATCACTCCAAGTCCATTATGAGTAGATATGAATGGGAGGACAAAACTCATACTCGTTTGGCTATCTGTTCGAGGTTTTTATTACCATAACTAAATTGCTCACCAAATTATCCAATAATAAATATTACTCTAATCTCATTAACTCAGTTTGTAACTTTTAACAACAAAACATAAATACTTAAACATATTCATATTTCAAGAATGATTTACTATAATTAACTGAGTATAATGTATATAAATCTCTAAATAAATTGCCTTTAATATTATTCAAAATGAATTCATAGAAACCATAATTTTCCTACCAAATATTTCCTGAAAAGGAGAATTCTTACTAGCTATTTTGTCCCAGTCCGTAGACACCAATGCCATCCTCGCCTGGTTTCTATAGCACTGATTCCTCCAGAACTGTCCTTCATACTCCTCTCATCTAGACTGTTATTTATTTGTTCAGCCAGTTTAATTTATTTTGTTATACTCGGTTACAATATTTACAAAAAAACATTGTTGACCAAGCAGGAACATTTAGAACACCTGGTTTAATACACCAGCAATATTTCCTACATAAGTTATACAACTATCACACTAATCGTTGTTGTGGCACTATCTAAGGAATGGTTGCATATATTACACTAGGAATACTGTATTAAATATGATTATTTGAATGAGGCAAAATGATCATTTAAAAAAAGTCTTCAATGAGAAAATAAAATTTAAAAGTTCCTTGATTTGGTTATTACTTTTTTAATGTTTTCATTTGTATAGAACTTAGAGTATCATAAGGTTACAAAAATATCAAATAAATTATTATTTATGTAACAGATATGCTGTTTTATTCCTTGTGATTTCCTCTAAATCTTGATACAGTATAACTTTCATGTGTGTTGTATATAAGTATGAATGAAACCGTAGTGATCACATTTGTTTCCAGTGAATTGGGTCACAGGCACAAACGTTCACCATTGGTGTAGGTAAAAGTCCGTTTTTCAGATTAGGCAGATGGGTTCAGCATATTGATCCCTCTGTGATGAATGGTAAATCACAATGCAAGGAGCATGCCAACCATAAAACACTAAATTTTTCTCTCTGTGGGTGATGTTTTGTTCGAGTGTACAGTAGCTGTGTTATTATTTGTTGTTACTTCTTGGTCTAATAATAGTGTTGTGTGTCACTTCATATGCTACTTTGAGTTTACAAGAACAATTTATTGACTGTATTAAAATATCAAAAAAAGTGAGAATATCGACTACCACTTATTTCTCACAAAATGTTAATTGTACATTTCTAAATTTTTAAAAGTAAATTGTCATAGGCTTTTTTTAAAGTTTTATGGCATTGTTTTGTTTAGAACACTATTTTACGCACCAGACATAAAATCATGCGAACTTCATAACTCCTATTTTTTCTGAATTGTATTAAATTAAACTTTCACTTACTATAGAACAATTTTTTCACATGCCGTGGTTTCACAACACTGATTTCTACATCTCTTTCAATATTTAATTTTAGTGAACACATTTTAATTTTTGTATTAGATAACGTCAAGCAGTTCAGACTCAGTAATCCATGCATAGTCTTCAGGAAGAAAATGTGCCAAACAATTTGAACAACTATATGACTACCTGATGCTTACACGGACACACAACTCCAGAGGTCTTTAGGAAGTGAGTGGAAAACTTTTGTTTTCTTTAATTTTTGTATGTCTGTTTTTACATCAGTTTGTAAAGAAATTGTCTCAGTCTTGTCCTGTAAAAATTGTAAAATTAACATACTTTGGTCTGTTTTAATCCCTCCATATATGGAATTATTGTATAAAGCAGTTAATCCAAAAGGTCTTTTGTTTACAAAAGCAATTATGGCTTAGTTGAAAAGTTGTGATTCAATACAGGGGGTATTCTAAGTTTTCCTTAATTGTATATTTTAGAAATAGTTGATATTGTTAGTTCAAGAGCATACACATTACAAATCATAGGATATATGTTTTGCGAGGATGTAAGTAGAGGTGGATAGCTTTTACAAAATTGCCATATGAAGCTGGACTCCAGTTTCTGAATAAACTTCCCAAGGAGTCTTAAGAAACAATGAAAGTTACAACATTTAAAAACAGATTAAAGCATTTGCTGCTAGACAGTGTGATCTATAACAGTCAAGGACTTACTTGAGATCAAATTTTAATATTTATTATACAAATGAGGACAGTCTGTACAACTGCATTACATTTTATTGATATAATTCCTATAATAATATTGTAATCTTGTTTTGACATATAACTTTATTTTTTTCTGCATGTTGTTGTATGACGTTTATGTTAGTTTTATTTTATTTAATATGATGTTTGCTATTCAAATTTTTATTTGTCAGAGGCAAGGGATAGTATATTTCATCACTAGGACCAAAAGTGAAGCTATTCGATACAAGCTCCAATTTAACGGGCGAGGCTGGAAAATGAGTGAGGATCGAAAGCTTCTTTTGGTCCAAGTGACGAACTATATTTTTTGTTATACTGCAAATAATATAAGAAAACAATATCACAAAAACTAAAATGTTATAATCTATTTAGCTTCAAATCGATGATAACAGCTGTTTTAACGGTTATTTACAATCGAGAGTATCAGTTGTTTTTATAGATGCTTTACAATTGTTAATTAATTCGTATAAACGAAGTAACAGCTGATGATCTCGACTTCAGCTGATGTTTTTAGGTCCTAGGACTAAAAATAAAACTTTAGCATCTCTCAATGCATATATTGAAATAGCTGTTTTTGAAGCAGTATGACGAAAATAAATAAATAAAGTTACCATTCAATTTTTTCCAGGTGTATTTTATTACCTATTTAAATGTACTATTCTTACAATTTTTCTATTTACATGACTTCGTTGATTTAATGAACATAATACTTGACAAGGTATATTAAAAAACCTACTACATTAAATTAATATACTACAACGGAAAAACGTTGTTTGGGATTTTATTTTGGTCAAAAAATGAAAAACCAAAATATAAATCTAATGCAAGGTTTGGATAAAGCGTAGCTAATTTTGCTGCTTGAAGCGAGTCCGTGAAATTTTACTATGACCACTGGTAAAGGTAATTTTCGCTGAGTACTTTTGACAGAAGAATCGTGTGTTGGCCAATTTTGAATAAAAATCTTATATTTGATGAATTATGAAAATATGAAATAACTAGTGTGGAGGATATGTATGGGTAGTACAAGTTGTATGCAATGCATGTCTAGCACTGTTACTTCATATAAAGTGACACATGCCAAAATATAATTGAAGTAAAAAAATTTTTTTTCAAAATTGGTCAAAAACCAAAAATCTTGATACTTTCAAAATAAACAAAAGAAAATAAGAATAAAATGTTTTGGATAACTTTTGGGGAAACTGAATAGTGTAGAAGTTAGCTTAAATTGATAAATTTCAAAATAGTATAAAAATTGAATAAAAAAGATTTTGAATAAGGTGTTGTATACAATTAACTAATATATTAAAGTTATAAAGGATAATACATTAAAAAATACATTTTTAATGTAATTATGCATGTTATGGTTTTAACACCTTAGTGAAAAAATGGAAAAAGATATAGATAAATTTGATAAATACTGCTTAAAATCATATAACGAATAGATACTGTAAATCTCAGGGTGGTTAGTTGATTAAGAAACATGTATTGAGAAGGTGAGAAAATAGTGCAAGTAAGTGTAACAATGGAAAGTCGGAGAATCTTTTTGTCACGGTTATCAGACTTATAACGCTGTGTGCAGAAAAAGTGTGAAGTTTCAAGACGAAAACTCAAAAGGTGTAAAAAAGTAAAATTTGCAAATTATGTAAATACTTGTAATGTGAATTACGTAAGAAGGAGTGGACCAACAATCAACACTCAAAGTTCCAGGATAAGCTATCGCCAAGTAGAATAAAATGACTGCATAAAAAATGAGAAAAATCCTGTGGGAAAGCACTAGGAACAGTTTAAAGAAAAAACAAAAGATATTTCTTCAGTAAAAAGTTCCAGGCTGCAAAGAGTAAAACTTTTAGAAATTAAGACGTTGCAGAAGGCGGAATTATGTTGCCAACTAACAACTTTACTAGGAAAAACGAATAATTACAATAAAATTAACAAAATTTAGAATACAAAGGTGAAAATTATGTAAATATTTCAAGGACAAATAGTTTATAGCACTAGAACCCATAATTAGTTAATTATCAGCACAATAAATATAATAAAGACAAATAGGGATATTTCCCAGAAGAGAGACAAATTGGTAACAGAATAAGAGAATTTTCGGCTATAAATACAGCCACTATGCCTCTCACAGAGGACTCTTAAAAAAATTTTGTAAAAAAAGTTGTAAGGGGTTACGATGCCCGAACAAGTAGAAATTCTTAAATAAGTAAAACGTAAAGTATAATTAGTCAGTTAAAAAAAATAATAAAAAAAATTATTAAAAGTAAAATGAGTTAAAATTAAAATCTGTGCACCGAAGTGGGCTAGTTAGTATTGGTGAAATTAAAAAGAGTGATATCCAAAAATGTTATAATTCTAATGGATAAAAAACCAACGCATCTCTCAACTCTAATCAACTAACGAATCCATGGATCCAAGATAGGATAAACAACACAGACACCAGAAGCCAAATCATTTCAGGAATGGTCAAAGTTTGAAATTTCAAATTATTAAAAAAATTTACTAAAATTCATAAGTGTTGTGATTTTAAAACTAAAGTCGAAGTGAAAATAAAAATCAACTGATTTTCCTGGGATAATTTTTAATTTAATTTTGTATTGTAATAGTAAGATTTCTATTAATTGTCAATTCTTTGTGTGAATTATTTTGTTAACTCTTTGGCCGCTGCGTGTCCAGCTCGCCTTACTAGCCTAGACCGCCGCTGCCGAAATCACCGTTTTTGTAGATTTCTATATAAATCGTTCTAAAAACCATGCTGAAGTTAGAACAATAATTTTTTTTTGTTATTTTTGTTTTTAGCTATACTATAGGATAAACATATCAAAACAAAGTTACACTCAATTTTTTTAATGAAATTTTTATTTTGAACTCAAAAATCAATATAAACATAAAATTTATTTTTTTATTAAAGTAAATGTACTAATGGAGACCTGTAAAAAATTTCAAGAAAATATAATGATAAACAACAAAGCAATAAACTATTTTCTAAAACATGGAAAAATCGATTTACAACATATTTATACCTTATGTAATACAGAGTCAATAATGCAGACTCTGTAGATGTTTGGACAGTTAGTTGTATGGGTTTGTACACTTTTAAACAAACGTAAATAAGTAACCTAGAAACATATAAAAAAACTGGAAACTAAAAATATTTACACTATTATGTACAACATTATTTGTGTTCAAACATTTTCTCTTTTTAGCACCTGTGCTTAGTCAAGCACATGGGATGAACTCCTTTATTACAATTTTTGCAACCATAACGAGTTGTTTTCCTTTTGCCTCCAGAACTGGTATTTTGAGCACTACATACTGAACAATTTACTCTGTTTGTTTTCTACTAAAAGGTAAAGAGGCTCATCACCAAAACCTGTATGTTGTGCCGGGTGGGGGTCGCCGAGCTATTCTTCAGTGATCACTTCAATAATAGAAATTTAAAATTTTAGTCTAGAAAGAGGATTATCTGAGTTAATTTTATAAAGAATGTAGAGGTTCACAATCATCCTAGAAAAATTATTTGGCATCTCTATCTGCTTAAATAACAAAAATATAGCCATATTACGAAACGTCCTTTTAAAAGGACGTGGGCAGTTTTCGGCCGAAAAGTTGACGTCCTTTTAACCCTTTGAGTGCCACAAGAAAATTTTCATAACTGGAAAATTCGGTAACACATCTAAAATACACAGACTCACCCAAAAATGCCACAGGTATAAATGGATTTTTGGAGAACTATGTTATAAACGACACAGATTAAATTGTATACAAGATATCTTAACAAATTTAGTGTCAAAATGTTCAGTGTTACCTAGGCTACAATTATATTTGTAAATAATTGGATTATATATATATATATATATATATATATATATATATATATATAAATTATTTATTAAAAACCAAACTTTAGATAATATAGAAAAAAAATTTTTTTTTTTTTTACCTCACAAATCAAAAATATTTTACCTGTGGGAAGTGTGCTATTTTCTATCTTTATACTGTTTTCTATAAGTAACCAAATTTTTAATTTATTTGGTTGAAAACTAAACTCAAACAAAAAACTTTTATCTCAGAACTAACCTAACCTAGGCCTATTTTGTTTACCTGATGTACTAGATTGATCTAAGTTTAAATCACTAAACTGATTGCCACTTTCACTTTCTGGTTGATATAACGGGTCTAGATCACTGTCATCCCCAAATAAATGTTTCAAATCATCTTCAGAGGCTAAAGAGTCATCGTCTGAATAACCTAAAAGTAATCTGTCTACTTCGCTACTTCTTAGGTTTTCTTCCGCCATTTCAAAGCAATATATTATTCCAAAATACTACTTTAAACTTGTAATAACTAAAATAATAACCTTCAACAAACAAATAATAAAATAAAACGAACAACAAACTGAAAAAAAACTGATGACTGTAGCGAGATAATAATATTAACACACAAGGACAATATCAGTACACTTCTAACCTGCAAGTGAAAATGACAACAGCTGATTTTGTGCATCTGTGATTGTTGTCATCTGTTTAGTTAGCCAAAACAAAATTTTTTCCACCACTGAATATCACTGGCTATACCACAAAGTATTTTAAAACACCGAAATACTATATAGCAGATTACAAATAAATAAATTAAACTACGAAATACACAGTGGCGATGGATCGTCACCGTGGCACTTCTAGCACGAAAAAATGGTGACGATAGATCGTCATCATGGCACTTCTAGCACGAAAAAATGGTGACGATAGATCGTCACCGTGGCACTCAAAGGGTTAAAAGGACGTCAGCGGTAAAAGGGTTAAATAGTAATATAACTTATTAAAAAACTTATAAATTTTTTATTGTCGAGTAAATATAATTAAGATTTGTCAATCTGCTAATAACTAAAATGATTTAAGGTTAAAATTTGTTTTTATGTCAAAAGTGTTTATAAAAAGATTGCTTGATTTTTTGTTCAATTAAAAATAATCGTTAGCATATATCATATGTTTTCAGGTTGCAACTAAGGTAAAATATAGTGTGTTACGAAAAGTATTCTCAAGAACTTACTTCCGAGTGAATGAAAAAATTTCAAAATTACTTGTGGTCTCCCTGATCAAAAGGGAATAATTTAAATATAATAACTAGAAGGATTTAACAAATAGAGGGTTACCAGCAGTTAGTGGAAACTCAAACTGTTGAAGGAATTGAAAAATCCAGGCCAGAAAAAAAAGCCGAAACTTCCAGTGGATTGTGCAATTCGTTGGTTTAATTCAATTGTACTATCACAATTTTAAGAGTTTGGTCTTTGATCTTCTCCTGACATTACACTAATTAATGGAAATAATGAGACGTTTATTCAATTCCACAAAACAGCTTTAATTGCGACATATGTTTCACCGTTAGGCATTTTCAAGCAACTAAATTGAAAACAAAACAAGTTGCTTGAAAATGCCTAACGGTGAAACATATGTCGCAATTAAAGCTGTTTTGTAGAATTGAATAATCGCCTCATTATTTCCATTATCACGGAATTCCATCATGTACCGACTGTTGTAACATTAAGTTATATTACACTAATTGTGTACACATTGTTTGTCCTGATCACAGACCATTGTACTAAACGGGGCAGGCTTATTATACTTTGGTAATCGTGTGTAAAAATGTACTTCATGGCAAATTGTAAAGTACACATTTGTGATATGTGAAATATTAAAGATGGCAATTTTTTAATAATCCATGAATTTGGGGTAAACTGAAATAATTAAATCTAATGAGAATTGATGCTTTGTATTTCTGTGTGAATAAGAATAGTGTATTTTTGAAAAGTCATCAACTACACAGAGTAAATATGTTGTTTATTCAAAAATTATCTGATCTGAATCTTTCTTGTGAAAACAAATAAAGCACAGGGAGTGGAAAGTACTTTCATGTGCATTCATGAATTTTTTCTCATTCACAGATCAGTTGTTAGTATTCAGCTTTGTGAGTGGAGTGGTGGAGTGTATAGGTCGACCAAAGTAAGTGTGTACGTGGCCCATGCTATACTAACCAGACATAAAACATTGCTTGTCTGCTGTGCTGCCACTGACCAATACATCCATTTCAAAACTGGTTGGTTGCTCTCTGACTGAGTTAGGGCTACAGTAAAAAGTAACAAGTACTAAACCATATCAATAAGTTAAAAGACAGAAAAGGAATGTTTGTTATTTTGATACTCCAGCCATACATTCTCGCATCATCCTTTAGTAGTTTTTGTTTACATATAGTGGGATTATCTAATATAGAATAATAACATTTACTAAAATACAAATAATAACTTAATTATAAACCTCATTAGTAGGCCTAAGTATTATTATATGACTAGTAATTAATCACTGATATTTAGATGTATTATTATATACTGTTATTTGATTCTTAACTATAATTTTTTTTTTCAACAATACCCTACATTCTAAGCATTGAAAAATCTACGAGTCACCACTGTTTACATCATTACCTTGTTAATATTAGTAATTATAATTGTTTGTTTTGTAAATAATTTAATAGAATTCATATTTATATTTTTGTATTCAGGCAACACCTTACTGGAACAAGACGAAGCAGAAAAGAAATCCAAAGAAGCAGCAGCGTCCTCGGGAGTTGCTGCTTTTACCTGACAAAGGTGAAAATTTATCTATTATAATGATCAAAGAGAAACATCGGGAAAAGAAAAAGACAAGTAATGGAAATGTGCCAACATCTGGAAATGGAGGTAGCAGTGGTGGAAGCGGTAGTGAGAGTACAAATGTGGGTATTAAACCTGAACCTATGGATAGGGATCGAGAACTTGACAGAGGGGAAGGAGAGGTGAAAGATGAACCACCTACTTTGATAGAAGAATCTCATAGTGGTGAAAAAAGTGGTGCTAATTCACCTGTTATAGATGCTAAATCTTCTGCGACAACCAATCCTACAACAACAGATCTTTGCCTTTCTGACAGTAAGTGTCTTTTAATTAACATTTTAGTTTAAATTTTCTATAAACTGTTTTAGGTCTTAGTCTGAATCTCCAAAAATATATTTTCATTATGTAGGACCACAGTTTTGGTTGGATTGCCAATGATTTAGTAGAACTTTTTTAAAACTCCATTTTTTACAACAACGATTGCGTCCTCCTTAATCATTCAAATAATGAGATGGTTTAGTATACAGAGTTGGGAAAAGTTTGGTGACACCTTTGTAACCCTTGAAAGAGTTATTGTAAAAAAAATGCAACTTCCAACCCCTAAAAAGTGGGAACAACTCAAAAAATTTAAATGTCAACCCTCATCAAGTAATGCATAATTTTTTAAGTAAATAATGATTAGAATAAAACTATACACAATGGAGGACAATATGATGATTTATTTAAAATGGCAACTGAGATAAGTGATTATGATTACAAAGGAGCCAGCTAAATTGGTGAACAATTTTTAACAATGTCTTTACAAGCAAAATTCCTTTTGGGATTCGTGGCCCATAAAGTTTGATAAGCATGAAATGGAATTTTAGTATTCCAAACTAGATTAGTTAATGATAAGCTAGCAGTATTAATTTTAACATTATAAACTGGCATTATGATTAGGATTAACTCTACTAAATCAGGTTAATAGTTGTGTTTTGTATGTTAAACGAGCTTACAATAAAATGTAACACAACATATTTTCTTAAACTTTATTGTGCCCCCCCCCCCTGGTAGTCTAACTCATTGTTGTACTTTTGGTAATGAGCAATAACAAAATTTTGCTGCTAAAGAGCAAAAACTATTTTGTTCTCTATCTATGCTGTCTTCTTTGTATTCAAACTATTTTCTAGTTTAAGTAAAAAATAGGAATATATGGTACTTTCTATTCTATTGACTGCCATTTTAGGTAGGGAAAACATGGTGACCTCCAGTTCAAACAATTTCAAAAATTTCATGTTTTTAGAGGTATTGACAATATGTCAAACCCTTACAAAGGTGTCTCTAAACTTTAGTCCTATCTTTATATATTTCTAATAAACAAATCTGTAATAAAATTTCAAATTCAGGTATCTTTCAAAACTCAAATTGCCCTTGCTTGATATTAAATTGCAATTTTTGAATTAAAAAACTTAAAGTCAATTTAATTGTTGTGGCTTTTGCTTACAAAAAGCCTGAAAATTAGTCTTTCTAAGCCTAAATATTCTCAAAGTTAAATTTTTTTATAAGAGGTTAAATTTGGCATAAAGGAATGTCAAAATGACAGAATCTCAAATGGCCTCAAATTAAAAAAGAAAAGAAATCAAATTTATATCAGCATACTTTGTGCTAATTTTCTTTTTTTAAGTATGTATTGTTTTTCATAGCCAAACCTGAAGAAGGACCTTTATTAGATAACCCAGTAACATGTAAGGGGTTGAAGAGTGAAGATGGAGCAACAACAGAATCTGAATTTCATGGTGGTGAGTATTTGTATTAAACATTTTATATGAATTTAGCTATGTCTGCTGCTCTGCCCACATTGAAATCGGGCTTCTTGTGCATATCCATAATTTGCCTTCAGCTTTGCTTGTGTGGAATACATAATTTGCATTATTTAGTGTGTGAAGCTCAGGATTGCTTATTATAGAATCAATGTTTGATTTTAACATTTGTTGCTGGATTGATAAAGTACTGGACATTTTAGATTTATTAAATCTACTAACACTTAAACAAAATTTCTATTAAACATTATTATTTATTTTTACATTTTACAAATTACAATAGGTAGGGCAATGAAGATATAATATTTTTATCTGAGGGCTTCTTTTTAAACAATATTTTAGTTTTACCTTCTAAGGTAATTTGAGTTTATAATAGAATACAAGTGGCCAAATTTTCTTCACATTTGAACCAGCTCTGAACAAAGACTTGACTATCTATAACAGTGGTCTCCAAACTACGGCCCGCGAAACAATTTGGTCCGGCCCGCAGAGATCCCAATAAAAGGAAAATTAAAAAATTCTGAGAATCGAAAAATGAAGTTGACTTCACGATCTAGCGAAGGTTCTACCCCTCCGTCGGCGAGATGGACTCGCCCAAAGCCAACCTCCCACTCCTCTCTCCCACACCGCGCCAGTGCAGTGCAGTGCGTATTTCCAGTTTCTTTTCATTCAGTGAATAGTTTGCTGTACAGCAATTATTGGTGAAGTGGCACTTTGTTAGTGAGTTAAATTGTTCTTTGATCCGGTTACATTACTTGATAATTATGTCTCTTTCAACCCTCTCAAAGAAAAGGAAAGTTGACAGCGAGTGTCGTGTTTTTAATGACAAGTGGCGTAATGATTATTTTGTGATCGAGCACAGTAATGCTGCTTTATGCCTCATTTGCAATGAAAAAATTGCAGTATTGAAAGAGTACAATATTCGGAGGCATTATCAAACCAAGCATTTATCAAGTAAGTATGCTGAGTTAAAAAGGTCAGACTCGCTCGGACAAAATTTTGTTTTTAGAGAAATCCATTAAATCTCAGAGAGAAGTTTTTACTAGACACACACACCAAAATGAAGATGCTGTAAGGGCAAGTTTTAAAATTTGTCACATCCTGGCCAAGGCTGGTAAGCCTTTTACTGACGGAGATCTAGTAAAAACGTGTATTCAAAAGGCAGTTGAAGAGCTGTGTCCGGATAAGCAATCCGCGTTTAATACCATCAGTCTATCTGCGAACACTGTAGCTCGCCGAACTGAAGATATTGCCGCCGACATTACTACGCAGTTTAAGGATGCATGTAAAAAATTTGACTACTTCTCAATAGCTCTGGATGAGTCTACGGATGTATCCGATTCGGCTCAAGTGCTTTTTTTTATTAGAGGTATTAACGAGGAGTTCGAGATAACCGAGGAACTAGCAGATGTTTATTCAATGGAAAGTAACGTTACTGGAGAAAACATTTTTGCCAAAGTAAGTGGGAGTATTTCAAAACTAAAACTGGATTTAAAAAAACTGAAAGGTGTGACCACAGATGGCGGAAAAAATATGTGTGGCAATAAAACAGGGTTAGTAGGACATGTGTGCAATGCTGTAAAAAGTGCAGGTGGGGTAAAACCTATGGTTTTACATTGTATTGTTCACCAACAAGCACTGTGTGGAAAAGCCCTTGATGTGTCGGAAGTAATGAAAGTAGTGGTAAAAACTGTGAACTACATCAGATCACATTCCCTCAAACACCGACAGTTTAAGAACTTCTTGGCAGAAATAGAAAGCCAGTATCCAGACATACCATACCATTGTGAGGTACATTGGCTCAGCAGAGGGAAGTTGCTTATGAGATTTTTTGAGCTACGTCAAGCAATTGACATTTTCATGACTGAGCAGGGAAAGCCAGGGGAAGAGATTTCAAGTGATCCGTGGCTATGGAAGCTCGCATTTCTTGTTGATATCACCACTCATCTTAATATATTAAATTTGAAACTTCAAGGCAAGAGTTCCTTTGTTTACGACTTGTTTCAACAAGTGAAAGCCTTCAGATCAAAACTAGCGCTTTTTGAAAAGCAAGTAGGAAAAAATGTTTTGGACCATTTTGAGACTTGCAAAAACTTTGCTAATGAAACAAGTGAGCAGTTTCCATCTCAATACGCTGCACAAGTTATTGCAAAACTACGAGAGGAATTTGAGTCTCGCTTTGCAGACTTTGATGAAGCAGTTACATCAGAAAAGATCAAGGTGTTTCAAAATCCATTTAAATGTGAAGTTGAAGATGCGCCTGCAGAGCTCCAGCTTGAATTGATTGATCTAATGTCGAATGAAAACCTAAAAGAATACTTCTCTGAGTGCTACAAAAATGGAAATCTTCTTCCTTTTTACAGGTATGAAATTATGTTATGTCAAGTTTTAAGTTTAACTTTGTTTAAACTGTTTTCAGGATTCAGGAAAGAAATTTAATGTTGGTTTTAATTTTAGGTCGTTAAGTGGCAAATTCAAAGAAATTAAGAAGTTTTCAAGAGAAATCCTATCAATATTTGGATCAACTTACATTTGCGAACAAACCTTTTCAAAGATGACCTATGTGAAATCTAAGTACAGGTCAATGTTATCAGAAGAGCACTTGAAGTCCTTGCTCATGATAGGAACTTCAAGTTTTGATCCAAAATGGACAAGTATTGTAAACAAAAAACAACTTCACACATCACACTAAAACATGTTTTTGTTTTCTAAAAAAATGCTGTAATAATAGGCCTAGTTGAAATTTTAATAAATAAGTATTTTCCTTCCAAGTTGCTTTTGTTTTTCAGTTTCCTGTTTTTAATTGTTAACTAGAGATTTTTTGGTTAAACTAAAAAATCTATATACGAGAGTAAAAAAACCTTTATTAAAATTAAACTTGTAAACATTTAAAGCTTACAAATTTTACATGTAGTGTAGATTTTTGTGTAAATATATATCAAAAAAGGCTTAAAAACGCTGTTTTAAAGCGTATAATTTCAAAATGTGCAAGCCCCCCACACCCCCCGGCCCGCCATAGCTCCTTTTAATTGTTATATGGCCCTTACGTCAAAAAGTTTGGAGACCCCTGATCTATAACATGGCATTGGCTTTATTATTATGTAAGGCATTACTGTTAACATGGTAGCACGAGTGAGTTGTTTATGATTCAATATTTATTCTGTTTGTAAATTTAGATTTCAATAGAATTATTACTGTATTTCATTAAATAATAATAATAATAATAATAATAACTGATCAGTGGTTTAAATCGAGTTCATAGAAAAACGCTTACTACATATTAGCAATAATAGAGTTTAAATCAAAAAAAGTTTGTTAATATGATCCTAAATATTCATATATTGGTTCTTCCAATCACAAAGTACTGCAACAATAGCACCAAATTATTGTAACATCTGTCAAAAACATTTAGACTATACAAGAATGGCAATACTTGATTTGGGATCTCAGCATTCCCATCACCTGGATTCGAAGAATCTGAAATTCTGATTAGTTTTATCATAAAACTAGAAATTGTAAAACCCTGTAGAGTAGTTGGATATTCATACTGTATTAAAATCAGTAACAATCTATTTTACAATATCAGTAAACATAATTTTAACACTAGAAGTGGTAGTGCAATTGTATTCCATTTTTGATCATTTTTAATAGTGTTTAATGAATGGTTTTGGAGTTAGTATGTTAGGAATAAAAAAATGAAGTGATTAAGCCACAGAAAAGCCTATATACTGGGTGAACTAAAAGTCTGGAGACACCCCTGTAACTTTTGAGTGAGTAATTGGGAAAAAACCAAACTCAAGTAATGTTTACTAAGTATAAACATGTACTTTTTTAGGCATAAGACAATGTTGTCACCATTTCCAAAATGGGAAATTTTGGGAGCAGCTCAAAAATGTTAAATGCAAACCCCAGCCTTGTGACCCATTTCAAAAGGTATTGGTACAAGAATGCTAAAGACGAAAACTAGAGGTCTCTATCTTATTCTTATCTAAAGTTATTTTCGGGTAAAGACGAGAATGATTCAAGTTCTTCTAACTTTTTAGTGAGTGATTGGTGAAAAGCCAAATCCAAAGAATGTTTATTAGGTATTAAAATGTACAATTTTTATGTATGGGAAAACTTTGCCCCCATTTTAAAAATTGGAAATATTGGGGGCAGCTCAAAATTTGTATACACAAACCCCTCTCATGTGACCATTCATTTTAAAGATATAACAAAGAAAACTAACCGTTCAAATTTGAGGTCTCTATCTCAACCCTACTACAAATTACAACAGTCAAAAGATATTCCACTTTTGGGAAAACCAAAAGGGTGGTTTCATTTCACAAGTGGACTTTGGCTAGTATGAGTTATTGTTACCTAAGTCTTATCAGTACTTGAGTATTTTCCAGTCTTTTATTAGTCTCGTGCCAGTTTTGTCCTGGGAAACATCTTTCTTGTACTCTATCATGGAGTTAACTGAGCGAGAGCGTATTACAGTATTAATGATGCATGGTTATGGTGATCGAATTCGATCTTACAGTGAAGTGAGACATTTATTTAATGATTTATTTCCCGATCGACAGCCTATATCAAGATCTACTGTTGAAAAAACCATGAAACATTTTGAAGAAACAGGCTCTGTGAAGAATCGCCCTAAATCAGGAAGACCAAAACAGCAACAACCGAAGATCAATATGCGGAAGTTTTGGAGTCTGTTGTCGAAAACCCACATGTTTCAACTAGATTTTTGTCTACAGAATAAGGTCGATCTGTAAAATTTTACATGACAAGAAGTACAAACCATACAAAATCCATGTTGTCCATGAGTTAAACGAAGATGACTTTGATTGTAGAGTTAAATTTTGTGATGAAATGATGACTTCAATCGATAACACGACAGTTGCATTGACCAATATTGTATTTAGTGACGAAGCAACTTTTATGCTTAACGGACATAATTCACGCCTGTGGAGTGATGAAAATCCTTACTGGGTACGAGAGCAGCACACACAACATTCTCAAAAAATCAATGTTTGACTAGGTGTGATGGTGGATCGTGTAGTAGGACCATTCTTCATTGAAGGCAACCTAACTGCTGAGGTGTACTTAGCTATGCTTGAAAATGAGATCAGTCCAGCTATCCGAGTATCCGTAAATGATTTCGAGAGTATTTGGTATCAACAAGACGGAGCTCCTCCACATTACGGTCTGCAAGTTTGCCAGTATTTGAATAATGTGTTTCCAAATCGATGGATAGGCAGAAGGGGGTACATTGAGTGGCCTGCCAGATCACCAGACTTGTCACCACTGGACTATTTTGTATGGGGATATGTTAAAGACAGAGTGTACAAAACTAAACCACAAGGCATTGATGATCTTAGAAATCGAATTTTACAGGAAGCACAAAGTATTCCACAAGACATGTTGGAGAGGGTAGTTCATCATTTTTACACTGCACTAGCACATTGCCAAGCCACCGAGGGAAAGCAATTTGAATATTTCCTGTAGTATCTTGTTGAATTTGTGAGTATTGAACTTTTATTAAATACAACTTTTTAAAAATATCGTTAGCTCTTTTTGTAACACTTTATTGGCTTCTATTATGAATAGGTTTGAGATTGAAGCCTCAAATTCACACTGTTAGTTTTCTTTTGTCAATACCTTTAAAATAAAAATCACACGACAGCGGTTTGTGTATAAAAATTTTGAACTGCCCCTAATATTTCCAATTTTTGAAACAGTGACAAAGTTTCCCCATATATAAAAAGTACCTAATAAACATTCCTTGGATTTGGCTCCTCACCAATCACTCACTAAAACGTTAGAAGAACTTGAATCATTCTCGTCTTTAACCGAAAATAACTTTAGATAGGAATAAGATAGAGACCTCTAGTTTTCGTCTTTTGCATTCTTGTACCAATACCTTTAAAATGGGTCACAAGGCTGGGGTTTCCATTTAACATTTTTGAGCTGCCCCCAAAATTTCCCATTTTGGAAATGGTAACAACATTGTCTTATGCCTAAAAAAGTACATCTTTATACCTAATAAACATTACTTGAGTTTTTTTTTTTTTCCAAATACTCACTTAAAAGTTACAGAGCCTCCAGACTTTTAGTTCATCCTGTATACTATGTAACCAAAAGGTTTTGTAATGTAGTTGTGAATAAATGTTGATAAAATAAAATCAATTTATAAAATTGACTGTTGAAAAATCAATTGTTTGTATTTAAAAAAAAGACTTTCTGAAAAGTTAGGCTTATTTTGAAAAATTCACCAAAAGTAGTAATAATATATAAAACACAACTTGTTATATATCATTTTTGTCAGAGTTCTATGTCTGGAATAAAAAAAAAATCAAGGAATAACCGGGGGAAAAAAGCCTAAATTACCATATAACAAAAAATTTGCAACTTTTTTTATAATATCCAATAGTTTTTGTGTAATTGTGAATAAAAGTGTGAAAAAAATGTATCAATTTAGAAAACTTTCATTAGAAAAATTAAATTTGTATGAATTAAAGTAGACAATAGCCTATTAAAAAAAACTCACCAAAAATATTTATTTAATTCAAAATCCAACTTATTATATATATCATTGTTTAGAGGAATGTGTGCAAAATTAAACTGTGAATTTATATAAATTTTCTACAATGATACATTCTCGAGTGACGTATTCAAGAATAAGAAAAGCTGTCTTCATGTCACAAAAATTTTAACCTAAAAATCACCAACAAACGCATAAAAATTTGTTTAAACTAATTAAACACAATAGTTGTGGATTATAGTTGTGAAGATAAATCTGTACACATATACTGACACATATCAACAACAAAACAATAAATAATTCATAATAAATTTCAAAGCATAAAACTCTCAAAACAGTAATGTACTGTGCTACTAACTGTACTAGACACTGCTTCATTTCGTGTAATTTCATTTTATTTTGTCCTGACAATATACATTGCATAAGACAAGTAATTAAATTACATTACACCAGAGGTAATTTGACACTACACAAATAGATTTGATTTTTTTTTAAAAAGAAGAATAAAACATGTATAGGTCCAAAGTAATTTAATTTATAAAGTGTCTCAAATCCTTTTCTAGTTTTAAATATCAACAATAAAATATCTAAAACAATTCAAACATTATAAAAACATTAGTAATTACATACAATTTTACAATACATTAAGAAACAAATACAATAAAATGTACATAAATAACAACGATACTCAGCAGAAAATCACACCCATCTACAAAACGGAGAGTCAATGCAGAAACTCCTCCACAGAGTATAAACATCCAGACAACAATAGTTGTCTAAGGGTGTTTTTAAAAGATGTATAATTTTGCAAACTTTTTGTGCTTGGGGGTGTTTCATCAATTTAGCACCTGCTTGTGAAGGAAGTTTACTGTACACATTTAATCTGTGCTGTCTAGCACGATAATTACAAGCTGGTCTGGTACTGTAGTCATGTATATTCATATTCTGAATATGATCACTTTTAAATTTTTAAAATAGCAACGCTTCAAGTGTATATATACATGGAAGTGTACTCCAATTTGTACTAATTTGGTCAGTCCAGATTAATTTATTATCTATAATAAAACCCAAGAATTTAACTGAATTTACTTCTTCAAGCAAATTTTTACCCAACATGACACTTGGCATCTGATTTTGGAGTTTTTTAAATATTTAAATGCATGTACTTTGTCTTGACTGGATTTACTTGCTTTAGATTGCTTATACTACAATGGCAACTGCAGTAAGTTCACAAGACACAATAGTTGACGACTCTCTTTGTGTCAGTACAGTCCTAAATATTAGTTAGAGAGGGGAATGGAATAAAAAATTCGACAGATCTGAAATTCTACTTTCCAGTGATATAAAGATCGTCAAAAAAAAATCGAAATATTACTAATTGATATATGACATTTCATAAATATATCGAAAAGAAAACTGGATTTTTTATTCTTGGTTACAACTTTGTATAATGTATATATCTCAATAACTATGACATCTACGATAATTTGGAATACGTAGTTCGAAAAAGGAAGAAATATATTATAAAATATTGTCAACTTGTGGTATTTGGACAAGTATTACCATTTACAAAAATTATATGACCAATGAGATCATATTTTCTTATGGTGTGAAGAACCGTGAAGTGCTACTTCCTAGCGGCAAAACATTCCAACTACATAGAATTCTTTAATTTTTACCTTTTGGTTTCATGATTCTGAAAGGTTGAAACATTACCTTTACAATGATATATAACTCAATTCAATATAATAATATTTACTAGGTTCAAAGTTGAATGGACAAAAATGTTATTTTTAGAGTGTAAAAAATGTTAAAATTCTTGATTTTGTTTGTTTTATAAATTAAAAGCTATGACAAGTAGAAAGATTTGGAAAGAACAGATAGAAAGATGAAGAATTGTGTCACTGTAGATTTGTTAGAGAGAAACATGGATTTGTGGAAATTAGACAAAGAATAATGTTAACTTGTCTTTCACAACTACACAGTTGTTGTGTTACTTGTTAGCGGTGAAATATACAAACTTTACCTATTAATTAAACCCTATATTATTTATACCGTTTTATGAACTTTTGCTTATATGAATATGAATGTATGGAATATTAGTTTTAAAACAGTCTACAAATAATTGTGGTATAATGATTTTTACTCGGATTTACAACATGTTTCTATTAAAACCAATAACAATCTATTATACAACATCAAATAAACATAATTTTAATGAAAAAAAAAAGTGTTTATATAGAATATATTTCTATTAAAATCATAACAATCTATTTTTAAAATCTAGTAAACATATTTAATGAAAACAAGAAGTATTTATATACAATATATTTCTATTAAACCATAACAATCTATTTCACAATATAATTATATTAAAACCAATAACAATCTATTTCACAATATATTTCTATTAAAACCAATAACAATTTATTTACAATATCAAATAAACATAATTTTAATGAAAACCTGAATTGTTTATTTAGACCTGCAATTTATGTTGCATTTGATATTTTATATGTTTTCAGATCCATGCGAAAGTGTACTTCCTTTGGGCTTGTCTTTGGGTAGTTCCGGTTCTTGTCCAACTGATCCATTGTTGGACGGAGTACAGCCATTAGCCAGTAATGTAATAAACAAACAACCGGGGACTATGGAAGCTCAATACATGCAACAACAAAGTCAGATTTTTGTTTTCTCTACAACATTGGCGAACAAGTCAGCTGAATCCGTTATTCAGGGTCAATACTCTTCTATCATCGCATACCACTGTGCACAACCTCGAACAAAAAAATACCTTGAGGTAATAAACTGTTTTTTTTTTGTTTTTTTTTTTGTATAAGATTTATATTAACCAAATATTTTTAATATGAAAAATCATCTTAACATGGAAAGATGAAGGAACTACTAACTTACATAATTGCCTAAACGTGACGACCAATACCAATTTTACACATTTCAGCATATCCTGTAGCTTTAGGACTTAATGTTAAGTAGTAATTTTCTTGCTGCATATTTTGTTTATATTATTTTTCTTAGAATAAATTCTAAAATAAATTGGTCTTTTTGAATATTTGACTTGCTGCTATTTTGGATTGGAACAAAATAGTGACTTTTAATTTGCACAGTTGTTTTCTACTAATAAAGATCTTTAAAATGAGGTATTACTCAATGGGAGTTCACTTTATGTGAATTTATATTATGTCAAAAAATTATTTTTTACACCAGAAAATGTGTAAAATTTCAGCTTTCTATCTCTCATGGTTTATAAGTTATTTTACCATTTCGGAACTTTCTGAACATCCCGTTCATAATTTATAAAATAATCTTTGTCAAATATTTTTTCCCATATGGGATTATAAAACAAAAACATTTTCCTGGAATAAACTGCCATGATTAGTACTGTAATAATTCGAGATAAACTGTAATACGGAGAAAAGAATTTATCAAAAATATGTATAGCCTAAATATTGTCTACTATGAAGCATAATATTGGATGACATATTATAGTTCTCATTTTTAAGTTTTTTGATTAACAAAATAATCAGCTTTTTGTCAATTAATTACTTAATTCATTAATAACAGTACTGCAACCTGTAAATACATAGGTAAATAAATAATTGTAACAATATATGGACAGATTATGTATAAAGATTTTTTGTTACAGAAACACCCTTTAAAAATGAATCAGTTTAACAGACAAAATCCAGCTCAATGGCTAAACAATCTGGCTCAAATGAAACAGAAATCAGGACCCGGTGTGATGAAATGTTTAGGCATGGGAAGAGGTACGATGAAAAATAATATCATGATGGATGTTGGACTTGGTATGGGGATAGGACAAACAAGACTGCCCGTGTGGAACCATGTAAGTAGCTATAAAACCCTCGTTCAATAAGTATTTTGGTGCAATTTACAGTAGTTGTAAAAATTCTACTCTTTATCAAAATGTACATCATAGTATTGTAAGAGTTTATGTCATTTAAGAATTTAATTTAATGAAGTCTAAGCTTTAAGAGCTAACCCTTTGTTCGGGCGTCATCTTTGTAAGAGTTTATGTTATTTAAGAATTTAATTTAATGAAGTCTAAGCTTTAAGAGCTAACCCTTTATTCGGGCGTCATCTTTGTAAGAGTTTATGTTATTTAAGAATTTAATTTAATGAAGTCTAAGCTTTAAGAGCTAACCCTTTGTTCGGGCGTCATCTTTGTAAGAGTTTATGTTATTTAAGAATTTAATTTAATGAAGTCTAAGCTTTAAGAGCTAACCCTTTGTTCGGGCGTCATCTTTGTAAGAGTTTATTAGTTGTTTTCTTTAAAATTATCAAATGTTAAATATTTATTTTATGAATTTGTTAATTATTGCATCAATTATGAATTTTAAATAAAAGGATTCAGAGTTCAGGCTCCAATCTGTACTTACCAGGCTAGTTTCCGTGACACGTGGATGCCAGGATATACTCAATGATTTTTTACTCACTCATATTCAATTATAGAAAACTTCTTTTATATTTAAATTCTTTTGATATTATAAATTGAAATAACATTTGTTGGTAAACACACTATACTAAACATATATACATCCTAAATACAAAAATAATACATCTCCTCAAAAAACACATGTAAAACTTACATTTTTTTAAATCTGGACTTCTGTCCATACTTCTAACACTTGCTTTCGTAACTTTCACAAATTTAGATTTAAATTTTTACTCACTCATCGTGTCAAAAACTTGTTCAATGGTAACAACCCTTTTTATAAAAAAAAAAACAAAGTTTACTGTATTAAGTCATCAACCTTATGCCTTGAATCGCTCCATCTCTAAGGAACGCAGAGCGTTCAGAAGGCACGTCTACTCGCTAAGAAGGACAAGCTAGAAGAGAGTTGGGTTGTCTCGCCGAAACGAAACGCCCACTGAAAAGCATGGCAAGTATTGGACCAATTCTTGGAATTCGTTCTTTTCCGTTTGAAATTTGCTTCGCCTGTTTTAGTTGCATTGCAACCCGCTGGTATTTCAATTTTACCCTAGAGGGTGTTACATTGTATTGATATATAGCGCTTCATTCAATTTATTGATTTTAACAATTTGTTTTAAATGTTTTTAAAATAAAGTTTTTATGTTTGTTATTAATTGTTTTGATTTTTTATGTGAGATTCCTAATTATTACTATTATTTATCTAATTTCCAAAATCTTAAATTATGATTAATTTATTTTTTAATTTGGTTGGAGATGTCCCATGCTTACAGAAACCCCCTCCTTCGAGATTCGCATTACGCAGTAATAAGAATCTCGAAGAAAAAGAACATGGAAGCTGGGACATTCCAACCCCTTGCCACCTCTTACGGAGAACAAGAGTATTTCTAATAACAATGTCGAGAAAAAAAAATTTTTTTTTTTTTTTTATACAATTTAACAATTTCAAAAATGCAAAATATTAAAAAACTAAAACATAATAAATTTTTTAGTGTTACAAATTTTACAAAAATAACATCATAAATTTCTTAGTATTACAAATTTTCAAAAACAATATAAATTTTTTAGAGTGTTACAGATTTTTCACAAACAATATCATGAATTTTAGAGTGTTACAAATTTTACAAAAATAACATCATAAATTTTTAGTATTACAAATTTTTTTAAAAACAATATAATGAATTTTAGAGTGTTACAGATTTTTCACAATTAACATAATCATCACATGAATGACTTTTATATGGTTTCAATTACAAAATAATAATGTTCAAAATACCTCCAAATGAAGAAATCAAGTGTCAAATATCAAATCATATTACAAAACATATGTCACAAAATGGTTTTTTGTAAAGTTTCAATACAACATTTTTGTTTAAAACACATCAAAAATGAAGAACTCAGATGACAATTATCAAAGCATATTACGAGACATATCATAAATTGTCTTTTACAAAGTTTTAATACAACATATTTTTGTTTAAAACACATCAAAAATGAAGAACTCAAATGTCAACTATCAAAACATATTATAAGACATATCACAAATTGTCTTTTATAAAGTTTCAATACAACATATCTGTTCGAAACATATCAAAATGAAGAAATCAAATGTCAACTATCAAATCATATTATAAGACATATCACAAATTGTCTTTTATAAAGTTTCAATACAACATATCTGTTCGAAACATATCAAAATGAAGAAATCAAATGTCAACTATCAAATCATATTATAAGACATATCACAAATTGTCTTTTATAAATTGTAACATGGTCATAACAGAAAAATATTAAAATATATTATATGTGAACAACAGATAAAATCATCAAGTCATATACAAATAAAATTTGGTTAAATTTTCATGTCATCACAAATTAGCATCAGCTCAAAATACATCATAATATTTGTTCATTAATAAAATCAATTATCATTCTTTTCATATTACAACTTTTTGTAATTTACTTTTTCATTATCACAAGGTCATTTTTTTTTTTATCTATTTATTATCCTTGTTACATTATTTAAAAATTCAAAATCATTTACATTTGTTGTTGTTGTTACATTTTTAAATTCAAAATCCATTTCTTTTGTTTTTATTATAGCATGTCAAACAATCTATTGAAAAAAAAAATTCACATATTTTTTCTTAAAATTTTAATACATACAATCATTATTTTTTAAAAGTCTGGCTAATAAAAAAAGTTTTCTTCCCCAATCAAAAATACAAAACCCATCCCTCAAATTTATAATTGAGAATTCATATTTCCCTATCATTTTTATTTATTGTACATTTAAACTTATTTTAATTTTAACTACCTTTGATTTCAGGAATCTATCTCAACTACATACTTAACAGTTATTTGGTATTTTTCCTACTTACATAAAAAGAAAATTTTTTTAATAAATCAGCTAATCATTAAGACTCTCTCTTGTCTTATTAAAAATCAACACACTCCTAAAATGAGAGTATTCCCTTTTGGAATCTCTAAAAATTACCATTGAGTATTAGTGTCCATTTTGGAACCCCTAATCATATATATCATCGCAGCAGAATCGTAGAAAAATCTCGTCGAACATTATTAAGATCTAGCGTCACATTGGAACCCCTAGTCTATTATATTATCGCAGCAAAATCGTAGAAAAATCTCGTCGAACATTATTAAGATCTAGCGTCACATTGGAACCCCTAGTCTATATTTGTCGTAGAAAAAACTCATCGCAGAACATTATCGTAGACATCATTAATTCACCCCCTCAAAAATCTCATTCATCTCACTGATCTATTAAAAAAAACTATCTATTAATTATTCATTTACAATCCCTATTACCAAATACTAAGTTCTGATTCAACCCATTTTTTTATTTTCCTGAAATCATTCCTTATCATAAAGGTTTCATCAATACTGTCTAATCATTTCTTCAAAAAAATTATTCATTATTTATTCTTCTTAATTATATTTCACATAATCCATTTGTTCTTTACTTAAAATCTTCATTAAAGTTTCATAATCATTTTCTTAAAAAATTTACTATCATTTATTTACTTTTAATTATTTACTTTTAGCCATATTGTAGGTTCTGAATTATTATTTAAATGTATTAAAAATCTTATTTATGACTTCCGTTGTTCACTGTATTTTTTCAAAAATTTTACCATCTTCTTACAATCAGTAACAAAATATTCTAATTATTTATATTTTATTTATTTATTTTCCTATCCTACCTAACGTTATGAAAACGAGAAAGAAAAACTTTACTACAAAAAAAACTTAGCTTAATTTATTCGTCTATTATTATTATCGTGAACCTAACCTATTATCGTTATCGTATGTACATTTAACATTACGTGAAGGTTATTTGACACCAACAAACATAAGTCACCGTAGTGATAAGTGATGGTTATTTGTTACCAACAAACAAAAGTCACCGTAGTGATATTTGAAGGTTATTTGACACCAACAAACAAAAACTTCTACTTAATTAGTGAAGGTTCTCTATTTAGTTTTAGCATTATTATGAAATAATACTCATTCTCTCATTCATTCATCATCATTCATCATCATCATGTTGTTATTAACATTAACCATACCATTATTGTTCAATGTCAGATGTAATTTATATTTCTAATCAATACATTAAAAGTTTCTTTTATTTTAATCATTAAAAGTATGTTCATTTAAAAAATTTTTTTATAAGTAAAATTAAATTTTGTAGGTACATCAAAAAATTTGTTAATTCATGAATTTCTAAAGTATTTGATTTATTTATTTTAAACTATATTTTAACTTATTTAGAAATTTATTTAAACTATATATTTTATTTAAAAACATCATGACTCAAATCTACATTAAATTTTGTTACACCTACACATCATAGTATGATTGGCTTCGTTATTTGTCGGTAGGCTTCGGTAGGCTACACTATATTTTTGTTTTGAATTTGACTGTCTCCCTATTTATTATTTCTTTCTTTTTATGATTTACACCCAACCTAAACACCTTTTCTAACATTAATTTTCTCCTATGGTTTTGGCCTAGTCTATTAACCTTACTAACCATAAATTTTTTCATATATTTTTCTCTTAACCTATAAATTTTTGTCTTCATAAAATTCTTTTCATAATTTATCATTTCTATACCCCTAATTTCTTTAAATGTTTCAGCGATTACTAAAAATGCCTTTGCATATGATTCCCCAATATAATTTTGTGACATCATTGTCTCCTTTTCTAAATTTTCCTTTATTAAAATACTTTTATTTACTTGATCCTGCCTCCTAAAATCTTCCCTAATTATTATTTCTTCATTTGACCATAGTGATGGCTTAATGCCATAATTACCGTTTTGCCTTAATATTTGAACTTCTTTGGATAATTTACAGCCTATGTCGTCTATTGCAATATTTTGTTCACTACATTTAAAAGCTGGTCTGTTTTCTAAAGTTTCAAAATTAGTTTTAATGTCACTTCCTATTTTGGATTCAAAAGTTAATTGTTTATCTACCTGTCCTAGTTTAAAGTTATCAATTACAGCCCTAATTTCTTCATCAGACTTAGCTATAGTATTTAGTGTTTCAGTTTTAAAATTATCTATTTCTGTCTTAGTTTCTAATTTCAAATTTAAATTTTGTTCTTCTACATTATTTTTAAAGTCTATGTTGTCCTTTAACAAATTATCAAATTTAACATTAATCTCTTTTCTAAATTCCATTTTATCTTTTTCGAGTATTGCATTTCGTATGTCAAACTTATTGTTAATTGTTTCTAAAACTAGTTTGTTCTCTTCCTTCATCTGTTCAAGTTTGCTATCAAAATTTTTAAAATTGGTTTCACATTTTTGAGATTGTTCATTCATATCTTCCCTTAATTGTCTAAACTTATTATCACTATCTACCTTCATTTCTTTAAAATTATTCTCGGATTTTTCAAATTTACTATCGCTATCTAATTTAATTTTTTCAAATAACATCATTAAATCATTAAAAGACACTAACTTTTCTTCCCTAGGCAATTTAACTTCTTCTATTAATTTTACCTCTACCACGTTTTCAACCTCGGTGAAACTAGCTCCTAAACCGGATTCGTCCAATTTTTCTGAATCCGTTTCCATCTTTATAATTTTGTAATAAAAAAATCTCAATTATAAATTTGTTGTAATTTCAAATATCCTTTGTTTATAATTTTGACTGTTTGAGTATACCCAAACACCACGCTACACTTCAACAAGCCTGTATTTTCGAGATTGGAGCACGTGATTCGGGCGCCATCTTTGTAAGAGTTTATGTCATTTAAGAATTTAATTTAATGAAGTCTAAGCTTTAAGAGCTAACCCTTTGTTCGGGCGTCATCTTTGTAAGAGTTTATGTTATTTAAGAATTTAATTTAATGAAGTCTAAGCTTTAAGAGCTAACCCTTTGTTCGGGCGTCATCTTTGTAAGAGTTTATTAGTTGTTTTCTTTAAAATTATCAAATGTTAAATATTTATTTTATGAATTTGTTAATTATTGCATCAATTATGAATTTTAAATAAAAGGATTCAGAGTTCAGGCTCCAATCTGTACTTACCAGGCTAGTTTCCGTGACACGTGGATGCCAGGATATACTCAATGATTTTTTACTCACTCATATTCAATTATAGAAAACTTCTTTTATATTTAAATTCTTTTGATATTATAAATTGAAATAACATTTGTTGGTAAACACACTATACTAAACATATATACATCCTAAATACAAAAATAATACATCTCCTCAAAAAACACATGTAAAACTTACATTTTTTTAAATCTGGACTTCTGTCCATACTTCTAACACTTGCTTTCGTAACTTTCACAAATTTAGATTTAAATTTTTACTCACTCATCGTGTCAAAAACTTGTTCAATGGTAACAACCCTTTTTATAAAAAAAAAAACAAAGTTTACTGTATTAAGTCATCAACCTTATGCCTTGAATCGCTCCATCTCTAAGGAACGCAGAGCGTTCAGAAGGCACGTCTACTCGCTAAGAAGGACAAGCTAGAAGAGAGTTGGGTTGTCTCGCCGAAACGAAACGCCCACTGAAAAGCATGGCAAGTATTGGACCAATTCTTGGAATTCGTTCTTTTCCGTTTGAAATTTGCTTCGCCTGTTTTAGTTGCATTGCAACCCGCTGGTATTTCAATTTTACCCTAGAGGGTGTTACATTGTATTGATATATAGCGCTTCATTCAATTTATTGATTTTAACAATTTGTTTTAAATGTTTTTAAAATAAAGTTTTTATGTTTGTTATTAATTGTTTTGATTTTTTATGTGAGATTCCTAATTATTACTATTATTTATCTAATTTCCAAAATCTTAAATTATGATTAATTTATTTTTTAATTTGGTTGGAGATGTCCCATGCTTACAGTATTCAATAGAATAAAACTAAATAACAATTATTATGTTCTTAATTATTGTTCCTTTAGTTATGGTCGGGGGGGGGGGGGTTATCAGTTATTATTATAAATCTGATGTATTAAGTTGATTGTATAAATGTTGGGCTTTTTAATTAATTGGATTTGTAATTGTGTGTAATATATTGGTAATGTGATTATTGAATTTTAATTGTACACCAGCCATATAATTTGAAAAATTGTTCAAAATTAAAGTGAAAAATAAATAAATACAAAAATAAGTATTTTGCAGGTAAAACCCGAAAAATTCTAGAAATCTTGTAAAAGGACAGGAACATTTAGTATAAATTTTATAGTTTATCAATATCAGAAACTAGCAGTTGAGTTTTGTTACTGTTTCATGATAATTGTTTGTAGATACCAAAAATTTGTGGCAGAGATGTTGTAAAATTTAGGTCAGTTCTTGAATTCGGTGCCAAAGTGATAAAATCAGGAAAGCAACAAATGATGTAAAGGCAATGCCATGAATTAAATCCAGTTAAACTATGTGTTAATTTCATCCAAATACCATACAATTGTATGTACAGTAGAATCTCTGTTAACCGGCCTCGGATTAACCGGTCCTCGAATTAACTGGCCTATATCGTAGTGTACTTGTTGGATGAGAGTTTCCGAAAATAAATTGTAATTGAAACACCAAAGCGGCGGCGATATCAAACGACTTTGTCGATAGTGGTATCCCATTGTCGGCGGCATAAAAACACCGCGGCACCAAAGCGGTGGCGATATCAAACGACTTTGTTGATAGCGGTATCCCATTGTCGGCGGCATAAAAACACCGCGGCATTGGCACCCGTCGGTATAGCAGACCTACACTCACAAAAACGTTTGATGGGCCGCTTTTTTTCCACGAATCATTTTAGTATATATTATGGAAAATATAACATTTCTTTTCAGTTTTTGGAAGCGTGTGTTGGTTTCGTTTGAGACGCGGTTAAATGTGTCAAAAGACTTGACAGAGGGGAATCTGTAAAAAATCTTAGTAGTGTTTAATTTTTTCATGTTTGATGTATAATATACATAACATAATATATACGATACATTTATGTACAATAAAATGAGTTGCAATAACATCTTAATTGCATAATTCTTAGTGCTACCCGATTAAATAAGCTTTCTTTGAACGAAAACCGATTTTTCACGGGAACCTCGGATTAACCGGCCAAACGGGCAACCGGCCCGGGTGTCAGTCCCGACTAGACCGATTAAGAGGGGTTCTACTGTATTACTAGTGCACTTTCTATGAATTTGAAATGTAGGGAAACCAAATTTGTAACATCAAAGTCATCCCAAAATGGATTCTATTTATGTTTTTTCTCTTTGTCAAACACTGTAGCACATATAGCTTTATCACACGTATAGGCGTACCAAATTGCTTATTTTATAAATTCCATAGACTTCTGCCGAAAGAGGCAAAATTTATTATTAAATGGTGGCGAAGTCTCACAAATGTATCCAACCTGAAATTTGCTTATGAAAAAAATGAAGATTGGGAGGTGACCTCTTGTGAAGGGTATTTCATGCCGATGTGTGATTCCCCTGGGTTACTGGCAGTCTGGTTGTGGTTGAGAGAGTGTACACAGCACCTGTCATATTTTTTATTGAAGTGAAAACTTCTTTAGCCGCGTTGGGCACTTTTAGGTAGGGGAAAATCTTATGGGTTCGAGTCACCGACATGCTCATGACTGGCGCATGCGCAGCGGCCGTGTGCTGTGCGCGTTTTATTTGTTTTATAACGTTTTCAGACTCAAAGTGGTAACCAATGCAAAACTATAGCACAAACTTTCTCAAATACCCATATATATTAAAACTAAAAATCTACGAAAAATATTGCACTAACTTTCTCAAACTCATATACATAGTCAAACTAAAATCAATGCAAAAATATTGCACAAACTTTCTCACATACCCATATATATTAAAACTAAAAATCTACAAAAAATATTGCACTAACTTTCTCAAACTCATATGCATAGTCAAACTAAAATCAATGCAAAAATACTGCACAAACCTTCTCACATACCCATACATATTAAAACTAAAAATCTACGAAAAATATTGCACTAACTTTCTCAAACTCATATACATAATCAAACTAAAATCAATGCAAAAATATTGCACAAACTTTCTCACATACCCATATATATTAAAACTAAAAATCTACAAAAAATATTGCACTAACTTTCTCAAACTCATATACATTGTCAAACTAAAATAAATGCAAAAATATTGCACAAACTTTCTCACATACCCATATACATTAAAACTAAAAATCTAATCAAGTCACACTAATAATCAATGCAAAATATAATTAATAATTGTACAGTATTACATTTATTGAAAGTTTAAAATATTATTAATTTTTAAAATTGACAGTTAAAGTTTTCACTTCTCTCTACCGTCCCGCGGCGGTAACATTTTTTCCCCCATCAATTTGGTTCATTAGCAGAATTTTCAGTTTGGAAAACAGTAAAAAATGACAAGGGGCCAAGTCAGAGGAGAGAAGGGTGATGTACCTCAGGCTTGCTGTTTGCCAACAAAAACTCTAAATCAAATGTGAGGTTTAACCTAACCACCCCACCTGCTGTGCTTTTTTTTGTCGTGGGGACATTGAATGTTCCCACTCTTGGTTTCTGGGTCATATTTATAAATTCACGATTCATTATTGTGTTTATGAAATCAGAGACACCATTTGCAGAATTCAGCATATGCTGTGACACTTCAGTTCAGTAGTACAATTTAGGAGAATACACTGTTATTTTCCATTTGAATGTACATTGCTATCTTATATTGTACATAGCTAAATGAAATTAGAGAAAGTGGTAGTATTAGTTAGTAATTTGCTCTGGCAGTCAGGAAGCCTTGGCAACTTTAGCATTGGTTAGACTTGAAACTTTGCTTGCGGATGAGTGAAAACAAGCACTAAATTATTAGCAGGAAGGAAAGACATGAGTCTGATAGAATATATAGACACCAGGCCACTGTAGAGTGGAAGAGAAATATGGACAATTTTTAAGAAAACTACCCAGATCTCCAAACTTAAATATAAGTTGTATAAATATTGTTTAATTTGTTTCAGAGAAGCAGGAAATGTGATGCAACCTCACCAACCTAGACGGTTCTTCAGACACATACCTTGGATCTCCAAAACTGAAATCCTTTAACCCTAGAACTGCTGTTTTGATTTCCCTAATTTCTAGAGCAGTTTTGGGCGTTTAGAAAGCAAATGAAAACTATAAAGCATTTCATACTACTACACTTACTCATACACAATAATCATTTGTAAAATATATTTCTTTAGTTTTTGTTTGGGATATTTTGTATGATATATAGTTTTTTCTTAGCATACAAAAAAATCATAAAAACACATTTTTTCCTAAGAAAAATTTGTTTCTGAAAACATTTTGTATATCGATATGAAACACCATCCAGAGATATTGTTGAATTTCAATTACATTATTTTAATTATCAAGGAATCCAAAATTTTATACTGGATGAAAAATATTTTAATTTAAGAAGTAATTTATAAAATTAAACAAGTAGTAAACTCTTAAGAATTAAACATAGCAATAGAAATCAACTACATAACAACAACAATGACTATACATTTATATCGATCAATCAAGTTACAAAACTAAATATTTGGTATGAACATTATATGAAACCTTGATTCTTTAGCAATATAGTTGAATTAATTCCATTAAAATTGACATAATAGTAATAAATTGAACTAAAGCCTACGTGAACATCTAAAAATATATTATGGATTTTGATGTCTAAATTAGAGGGTTTGGGAGTTCAAGTGTTAATACGTGATAGATTGGTTTAATTTGTGACAGTGAGGTAGCGGCACAAGAAATTTGATATGGCCTTATAAACTTCCAGTGATTAAACCTGGAAATTAATCAAATTCTTTGAGCATGTTCCCTGGATTTCCAAATACAAATTCTTTAATGAAAAGTGGATTAATATTGTTTTTATATTAATACAGCAGTATAGGAAATGTGGTGCAAATCACGCCAACCTAATGTAATGAAATCTGGAATTAATACAATTCTTTAGGCATCCTACTTGCACCTAGAAATGCAAATCTTTTAATACAAGGTGGATTAGTATTGATTACAGGGAGATAGTGGAACAGAAAATGTGATGCAACCTTTCCAAGCTGGAGTAATGAACATTGAAGTTAATAGAATTGTTTTGGCATGCTTCTTGGATTTTCAAATTGAAATGATTTAATGCTTAGTGAAATAATAGTGTTTTTATCTTGTTACAGGAAAGTATCATTAAAGTAAATGTGATTTAAACATGCCAACCGGTTGTAGTGAAACCTAGAAATTAATATACAGTAGAACCCCTCTAATCCGTCACCTTCGGGACTGGGGGCATGGTCGGAACGCAAAAAAGGTCGAATTATCCGAAAAAAGTCAATATTTATTACATATTATATAAAGAGATTTTTTTTAAGTGAAATAAGTGATATATAAACTTTTAAAAGTCTATATATAAACTCTGCAAGTACTATAGCAAATCAACAACACGAGAGATGACACAGCACTGAAGCGGGAAAGCGATAACAAACCGGATGAATGGCGCCAGACGGGCCGTGAGTCATTGACAAGTCGGCACAATATCGCGAGCTCGAGCACGGTCGGATTAACCGGAGTAACGGACCACCCGAGGGCGGATTAGAGGAGTTCTACTGTAATTGTTTAGAGGTACTTCTTGGATCTTCAAATTAAAATCTTTTAATGCCTACATGTAGACAGGAAATGTGATACAACCTTGCCAAGTTATAATATTGAAACCTAGTAATTAATACAGTTATTTATGCATACTTCCTTCATTTACAATCTCATATCCCTTAATGCATAATGGATTAATATTGTTTTTATTTCATTTCAGGAAGCTAGACAGACAGGAAATGTGATGCAACCTTGCCAACCTATAGTATTGAAACCTAGTAATTAATGCAAGTCTTTATGCATACTTCCTTGATGTACAATCTCAAATCTTTTACTGCATAATGGATTAGTATTGTTATTTTATTTTAGGAAGGTGATTAGACAGGAATGTGATTTAATCTCGCTAACTTGGAGTAATGAAATCTGGAAGTTAATAAAATTCTTTAGGTATGGAACTTTGATCTCCAAACTCAAATCCTTTAATGCAAGGCATATTAGTTTTATCTTATTACAAGTAGGCATCATGCCAAAAAGTCTGATTCAATCTTACCAACCTTTACTATTGAAATCTGGAAATTATTATAATTTTTCATCCATGCTAACTGAATCTCCAAACTCATATCTTTTAATGCAATATGGATTTTATTGTTTTATCGTATTACAGGGTGGTAAAGGAACAGCAAATATGATTCAACCAATAGTAATGAAACTTGGATAATGTTACACTTTTTAGACATGCTACTTGCACCTCTAATACTAATTTACAGAATGGTATAATATTGTTTTAACTTTATTGCAGGGTGTAGCGGGACAAATATGATGCAATCTTGCCAACTTGGAATAGTGAAACGTAGAAATTAAATCAGCATTGTTTTTTAAAAAAATTTTGGTATGGATCTCCAAACTCAAATCTTTATTGCAAAGTGGATTATAATTTTGATCTTTTTACTGAAAAAGTGATACTTCCATGTTAATCTGTAGTAATGAAACTTAGAAATTATTACAAGTCTGTTAGCATGCTCCCTGGATCTCCAAAATTAAATTCTTAATAAAAGGTGGGTTAATATGGTTTTTATCTTATTGAAGGAAAGTAGCAGGACAGGAAATATGATACAGCTGTGCCAACCTGTAGTAATGAAACCTACAAATTAATTAAATTTTTAAGCGTACTCCCTAGATATTCAAAATCATATTTAATGCAAGGTGGATTATTATTATTTTTAAACTTATTACAGGATGGTAGCTGGAAAGGAAATGTGATGCAACATTGCTAACTTCGAGTAATGAATTGTGGATTAATAATATTTTTACCCAAATACAGTGATGCAGAAAGACAGAAATGTGATACAGGTTTTATTAGTAAAAGTTGACAAATTTCCTAACATGCTATCTACTTGTAATAAAATAATATTAAATCAAACTTGCGTTATAGAATTTTAGTTTTGATTATCTAGTTATCTAGTTAGTCTAACAAATTTAATTAATGTCCAATTATCATTAGTCCAGGCTGACAAGATTGTATCACAATTCCTGTCCTGTTACTTCCTTATAATATAAAAACTGATATTAATCAACTTTATATTAAAGGAATTGAGTTTTGAAATTCAAGTACCATGTTTAAGGATTTTGATTAATTTATAGGTTTCATTACTACAGGTTGGGAAGGTTGCTTCTCATTTTCTGTCCAGCTACCATAACTGTAATAACATAAAAACATTATTAATCCACTTTGCATTAATAGATTTCAGTTTGGGATCCTAGTGGCATGCCTAAAGGATTGAAATAATTTATAGGTTTCATTACTACAGGTTGGGAAAGTTGCTTCTCATTTTCTTTCCAGCTACCACAATAACTTTCCAGCTACCACAATAACTTTCCAGCTCTTTAATAACATAAACACAATATTAATCCACTTAGCATTAATAAACTTAAGTTTGTGGTTCTAGTGACATGCCTAAAGGATTGAAATAATGTATAGGTTTCATTACTCCAAGTTGGCCATGTTGTACCACATTTTTTGTCCTACTACCACACTGTATTGAAGTATATACAAATATTAGTCCATGTGACATTAATGGATTTGATTCTGGTTGTGCAAGTAGTAGCAAGACTAGAGAATTTTTTTTTTAATTTTCAGGTTTCATTACTACATTTTCTGTATCACATTTCCTCTCCCAATACCTCTTTGAACAAAGATAAAAATAGTATTAATCTACTTAACAAAGAAGGATTTGAGTTCCGAGATCCATATAACTTGGCTAACAGATAGTATTAATTTGCAGGTTTTAATACTCCAATTTGGTAAGAATGCATCACATTTTATGGCATACTACCTCTCTGTAATAAGATAAAAACAATATTAATTCACTTTACATTAAGAAATTTTGTTTTAGAGATCCCTGGAGCAGGGTTGAAGAATTGTAATAATATTCATGGTTTAGTTCTCCAGATTGGCATAGTTGTATCACATTTCCTGTCCTGCCTGTAATAAGATAAAAACAAATAGTAATAATTAACCTTGCATTAAGGGATTGGAGTTTGGAGATCCAGAGAGCAAGCTTGAACACTTTCAATAATTCATCCTGGCAAGGCTATGTCTACTTTCCTGTCCTGCTTACTTGCTGTAATAAAATAAAAACTAATGCCAGTTACCTTATGGTGAAGCTGTCGAACAATCCTTGTTTTGATGTCCTTTTTGTATTTTTTCACATGACGCGTTTCGACTATTTATCAGTCATTATCAAATGTACTCGTAAAAATATACTACACAAACACTTAAACAACACAAATTAATAACATTTAAGATAAAAATAAACTTGCGACATACGTTGTCGATGACCGTTCTCGATGTGGCATTGAAGAAAAGAGTAGTTTTAGGAGCATCATGTCTGAACATTTTATAGGCATATTTTTAAAAGTGATGTTTTAAGAACTTCTAAGACCAAAATAGCTATTAAGCAGTTAGCTTGTCATTCACAAATCTGACCAGCTGAAGGAGATGTATTTCTTAGGGAGTATAATAAGTTTTGTAAATAATGCTGTTGCTCAGGAGCATATAAGTTCTTTCAACTGGAAAAAGAGGGAATTGGTGTATTTTTTATGGAATTAATTCAATTATTAGAAGAAAGAGTTAACAAACTATTCAAAGAGTAGTTTATTTTGTTTCCATGGCAATATAGTAGTTAAATGGATTTTCTTGTTTATTAGAAGAAAAGTTGCTCATTGCCCAACAGCACATAATTAATCTTCCAGGAACAAACAAAAAAACATGTAACACTTGAAAAATAAAAAGTATGGTTGGTATTTTCATTTGCAGGAGCCTTATCATCTTTAGTTATAAACAATCAACTAATTTAGAAATTCTTCAGCAAGAATAAAAGAAGCCCTAAAATTTAAAAGGAGAAAAAGTAGATGAAACAACTATTGAAAAAAGAGAGTTGCCTAGGAAGGTAAAGAGTTGACATTTTTTTTTTTTTTTTTTTTTTTTTTTTTTTTTTTTTTTTTTTTTTTTTTTTAAAAAGGTCATAGAATAAAAAAGACCAGGATTCTAAATTAAGGATGTTAAAAAATGGATTAGACTTGAATTGTGCGATTATTAGACTTGTATTAGAATTGTTTGAAAATGTCTTTCTAAAAAATGTGTTCTAAGTATAGTTCTGTTTTGATTATTTTTTATGTAAATGGTTTTATCAAAATTGATATTTGTTAATATCAAATAATTAATAATAATATTGGTCAGTTGATAAATAACATTAGTTTTCAAGGAATAATTTTGTATCATTTATGGTAATTTTTAGTTACTGAAACAGAATGGTTATTAAAAGTGTAAGCATTTTATAAAAGTTATAAAGCTGTTGTGTACCACATAACTACCACTAAATGTTTTACCATTTAAATAGTTCATAGTAATAAACATACATTTATCTACTAAAATGTAATATCAAATAATAATATAAATAATATTATATTAATGCTATATATTGTAAATTTTAATTTTGTGTATTAAATACATTACTATTTGAACTTAGTCCTAAACGTTATAAATATGGACCATTTTAAATTTAAAGAAATGTCCCTAATTTCTTAAGAAAGTCACCAATAAGTCCCGGATTTCGTAAAACATCAATTGGTAGAACCTCTGACTATTGAAACAATCAAAGTAATACAGTTACTTAGTCATGTTATCTTTATCTTCAAATGCTCTCATGGGTGCACTATAGTCGGTTAGGACATGTCAATTCCGAGAGACCCTACTGGACCCATTTCTATCATGTCTTGAGTTTGATCTCTTTTTTAAACTTTTCCTATCAGGTGAGTCTTGATCAACTCTTGTTCTTTTCTGACACTGACGATATTAGAGTATTCGACGGCTTATGTGTTATGTTTTATAATCTTTCATCTTTTTTATTAAGCGACGATGGCCAAGAGATTTTTTTGTCTTTAAACTCATATCCCTAAATACAGAGTGGATTAATATTGTTTTATATAATTACAGAGAGATTGTGAGTCAGGAAATGAGATACAGCATTGGCAAACCATATTAGTGGAAGCTGGATATTAATACAATTCTTTATGCATGTTCTTTGGATCTAAAAATTGAAATTCTTGATTGCAGAGCGATTAGTACTGTTTCTATCTTATTATAAAGAATAACAATGTAATCATTATTATAAGAATGTGTGACAGGAAATGTGATTCAACCTAGAGCAACAAAACTTGTAAATATGTTCTTTAGACATGCTCCCTGAATTTTGAAAATAAAATTCTTTAATCCACTGTGAAATAATATTGTTTTTATCTTATAGGAGGGCGGTAGTGCAACAAGATATGTGATGTAGCCTTGCCAACCTATAGTAAGGAGGACTGGAAATTAATACAATTCTTCAAAGCATGCGACCTGGATCTCTAAACTTAAATATTTTATTATAAAATGGATTAGTATTGTTTTTTATCTAATTACAGGAAAGTAGCGGGATAGGAAATGTAATGCAGCCTTGAAACTTATAGTAATGAATCTTGGAAATTAATCTAATTCTTTAGACATGCTCCAAACTAAATATTTTGAAGCATGGTGTATTATTTTAATTTTATTACAGGGAGGTAGCGGGACAGGAAATGTGATGCAGCCTTGCCAACCTGGAGTAATAAAACCTGGGATTATGGACAATTCTTCAGGCATGCTCCCTGGGTCTCCAAATTCAAATCCTTTAATGCAAGGTGGATTAATGCCTTCTCTTGCAGATTTTCCTGCGGACCCTCTCTCATTAGGATCTAATCATTCTCTTGCTGGTATAAAAAAAAATCTATTTTAATAATATGACTAACAAATGATTTATTTGGCAAATTATGTGTTTATATCATACCTATATCTGACATGTGTTCAAATTTGCAACAGTTCTAGCTGATATAATAAAACTAATTTTGCTGGTTTTCAAAATATTAAATCTGAAGACTTTCTGTGTAGTTTGTGAAATTTGAAAATTTACCTGTGAATAAAATGTTTCTTTGTTTATTCGGAAATATTTACTGTTTTATTTCACGTACCTCATTCAGGAAATTTTGCTTATTTTATTTATAAGTTAAGTTAACACTTTGAAGCCTAAGCCCGAGTATAGGTTGGGCAGATGTGCCAGCGCTCGCTGCTGAACCCCGAGTATACGTCGGGCCTCGCTATATAATTCTATATGATTGCGATGTCGGCATATATTCGGGTTTCGGCACTTTCGTATAGCTATTTGGTTATTTATCTTTGTATGTCTTTGATTTTCGAATAGTCTGTGCTGTTGATTTGGACTAAACAAAAATATTACGAAGCTGTTGCTAGGCAACTTAACACATCTATGAGGAACGCAGCAGACGTCTGTTTACTGCAAAGTGACTGACTGAGTAATCAAGATTGGTTATGTTTGGTTGGTGTTTTTCTTGAATACTAAATACTTTCTGAGTTATACAAGTAATCTTTTAGTTTATTTTAGTAGTTAGGCCCAGTATTTTAGTGTTTGTAAATATAAATATTTTAGTTATAGTTTACAAAATATGGCAGAAGATGTATTGAAAAGTGATACAATTCGCGAACTTTTGTTTGATGAATCTGATGGTGAATCTGAGCCAGAGATAGGCCAAGGTGATGGAAATAATTCAATTAGTGACATTTTGAGAGAAAACGTGAATGAACCGATTTTTGGTTCTGATTCTGAGGGTAAAATCAATGACAATAACGATCCAGACTTTTTAGTGACAATCTTAGGCCTAAGTGATTTAGAGGACGATGTGGATGACCCAAATAAAGATTTTGAAGATGACCCAAGTTACGACGATGCTCAGTCTGGAAGGAAGGAAACTTCATGGTGGTGCCCAGAATGTTCAGTACCCCTTTGTGTACCTGAATGTTTCAAACTGTATCATACAAAGGCCAATTATGTTTATGTGCTGTGTAGCTATTTTTGTTTGTGTGTGTATTTTACCCTTTTTCAATACTAAGGAGGTTTACTGTAAGTAAAATGTGTATTTACATGTATATATATTTAAAAAGGTAATTTCTTTGGGTTTAAAATAATGTATAATAAGTCATATATAATAAATATAACAAATACCACAATTTTTTAAAAACATGTCCAAAACTCCCAGGCACATTAGGAAAGCAGCTCGTTAGAGACTTAGGCTTCAAAGTGTTAAGAAGCAAAAACGATTAGATATTATATCGCTATTAACAATTATTTTATTGGTTGAATTTTTTGTATTCAATACCTTTTTCTATTTTTTGTCAGTTTGATATATTAAAAATCAAAGACCTGTTAATATCTGTACATTAACCTGTTGGCGAATAAACGTAATGATCCCAAAAGAGTATGCATAGCAATTGCTGTAAGTTCCCAAATGAGTACGCACAGCATTTGCTGTTTTTAAAATTACTCTCAACCTTTATTTTGTCATTGCGATGACATCTAACAGCAGTATCTTGATCTAAATAGACTTCCTAATTATTTATTTATCACAACATATCTGCTGGTAATGGTATAAGTGCCATCTGGCATGTAAAACAATTACTTGTCTTACCGCCTTTATCACACTTGTTTACAACGGTTTGGCGACCTTTATTACTAGTTAGCTGTGAGGAGTAGATTACGTTGGTGATTATTTATACTTGTTTAGATGTGCTTGTTGTAAATTTGTATAAATATTATATAGACTTTTTACTTCGGAGTAGACTTTCTACTCCCTATATATATATATCCTTGTTTGCGTTAAAACAAGTGTAAAAGTGAATAATTTTTTAAAATTAAAAATATGTTTTTATGTTTGAGTTAAAATAAATAAGTTTTCACATTAAAAAAAGGAACAAATTCTTACTCCTTTGTGCTTTGTTTTTGGTAAAATGGGTACTCTCTTGTAGCATGAATAAAATTGCGCACTTGCCAACAGGTTAATTTAGGAAAATTTTTTTTTTTATTAGTATTTTTGTGGTAAATTTTTGAATTTGAACAAATGGTAAGAAAAGATGTCAAAATATGGTTGAATCTTAACATAATTCTTCTCATTTTGTAGAACATTTTATAACAAATAGTTTTACAATCTTGACTTTTGTATAAACTATTTAATAAAGTAAGAATAGTGCAATTTCCCTTCCATTTATAAAGGTTTACTTCATATTAGGTTGCCAGATAGTCAGCATGTTTGTACTTGTTCCAAAGAACATATTATTCGACGTAAAAAATATAACTTTCTCTAAAACTTCATCAAAACTTTTATTTTTCTAAGGACTTGGACTCTTATCCACTCGGAAATTGTTGGATATTTTCATCGGAATTATATTAGTGATTCTAGAATTTTGTATGATCAGTAATCAAACTTGACAAGATGGAATCTTTGTCAACACATATGCTTGCCCTCTCGGCAGGCCACAGAAACAAATTGACATCTGCATGTTTACAGTTTAGATATCTCAATTCATATCTACCTGTTTATATTATAATTCGGCATGTGTATAAACAATAGTATTTTAAGTAATTAAGAAATTTAAAATACACTTATTGCTCCGATATTAACATAGATCTACACATTAAAAAAATAGTGTAACAATAATAATATTATAAAATATAGAAAGGAGGGAAGCTAAATCCTAAGAGTTAACAATTGTTCCATTCTTAGCCCTGACTCTACAACAAGGGTAAAAATGAATTGATCATAAAATGACATATATGACGATTAAGCTATGAATCCTAACATTGTATTCCGAAATTTTAGGACCTTATGAATTATCTTGCTTAATTTACAACTACAATATTAGTGTCCACACTTTAAATATTATTTTAAATATCCATCCTTTCTGTATTTCTCTATTAACCAGCGAAAAAGCAAATATTTGTCTCAAAATTTTCTATTCACGTAATGTAAATTCATGCTATAAGATGTATTATCACCATAGGTTGTCAATGCCTCTCCTGTACTTGGAAATATATATTTACGGTTTGTCTAAAAAGTCGTGATCAGAGTATTGATTTTGTTTCGCAGGAAATGGCACTATTATGAAACCAACAATAAAGTTATATAATCTTTATTTACATTTACATAATTTTTTAACTTCTTAACTTTAATAGATTTTACTATGTCATAGTTTTATAAGTGTTTGTTTCTCCTCATGTCACATGATCTTATCACAAAAAATGAAGCTGGGTAATATTGACTAGTATTTCACAATAAAATTTTGTGTCAAACTTCAAGACAATATCACAAAGATATCACAATTTAAAACAAGCATATGAAGAAGAAACCATATCCTGGGCTCAGGTGTTTAGGTTTTGTGAACAAATCTTTTTGGATGTCTTTGAAATCATAGAGGATTAACTCTTTTCAGCACAAACTGATGAAAGTGAGAGATCTCATCAACTTTGATCAATGCTTGAAGGTTATGAATTAAATTTGAATCACCGAACTGTCCATGATATTTTGAGCATGCGAAAATTCTGTACAAAAATGGTTCTGAAGAATCCCATTTAGTAACAGAAGAACAACTGAAAAGATATGTACTTCACTTTTTTGGTGTATTTAATATGACTCATTTATAAAAAATGGAGTAATGAATCACTGATTTTTTTAGTATGATCCAGAAACAAAACTTTAAAAAAAGGAGTAGCACTAAAAAAACTCACTATATCCCAAAAAATCATGAAAAGGAAACGCCAAAATCAAATTAATGCTCAAAATTTCTTTATATTCGAAGTATTGTTCATAAGGAATATGTGCCTCAAGGTCAAAAAGTTAATCAAATATATTACTGTGACTTCACTTTTACATCACCATGACGCTTTCTATCACACCACACATTTTGTGAACAAGTATTTGCTAAACAAGGGTATTCCTTTGCTACCGTGCAGTTCTTTTACTATCCTGATCTTAGTCCATATGATTATTTTTTGTTCAGTATATCATCTTCGGAGTTGCCATTTTCAAAGTGTGGACAATATCCAAAAGATTGTGATAGACCTGCTGAAGGCTTTGAAAGTGGAAGCCAACCAACATTATTTCAGTCAATAGGAACGATGTCATTGTAAGTGAGGGTTCTCAAGGGAAGTATTTTGAAGGAGAGAAAATTGTGTTTTAGTTATTAGTCAAACCTCGTACATATAATAAAAAACTTTTAAAAAAACTTATCACATCTCTTTGCTGATGTCTCAAATATAAAACAAATCAATGCAATGTTACAGAGTTTATTTTCACATTAGGTCAAAAATAGATTAAAAACTAACTCTGCACTTTATAATTTATTCCCCAACCAAAACATTTATCTCAATTAAATATGTTACAAGTTATTTCTCACCGATATGATAAATTTATTTGTGATAAAAAATTAATTAACAATATTAATAAACCTAAATGTTATTTCTTTCATTATAATTATTTTAATATTTGACCACTTCTTTTTTTTTAAGGAGTGAAAGTACCTGACGAAAATCTCACTCCGCAACAGAGACAACATAGAGAAGAACAGTTGGCAACCCTACGTAAAATGCAACAGATGCTGTTTCCAGAACACCATTCTCCTGGTGACAATCCTCTTCCTTCTTCAGGAGTAACACCTACAAATCCATCTCCTTTAGACCTAGAGGAAGTAATGCCACTGTCATCAGATGCGGCAGAAATGATGTTATCACATCATAAGAACCAGCCAGGAATGGTCGCTCAAGCGGAATGGCAGAAACTTCAGTTACAGTTTTATGAAGAAAGGAAAAAGAAAGGAAATTGTACCGGATCAGTTCCTACATCTTCTGGCTCGACTAATAATGGATCCAGAGGCCAAGGTCCTCCACCTCCTTACCATCAAGCTACTAGATCAGCCAGCGTTCCTATAGCTATGCCTAGTCCTAACCCTAGTTCTCCTAACAATACGACTTCCAATCTTTCCTTACCCTCACCACGTACATGTTCTGGCTTAAATTCTCCTGCTGAAGGAAAACCTGGTAGACATCAGAGCTCTGGACCGGGTCCAAGTCCTACTGGAGCACATAATTCGTCGATTGGTTCTCCTGGTCCTAGTTCTCGCTCATTGGTTCCTAGCAATCCTGGTACACCAGTTTCTACTCATTTATCACCCAAGAAGGAGAAACTTAGCAGTAACACTGCAGGTCCCAGTGAATTCTCCCCCACAAGTAACATCTCAGCACCTTTAAGTCAACACTCTCCAGGTCAGATTAATATGTACAATGTAGTAAGTTTGTTAATTCTTTGGAGTATATTTATGTCTTTATGTGAGTTTTCAAACAAAACAAAACTCAATATTCACCCAAAGTGTCTTTCTTTCTTTTAAAAAATTGATTTTAAATGGATTACAAATAAATAACAAATAAAATTATGTAAAAATAAAAGAAAACTAATTTTGTTTAAGAAAACATTATTTCCAAAAAACAGAATTAAAATACAGTAGAAGTCCATTAGTCCGGCATCCAACAGTCCGGAATGCCCGATAGTCCGGCATCGCTCCGGAAAATTGTAAAAATTTTGGTTTTCTTCAAAAGTGTGTCTTTAAAGCAAATAAAAATGCTCGAGAGCTATTCGGAAGTTTTTGGGGTAGTTCGGGATCATCCGGAAGCGCTCGGGTATTGTTCGGAAAAAATTAGAGGCCGGCTCGTCTCAGCTGTCACAACAAATACAGGTGCAGTGCAGCACAATTAATCAATCACGAAGCGTCTTCACCATTTTTTTGTGCGTTGTTGTTTTGTGTCCTTTCACATCGCAGTAAACTGTGTCTCAGTACTCTCTACTGTAATACAGTACATCTGTAGTGACGTACGTAACTTTTGAAACTGTTTATAAACAAAGTGAGTTTTGTTCTAACTGTACAGTGACCATGTTTTCAAAACCCAACCCTTCGAGTTCAAAAGGAGAGAAACGAAAACTCGTAACACTGACTCTCAAACAGACTTTTTTAAATCTAAGTGAAATATGTTTTATAGTACGTGTACATGTACATTATATGAAATGTAAAATAAACTTAGTTGTATTTGCATACTGTATTTGTAGTTTAATTATTAACTTAATTGTTCTTATAATTACGATTTATGTATGTATGTACTGTAGTTAAAAAAACAAATTACATTTGTTTTACGGCAAAGCCTAAACTAAAAAGAAGGGGCACCGCCCGATAGACCGGAATTTTCGGTAGTCCGGCACCGAGCCGATCCCGAACGTGCCGGATTATCGGACTTCTACTGTACTCATTTGAAATAAGCAACTCTTGTGGAAATTGAAATCAACCAATGAAATAATTCACAATTGTCCACCATAAGCACTTTATTTGTAATAAGGTGACATTTCAACTAAGTCATCATCTTAGGATGAAGTACCAAGAAGGTTTATGTAGATCTAACAACTGAATATGATTACTTGGTTATTGAAACATCATCTTGTTACAAATTAAGTGTTTATTGTAGAAAATTGAATTTTTTAAACACTTCACTCAAAATGTGGGTTTCTTTTTATTAAAATAAAGTTTTTTACCTTGTTTCCGTCCATTGACTTCTTTTTTGTATTAGTGACATGTTTCGGGAATTTTATCCCATCTTCAGACACATCATAAATAAATACATTACTCAACCGAGGTCGTCAACACTAAAATTATTTACACAAAACATACATATCACATTAAAAGTATGATTATTTGTACACCTTCTGGCTACCGGAAGGCAACTGACAGTCTGTTACCTCGTGCACGCGGAACCTGTTCTTACAGCGGGCTTCTTGAATTCTTATCGCTGTGTCGTACAAGGTATTTGAGTCAAAATTAAGTTGTTCGTTCAATAATCGACGTTTGCCATTTGCATCTCTTGATTTGAACGTGTTCAATAATTGATGTTTGCCATTTGCATCTCTTGATTTGAACTCAAATACCTTTTATGACACAGCGATAAGAATTCAAGAAGCCCGCGGTAAAAACAGGTTCCGAGTGTACGAGGTAACAGACTGTCAGTTGCCGTTCGGTAGCCAGAAGGTGTACACCTAAATGTACTTTTAATGTGATATGTGTATTTTGTGTAAATAATTTTAGTGTTTGACGACCTTGGTTGAGTAATGTATTTATGTTGTGTCTCAAGATGGGATAAAAGTCCCGAAACCCGTCACTAATACAAAAAAGAAGTCACTGGACGGAAACAAGGTAAAAAACTTTATTTTAACTAATAGTGACCTGGATAGTGAAAATGAATTCTTTTTACTATAGAATTTGATTTTAAATGGATGAAAAATAAATGAAGTGACCTAATAAAGAAATACAACTATGCCTGTGACCAAAATAAACTACTTTTCATACTAGCAAAAAATTGATATATATTTTATCGGCAAACACTGCTCTAAATCTAGATAATAAAAAGCCAAATCTTAGATCTGAACCATCATCTCAATAATTAACACACAATAATATTTTTTATTAATTGGTTTCAGTTGATGATATGTTCTGCAGAACTCCTCTGTCACTTGTATAACAGACTACACCCACAACTCTTACTCTGCAACCAAAATATTAAAGTCAGGCTTGCACCTTCACCTAAAGAAACACAGAACCTAATATTAAAACAAAATTATTATTAACGTTCTCCTGAATTCTTTTTACAACAGACTGTAACAACAATTCTAACTCTGTCAACTCAAATATAAAAATCACTATTGTACCTCCGCTTTAACAAACACAGGAACCTAATATTAACAATATATTTATATATATATATATATATATATATATAAATATATATTGTTGTTTTTTTGTTTAGTTGCCTTTAATTCTTTTTACAATGTACTGTAACCACAATTCTAACTCTGGCAACTAAAATATAAAACTCAGGTTTTTACCTCCTCAACAAACACAGCAACCTAATATTAACGCTATAATATGTATTGTTTAGTTCCCCTCAATTCTTTTTACAACGGACTACAACCACAATTCTAACTGTGGCAACTAAAATATAAAAATCAGGCTTGTACCTCTGCTTTAACAAACACAGCAACCTAATATTAACACTCTAGTATATATTTTTTGTTTAGTTCCCCTCAATTCTTTGTACAATGAACTGCAACCACAATAACTCTGGCATCTAAAATATAAAAATCAGTATATTAAAAAGCAGGCTTTCACCTTCTCCTCATCAAATACTGAAACCTAATATTAAAAAAAAATATAGTTTCAGTTAATGGCATGTTCGGCAGATTCCTTTAGTCCCTTGTAAAACAAACTAAAAACACAAAGGCAAACCTTATGATTGTATACATACTTAAACAAATACAGCACTCAAGTATTTTGTTTAATTTGATTTCAGTTGATCAATATGTTCCTCAAAAACCCTCAGTCTCTTCTACAGCAGACTACAACCAAAACTATAACTCTGATAAAAAGCCAAATCTAATCTCATGTTTGTATCTTCAACTCAACATTTTATTTTATTTGGGTTCAGTTGATGGTATGTTCTGAAGATCTGATCAGTCCCTCGTTCAACAGAAAGCAACCACAATTCTATACTCTAGTTCTGACAACAAAAAGTCAAAGGTTTTGGTTTTAGTTTGTGGTCTGTTCTGCAGATCTCTCCAGTCCCTTGTACAACAGAAAAACAAAATATGATGTATAATCTGGCAACAGTGAGATCTCATACAAACCTCGACATCAACAAATATTACACCCTAATATTTTGTATGATTTGGTTTCAGTTTTTGGTATATTGTACAGATCTCTTCCATCCCTTGTACAACAGAAACCGCCTATGACATCTAATCCAGGCAACAAAAAGTCAAATGTCATGCTTGTACCTTCCCATCAACGATACAACACCCTAAATTTTTTGTATGGTTTGGTTTCAAGTAGATGGTATGTTTTGCAGATCTTTTCAGTCCCTTGTACAACAAAAACAACAGACTTTAACATCTAATCCCAGCAACAAAGAGCCAAATGTCATTCTTATACCTTCCTGTAAACAAATATAACACCCTAAATATTTTGTATGACTTGGTTTCAGTGGATGGTATGTTCTGCAGATCTCTTCAGTCCCTTGTTCAACAGAAACAACAGACATCTAATCCTGGCAACAAAGAACCAAATCTTATGCCTGTACCTTCGCCTCAACAAATACAGTATCTGAATACTTTTGAAGGTCAAGAGCTTACTATTCAAAAGCAGCCTAATACTAGTTTAAAAGAGACTAATATCTTATCTCCGTAAGTATTTGTGCTTGTTGATGTGGTTTATAATGTGTTAGATGTGTTAGTAGTTTTTTAAAAAAAAGATGGTTCGATTTGTATAATTTTAAATCAGATTTTAAGTTTTTGATTCCACCATTTAAAAAAAAGAAAATGTTTAAGTTTAATGACTTTGTTTAAATTATCTATTTTTACATCCTCTATATTCTTGGGCAAAACTGAAAATGTTAAAATGACATAATTTTCTTTTGCCACAATGAATCGGTAGTAATTTTATTGTCACATTTAGACATTATCATAAGTAACTAAATTATCTGAATATGTTATCATTTTATGGTAAAAAAAAGAATCTATGTAGATTTTTGTCTATTACTATATATACTTATTTCAACATGTTAATTACTATATACAGAATATAACACCTGACTAATTTTATATATGGTGATAGATAAAGACTTAATTACCTTCATGCTACTTCATTGTGTGAGTTACACTATCTTTTTGTTAAGTTTAAAAAATTCCCCCTCCAGTTTGAAGGGGGAGAAAGGGTGTGTTAATATCTATTCTAAATGTGGAATTCATGTTGATTAATTTTTTTAATTTAGCTTTTTTTGTGAAATTTTATGAACCAAGTGGGATAACTGATACAAATTTAGTATTTTTTTTATTTGTTCTCTTTATTGTTTTAGGTTACCTTCTTCGAGTCTCGAGAGTGTACTTCCAACTACTGGCTCTGATCTGCAGACAAAAGTGTCAGGACCAGCTACTCCTTTAACACCAACATCAGTTGATATGGGAGCAGCAAGATATCCAGGTGCAGGTACACCAGGAGAATTCACTAACCCAAGCCCCCAACCTGTACCGGAAAAGACTCAACCACGGCAAATCCCATCAAGCAATAAAACAGACCAGAGGTTTCCCTGTACTAGTCCTCAAATGTCGGATGCTGTAGCCACATCTAGGTTTAATATGATGTCTTCTTCACCAGTAGTGTCTAATAGTTTTGTACAACAACCGTCTAAACCAGGATCTCATTTTATGGATGTTACATCTCCTAATAAAAGTTGTGTGGGTGATCCTGGCAAGGATCAAAGTGGGGGTGGTGGTTATCCCTGTATTGGTCCGGATAATGTACCTCTCAATCCGAATGGGATAACACGAATGAGTGTCGGAAATGGAGGGAAAGTGTCTCATTTTGATCCCATAACTTCACTTGCTCAGATGAGTCAACAATTGACCAACAATGTGGCGAACTCTCCTGTAAACCAACCAGGAGGAATGTTAGGACCGGGAGCAGGACCTGGAATGCATCCAGGAATGATCCAATTTAATACATCCGGATCAAACAATATGCATTTAATGCAAATGAATGATTTAGGTGTATGTTCTGGACCCGCAGGCCTCGGAGGTACACATGATGGTGGCCCTGGACCTAACATGGGTATTCGGATAGGAAATCCTCAAATGGCAAATCATTCACATGTTTTTAGCCCAGGATCAGTTGGAAATGGTGGCGGAATGGGAAGAGTAGTCCCATGTCAAAGCAATAATCCTTCAATATCTCCTAAACCTAATTTAATGCAAGGTCCTTATCCATCGAACACAGGGCCAATGCAACAAAAAATGATGGGTCGTGCACCTGTGGCAACATCATATAATGGTGCTAATATTCAAGTAAAGCCTAGTGCACCGAACACAATTCAGTACCTTCCAACGAGACCTCAGTCAGGTAGTGGTGGGCCTAGAGGACCACCAAGTTTAGATTTTTTGCGCTTTTCAAATCCTTTGTCAAATTTGGAAACTAAAGTTCCCACACATAATTTACAATATTTTCCGAACAGTTATCAACAAAACAGTATAGGTAGTAGTGATATGTTAGGAAATGTGAACTGTGGTGGAATGGGGCAAGGTGTTGGAATCAATCCAGGAAACATGATGATCAGAGGAAATGTGCGAGGAGGTTCAGGAGGTATGATGCGTGTAGGAGTACCTCCGATGGGTAGTGTTGGTTTTACTAGTAATGATCAAATGTTTCCCAACCCTGGAGGTGGTACTTGCCAAATGTTTGTACCTGGTCCTAAAGGATCGCCTATGGGATTAGGTGTAGCTCCTGATGCAAGCCAACCTCTCCCACCATCGATGGGACAATCAAATAATTTTAAAAATTCTTCATTTATTGGGCCAATTACAGCTGATCCTAATTACGCACAGCAGTTCCACAATTTTCAACAACAGTTATATGCAACAAATACTAAAAGCCAATTGAACAATCAAGGTATGGGTGGAGGCCAACAGTTTTTTGCACATAAGTGAAAAAAACTTATAATTTAAAAGTTGTGTTGTGTGTATACATATGTGTGCAATGGTGTAAATATAAAGTAAAATAAACCAGCAAGTAATAATATTAATTATAAACACTCCAACGGGTGATCTAATGCATGAAAATCATTTTTTAAACGCTTGGAGTGAAACAAAATTATGTAAAATGAAATTTTAAATTAATAAATAAAACACTTTTATTTTTTAGTAAACCACAAATTTATTGAAACTTGCCGACCATAGTTTTGCTAGTACAGCATTGTCAAGGTATTTTACAAGAATAAGGGAAAGCTACAGTAAACATTACAAACAATAGCTGGGTATTCCTCATTGTAACTTAAATTGGAATGTAGAGAGTGAGGGACAAAGACCTATGACCTGGCTAAAGATTTGAGGAGTGGGGAGTTATTTAATTATAATTGTTCATTTAAAACAACACATTTTTATCCTTAACTATTCTATTAATTTCTAATGATTCTAAAAGATTTAATTTTTTAGATATATGCAAAATATCAAACTTTATGTTAGAATGAAAATCTGGAACATTATGTGTTTTTAAGTGATTAGCAAAACTAGAGTCATCATGACCTAGCCTCCAGCTTCAATCATGTTCCCCTAATCTATTTTTAAAATTTCTCCCAGTTTGACCAATATATGTAGCATTACAAATTTTACAACATAATTGATAAACCCCATATTTGTTCATTTTTGGTATTTTATCTTTACTATTAATTAACATTTTACCTAAATTATTATTAACATAAAATGCTGGTTTACAACATTTCTTTTTTCCTAATAGTTTTCCTAATTTATAACTAGCTTAACTTACATAACCTACCTTCTGCCATTTTGTGGATTTATCATCACCCTCACTAGGGAAAATATATTTTTTGGCAATATTTTTTAACTTTTATCTTTTAATTTGTCAATATACCCATTATTCCTAGATATTTGTTTTATACAATTTAATTCCTTATCATAATCATCCCATGACATAGGAATATTAACTAGACGATGCAACATATTATGGAACGCAGCTAACTTGTGGTTAAACGAGTGTTGGGAATTACCGTAAATCACATTGTCTGTGAAAGTAGGTTTTCTAAATATACTAAATTTATCTTTAGCTAAACGGTGGTCGGCAAGTTTCAATAAATTTATGGTATACTAAAAAATAAAAGTGTTTTATTTATTAAAATGAAATACCACCAAGTACCTACGGTCCTTAGCATAAATTTTAAATTAGCTTATATTTTAAAAGGTTAAATCAAAACTGGTATCTATTTTTTGACAAAATGTGTACATGATTTAAAAATGTGTAATAAAATTTTGAACTATAGTGATCATATAAATTATTATATTAAATTGAACTGTGAGAATTATGATCATATAAATTAAATACTTTAAAGTTGTTTTTTAATATTGTGGAATGTAGGTGATGCTTCTTTGTAAATGTTATTAAAATTTACATCACCTATTATAACTAGCGCTTTTATAAAATAATAAATATATTATGTTTAATATGTTGACTTTTAATAATTATTTCAGTAATAATGTATTTCTTTTAATTTTTTAATTATTGTAATTATTTTTATTAATATTTTATTTAGTGTAATTATTAATTATAATTTTTAACAAAGTAATGTTTAGAGTTCTTTTGCTTTTCTGTAAGTATTGCTATTTATTTGGATTTTTGTTGGCTTTGACTTCATGAGTTTTCAAATATGTTTATATTTAATGAAACTAAAACCAATATTAAGCAACAATTTGCAGAACCTGTGTCATGATAGAATACCTTTTTCCTTTTGATTTATAGTAGGTTGTAGTTTTTTTTATACTTAAAAAAAATTGGTATAATTTATACAACAACAATATTACAATATGTTTAAAAAGTGGTCCTTGGTATTACCTAGTAGTACACAAATAGGAAAACACATTAAAACACTAAAGTTTCTTTTTATAGTATCTACTAATTGAGAAAGTGATGTTTAAGAAATATTACAGAACATAGTATTTTATTGTGTTTTCCTATTTGTGTACTACTAAGTAATACCAAGGACCACGTTCCTCAGTAAGCCTGTGTCTCCTATCCATACAAAATCTAAACTAGTTTTATATAACTACAAATATCTAAATATTGTTTTAAGACTTATTAATGAGATTGGCGTAATGTATAGTAACTATGAAACAAACATTATTAAACGACACGGGAATGTAGGACTGGGCTATCAAAATCATTAATATTTGTGTGTGTGTGTGTGTGTGTGTGTGTGTGTGTGTGTGTGTGTATGTGCCAGACTATACTGTATTAAGATAATGAAAAACCACATTTTTAATAGTGTATGTCCTACTTACTCTATAATAACTGTTGCCTATGCAATTAGTCATGTGCTGTAGTAATTAAATAATGCCTTTCGATATCCTACACAACAACACGAGGGGCTCTTATTAAACAATAACATCGATATTCCTTAACGGTTAAATTGCTTCTTAATTATAATGTAGACAGAAATTTATATATTTCCTTTGTATACTTTATCCTTAATCGCTTATTCCATATATGGAACAATCCTCATCGACATGTATACCCAAAATTAATAAGAGCTTGTTAAATTGACTAAAAAGTAAATCATAAAATAATTTGAAGTAGTAGTAGTATAAATGTAGATAGATTTGTTTTATCAGTATAATTTAATAGTATTTGATTTGTAAAATTTGAACTATTTTTAAAATCTAATAATTCTAAGTAACTTCTTTATATTAGAAATGTTATTAATTTACTCAATCCTTTGCTTAAAAACATTTAATATACAGGGTGACAATTAAGTCTGGAACCTCCTTTCCAGCTTTTAAACAATAACAGATAAAAATACCAAAGTTCACACATGTCATAATTAATGGTGACAGTAATCCACATTTCTGTGCGGTTAATGACCAGATGACACCTTTGGAGTATGGCCCACAAGGAGTCGAGAGAAATCTTTAATGACAGCCTATGTTGAGTTATACATCAATTGAAAGACCTTGTTTTACTGAAAACAAAACTGAAACCAGACTTTAAAAAGGTTGATTCAATCGGTAGTTGTTGCTGTTTCAATTTTAAAATTATTAAAGAATGTCAAACATTAAGTATTTCGAGTTAAAAGCAATGTTTAATTACCTATGATCAAATTAAGTGTTCAAAATGTCCCCCTCCAGTCATCTGACAATGTGCTAATCTGTTGTAAAAGCCGGCCATTGCATTTTGTAGATATCCACAAGGAATATCTTGAGCTATGAGATGTCTTAGGTGCGTCAAATCTCGAAGCTTGGTACAATAAACTTTATCTTTGAGGTATCCCCCAAAAAAATAATCCAGTGGAGATAAATCAGGGGAACGAGCAGGCCACTTTACTACACCGCGTCTTCCAATCCACCTAATATTTGAATCAATAATCATCTGTGTTTCCAGTTTTTTGTTTTTCAACACAACTAGTTTCAAATTTATTGCTGATTTCCAGGTTCATTTTCCATCGACCTATTATAGTTAATAGGTTATCAATAATGATGTCACATTTAATGATTAAGTATTTTGAGAACCAAGTTCACGAAGAGAATCGACGGTATATGTAAAACTATATGTATAGTGTTACCAATTTAAATAAAATATATTGTTATATTGACTTTTCACAAATGGTTATATGCTATAAAATATTTTTTATTAGATAATGGTAATGACTGAATAAAAGAGAGAGCTTCTCCTTTTAATGATTCAAATAAGTAGTGTTTATCAATATAGGTGTCAATGATGAATTATTATGTATTTTTATTTCCAAAATATTTATGTATATTATCCAAAGATGAAGATCAAAGTCATTTTTAATTGTTTTAATTCTAATTTGGGTAATTTAATACAAGTATTTGGTTTTGGATTGGCAACATTGTTTTATGAGCCTAACTATAATTAATTTTGAAGCAATGTGTCGATCTTACCTTGCATTAAGTTAAACAGATCGGAAATTTCTTCTTCCCATTGTAAGAGTTTATATGTCAATTAAACCATTAACTTTTACTTATTTTGCATTAGAATCATTAATTAATTTTTCGACAATGTTTTAGTAGATTTTTTCTTAACCTCTTCTTGCCAAGTCAAAATAAAATTGTCAAGTTTGATGATTATTTACAGAGTCTCAATATAATCATTAATTTTATACAAGCAAAGTTTTATTACATTTCCATATCTATTGTATACTGTAATCTAGATTGTGAAATACAAGACAGGTTTGATAATAAATTTTAAACATCAAATGATACAATAATAATGTAAATAAATAAGAATAATTACTATATTTAATATAAATAACTTGAAGTTATATCGAGAGGTTCAACAATGAATAAACACAACAACAATATTCTATATAAATGTTTGAGATAATAGTTTCCACGAATAAGAGCTAAACATTTGAAAATACAGTTTTAATATGTTTAAATTTTATTTAAATTTCATTTTTAAGTTCACTTCATAGAATACAATTAATTATTTCATGAGAGTTTTCGGTTTAGGTTAATGTTGTAAAATCCAACTGATTCGCTCCAGAGGGCTTGCTCACCTATAACCAGGAATGTTTAACCATGTGTAATTTTGAAAGTGACTATAACTTTTATTTATTTATTTTTAGTGAAATTTAAAACTATCCCAGGCCTATGTAGACCAAAATTACATTTGGTAACTCAGATTTATCCTAATCATTTCAATAGATTATGTTGACAGTTAAATGTTTTAAATTTTAATAACTACACATAAATAATAATATTGATAATAAATTGGTAGTTATTTACAAGATCGATGTAAGGTATATTTTGTTTGGTTTTTCACTTTCACTAAAGTCTGATATGTAGAAACTTGAATAAGCAATAAATAGATTTTTATAGTTTTAATTACGTTATATCACAATGTTCACAATTAGAATAATAGTTCACACACACATAAAAATATACATACTAAGTTAATGTTACACAATGTTTGTAGCTGCAAAGACATAATTATTTGCAACAGACACACATGAAATTTGATAAGCTATGATGTATAAGAGAGAGAATTAATCAAACTAAATGAGTGGGCCTATATCTTAAAGTAAAGACAAACTTTGTGTGTGCAAATGACCAAAACTCTAATGTTTAGAGATGTAGGTATATGCCATGTAATATCTCATTTTAGAACATTAATGTGAATTATGACAAATACAAAAATCTTGTTTTTATAGATCATGCAATTTAAAATAAATATGAGGCCTTGACAATATAATTTCTTCAAAATCATAAGTGTTATGTTCAGTATTTAATCGTGATTCTTGATACAACAACCATTCTGTCATTGTTTAGAATTGTCAATTTCAGATCCCCATTTCCAATGTGAGCTCAATTATCACAATCTTTCCTGTTACAAGTGTTGCACATGTAGTTGAATATTTCAAGCTAGTTACTCTGCATCTACAGTTCTGTTCATAACATTTGGAGTACCTCCAAGATATCATATACCAAAGCTCATTAGGTATTTTGGCAAATTGGGCTTTCTTTTAGATGAATCATCATTGAAAAGGATATATTCCTTCCCTATTCCCATTCCTTGGGATTTAAACGTTTACAAAATCAATTATTCTGAATTTGTAAATAAACCATCATACAGTAACCTACTCAGTAAGAGTTAGTTTTCCAAGATCAAAATTTTATATTTAAAAAACATTCATAAACCATTGATTTGATTTAATATCTTTGGACAGTATGCTTCCGGACAGTGGGCCTACTATGTGTATAATATAAAATGAAACCAAGTTTTTAGTGTTAGTGTCAATGTTATGTACTATGTGTACATGTGTTTTTAATTTAAGTTTTAAAACAACTAAATTTATCTTTGTAGAAATTCACAGGTGTCGTGTCATATCCTGTAAAAGCACTGATAAATACATAATTCACAAGAATTTCAACGTAAGACAGTTCGAAGTGTAATTTTTTGTGGCATTCTTTCTTATTTTTCATTGTTTAAGTAAAAATACATTTTCATGAAAACCTAATCCAACAAATAAACTACTAAGTCAATATCTTTACAGACTTATAATATATGAATCTTAATATATACTCCTATTTAACGTTTCATGTACTAGGTATAGTAAATATCAACATCTTTATTACGTTATATAACTTTTAAATTCTCATTAATCTATTTATTTATTTTTCAAAAATCGATCTTTTTATTTAACTGTTTTAATGTTTTAAATCAACATAATTATGTATGTCCTCCTCAAACTCAACATATGGAAGGAACTTTTTATAACACGCCACAATCTCTCAATACTTATTACTTGCTTTAAAGGATCACTTAGGTACCCATCAAATAAAACAACACATTTTTGGTAACATTTTTAATGTAATTTATGTATCTATCTAAAATTACATAAAAAGTTTCTCCTTTATTAAAAAGTTATTTTATGTATGAAATTATCTTCATCTATGTAACAACTTGTTTCTACCAAAATCTATTTTTTACAGAGAGATATGATTTAAAATCTTGTAGGTTTATATATATATATATATATATATATATATATATATATATATATATATAATTATGATATTAGGTTATAGATAATAATTTTCAAATTCAAAAGGAAATGTTTTATAGGAAAATGTTTATGTTATTATATTTGTTGCTGAAACACAAGGAAAATGAGATGTTAAGTAAATTAATTATTTTTTAAAATAGCTTTTTCATTTATTTAAAAATAATGAGGAAAACTAAAAGTTTGTTAATCCTAAAAGGTTACTTTTGTAGGAAATTTTCTATATAATCTCTTTTTGTCCTTAAAAGAGGTAGTGGGGGTTAACATAAAGAGTTGCGCTACAGATGTTGGTAATTTTTTTTTTATTGTGGTCGAAAACTACTATTCTAAGAAGAGACACTGCACAATTTTTTTCTAAATTCAGTGTTCAATTTAACTAGGCTACATGGTTACCGTGACTTGTAAGCTCCCCACATATAAGCAATATTTTATTTTTATGTATTATTGTCTTAGTTCTTACTATAAGGTAAAGGCCACTGATTTACATTTTATACCAGCTTGTACAAACAGAAAAGGAAAAATTGTCTGGATGAAAATGATATTGAAATTGTTAATAAAATTTCAATATTAGTACAGTAAAACCACGCTTATTTAGAACTCTGATTAACTGAAATAGTAGGTAAAAAATGTTCTTTGTTTTATAATTTAGTGTCAGTGTAATTATCTTTGGGTACTTTAGATATGGGATGAATGGTTCCATTACAGTCAGTCCAAGGACATCAGTCAGTCTGTATCTTTCATAGATTTATATACCGAAAAGGTGTCACTCGACTTAAATTACGATACAGGACAGTACCAAAATTATAAAATATATTTGCAAAAAAAGCTGTGGAAAGAGAGTACATCGAAAAATTTCAGGGTTCTTTTTTATTTTTGCACAGACAACTAAAACATTGTAGGGTAATTTTTGAATATTTTTCTAAATTTGCATACAGTTTTTACCAAATGTAACATTTTTTCTTGTTTGAGTATATAGGGTGTAACAAAAAAGGTGGACTGGCTATTGGTTTTTGGATTATATACATCAAAACCAACAAAAAATGTCAAATAACATAGATGAATTCCTTTTCATTTTCCGGCTATCCGACATTTTATTTTTTCAAAAACAAATAATTGCAGATATAGTAAAGATATTAAGTTCAAATTTAGATAAGTATTTTATACATTACATTTTACAAAAGTGTACCAAACGCCAAGACTTTATTTTAATAATTTAAAAAATGGCAGCCATTTAATATCTTTAATGAAACATATCTCAAAAACCATTAACTTTACAAAAAAAACTTACAAGAGACAAAATATTTTTCTTTCCTATCGACAAAAAACTAAAAATACAATTTCTTGGCGATTGTGTACAACAATCAAAACTAGTCCAACACATTTTTGAGTTATATTCATTTGTATCCATGGAAATCAAGAATGTATACTACTATTATTTAACAAACAAATCAATTAACAAGTTTACTTTTTATTTTAGCATTAATAATAATGGAAATATGATAAATAACTCGCACTATGACAACAAATCACAATTGGGTCTGAGGCACAACTACTTAAACTGCACATAACAATTATAAAATAAAGAAATGTACTACTACTAATTCAGCAAACCATCATTATTACATTTAATTAATTACCAAGAAAAGATTGTAAAATGAGTTCACACTTGTTCATTAGATTTTGTTTAAATCTTATAACAAATGTTCTAAGTAGCCTTCATTTACAAATACGCACTGCTCAAATTGGAGTCTCATTGACTGTCTTATTCTTTCAAAAATGCCAGGCATTGCTCTAATTTGCTGACAACCCTCATCAATTCTCTGTTGAAGATCTACACTGTGAACTGGTGTAGAGTATTCAATACTTTTAAGTAGCTCCACAAGTAAAAATCTATTGGATTTAGTTCTGGAGATCTAGCTGGTTATGACACAGGTCCTGCCCGACTAATCCATCTATTAGGGAACTGATTGTTTAAGAACTCACGAATGTTAAACTGAGGTGTGGAGGAGCACCATCGTGCATATACCACAAGTCATTTCTAGTTGCGAAGGGAATTTCTTCCATGTAATCTGGTAAAATATTTTCTGGGAAGTGCAGATAGTTCTAGCTGGTCAATCGAGCTGTAAGATAAAAAGGACCAATCAGTTAGTCACCAAGTATACCAGTCCACTTGTTCAAAGAAAATGATTGCTGAAACCTCGACCTGCTACAGACCAGGGATGATTATTATGAAAGTTCATTATGTCATATCTGTTCAATCCAGCTTCATCAGTAAATAAAGCGATGGAAACAAACTATAGGTTGGTTGATATTCTTTGAAGCATTTTAACACAAAACATTCTTCTTGAGTGGTGGTCATTGTCATTTAAGTGTTTGAACCCTTTGCACATAGTAAGGAAACAGTTGATGGCTCCGCAAAATCCTCGAAATATTGACATGCAGGGCCAAGATAACCCTTCTTGTACTTTTCTCTGGAGCCTCTTCAACACGATTCAAAAGTCTCTCGCAAATCAAATGTTCTTGTGCTTCTAGGCTTTCCCCTATCTTGAGTTGTAGATGTGAAGATCTAGTTTCCCTCATCCTTGCATGTAACCTGACAAATATATTTTCGCTTGACAATCGTCTCTTTGGAAATCGCTCTGCATAAAGGTACCGTGCTTCAGCTCTGTTACAATTAGCCTGTCTGTACATAAGATGCATATCTGGATTTCAGAGAAAAAATCATTTCCATGATTTTAGACTATTGGAAAACTAAACACCAGTAACAAAATAAACATACAACAAACATTAAATCACAAATTATTAACCTAAATAAATAGTAACTCTGGATAGTCTGTTTACTTTGCAACTGACAACAGTCATTAAGATATTATTGTTGGAGAATTTTATTAAAAAAGTAAACTTGCCTAAATATGAGGGTATTAGACTAGTTTTGATTGTTGTAGACAATCGCCAAAAAATTCTATTTTTAGTTTTTTGTCTAGAACTCTGTTATCCTTTGACCTACAGAAAAAGTAAAAAAAAAAAAAAAAAATCATTTATCATTAGGAAAGAAAAATGTTTCTCTTATAAGTTTTTTGTAAAGTTAACGGTTTTTGAGATATCTTTCATTAAAGGTAATTAATGGCTGCTATTATAAAAATTGTTAAAATATAGTCTTGGTATTAGGTACACTTATAAAACGTAACATACAAAATACTTATACTAAGTTTAAACTCAATATCTTTACTATTTCTGCAGTTATGATGTTTTTTTGCAAAAACAAAATGGCAGTTAGATGGAAAATGAAGAGGAATTCGACTATATGTTACTTGATATTTTTTATTGGTTTTAATGTATATAATCTGAAAATTAATAGCCAGTCCACCTTTTTTGTTACACTCTGTATAAGGATCTTTTTCTTCCACTTCCTGACCCTTGAATAACAATGTCTATTAAATAACATTATCTGAAATTAAATTGCTGCCATTAGTATTAAGCAGGGTTTTAGTGTACAAGATTCAATTTGTACTACAAGAATATTGTAGATAGCAAATTCCAGATTAACTTATTTTAAATTTTTTTTAAAAATGTAGCAAACAAACATTTATTGCGAGACAGTACATTGTTTTAAAAAATATATAATTAAAAGTTGCAAACATAATATAATTCTTTTGTTTAGTAACATAATTGTTTCAGTCCTTATATTATCATGATACCAATTAATGTTATTATGGTAAGCAGTTATTACTGCATGATATAATTTCATTCATGTTAGCGCTAAATACCCTCATGTTAATTTTGTTTAAATTCAAAGTAGAATACAACAAATACGGAAGGTTATTTGATAAAATCCACATTCTTTGAGAATTGGGATCAATTTTAAGACCAGTAGGGAAAATTAATTTTTCATGATCTGTAATGATATTTATCTGTGTTGCATCAAAGTACTTTCTATTGCACGTATTCCAACAAGTCACAGAATCAGTACTGATCTCTGAATAGAAGATGATTTTAGACCTTGTATCGTAAACTGAAGAAGATACGTGTGATTCTGGACCTCTAGATCCTAAATATAAATAGTAGCTCATATTGTTTGCATAATTTTCATTCTGTAGGGCTTTATTATAAACTGCAAATCCACCATTGCTTCCAAAAGGGTGGAAGTACATAATTTTACCACCATTTTCCTTTTCTTCTGACATAGTTAAAGCATGGATACCTCCGGACCATACATATTTAATATTATCTATATGATATACTGATCTTAGTGGATCATTATGCATATAAGGATTCGTGATCCTCCACGCTTTATTCTTGTTAAAATTATACACAAGCAGTCCATAAGCGTTGGGATCAGAAACATAAGCGAAAGTATCATCATTTTTATTACTAGAGGTGTCAACTATCAGGTTATCATAGTAAGTTCCACAACTTCGTAGATTATCATTAATCTCATATTTACGTATTAGTAGATTTGTAAGTGCATCGTAAATCATAAGTGTTGGCATTTTAAGGTTTTTGCACTTCCCAAATAAATCATCATATCCATTGTCGATAAACCAGATACGTTTATTAGAGTCTATAGTTAAGTAATTGACTGAGACGATTTTATTAGAGAAAGCTTTGGTTGTGGTGTCATCATCGAATATATGTGATTCCCAAGATGGATAAGGCATGATCTTTGGAGACCGGTCGTATGTACCTAAAAGACATTAAAATATTTATATTATTATTTATAACGTTAAAGTAATTGGACTGATTTTTGTTGTTTATCTATGACCTTGATAACAATGAAAAGATTGTGGTATTGATATGTGCTTTCCCACCCCCACCCCATATACTATAAAATTTCCAAGAACGTACAATCAACAGTTCGGCAGTAACCTTTGTTCAAAGCGACCGTATATGTATGTTAATTAACTGGTTTGAAATAATGTTTAGTATTAATGTGGTGCAACATGTCATTATGAAATGCATCATAAAACTTGGAAGACACTATAGAAACACACCATTTGTTGAAGAAAGTTAATGGTAATGAATTTAAAGAGGAAAGGAAGTGATTGAAGACAATCCACGCTCTGGTGTCCTCGAACATCAAAAACAGACACTAAAATTCAAAAAATCTATGAAATTATTTGAAAAAATTGTTGTCTAAACATTCAAGCAGTTGCTGAATTAGTCAACATTGATAAATAAACTGCTAAATAGACTTTATAAAAACGTTTTAACATCAAAAAAGTGTGTTTGAAGATGATGTCAAGACTATTCTTCTTGCACCCTTCTCACTGCTATTTTTTTTTCAGTGCAACAGACATATTCGCCATACCTAATAAAGTTCACCAAACGTTCTGAATGTCAATATGTTAGAAATTGTTAGGTTCTGTCATCTTGATATTTGTTTAAAGTACAGTTAACTTTAGAACTGCCAACCGTCTTCATGTAGGTTATCAAGTAGACCTTTATTTAATCTTTTACTTTTTATCTTATTCATTAATGTACATAGGCTAAATAATCAAATTTTAATAATATACACAACAATGTGCCAGAAATTTAGTTTATTTAATATTGGTAGATCTAAATAGCAAACATTGTTAGCTGATTTTTATTACTGTTTTTATTTCTTGTAGGTTTGCTATTTTTGTTTCATTTTGTAAATAACATGTGAAAACTATGTTTTATTATTCAGTATAAAATTTTTAATCTTTTTTTAAAAATGGTATTGAATTTCGATAGTATCTGTGAAAGATGTGTTAAATCAAATTCATTTTTTGTATCTTCCTTTTATGCCTGTTGGATTTATAAAGATGGGGGAGTAAGTAAGTCATGGAAAAATCCAGTATCATCGGCCAGGCTGAATGTTTACTAGTATGAACTGCAGGGAGAAAGTGCTGATCTAGACCAACTGAACAATGCTAAGCTCCTAAATGTATTTTGGTTATGTTGAGTAAAATTATATACACTACTTCATAGCTTTCGGTTGTTTTAAATGTAAAACAAAACTTATAAATATGTACCTACAAAACACCAAATACTATCTGACAGTTAGGAAAATCTTAACTACCAATTCTAGGGTTAAATAATTTAATATAAACACACGATATAATCAAATTGCTTTAAACAGTTGTCATTGTATGTCAGCAACATTTGATTGTTACAGGCATATTAAAATATTTTTTAATATGTTAATATTTAATTTAGTAATTGGATGGGAACTACAAAATAGAGATGTATCATTAATTATCAACCTGATATATTCTATATCACTTTAATGATCAGACATGATAGTCCACTTATATTTTGAGTGCAGTTGTGCTAGAGGCCATGGTATGTATATTATTCCCCATACATGGCCGATTAGGTACCGTACTAGGTTTGCATTACTAAAGTTATACTTAAAATGATACTCTTTCCCTATTAGGATAAACTAATACTAAGGTCATATGGAAATGGATTTGTATTCTTAGTTTCATAGTTGACACAGGCCTATATCCATCATTAAACTGATACTCTAAAGAGGTATATTAGGTGATACAACAAGATGCACAAACTATATTTATTTTTTTTTACCTTGCTTCATTGTTCGCACATACAATTAGGATTGCTAAAGAAATACTTCCTAAACTGATACCCCAAACAGGACATTAGGTGACACAACAATGATGAACAAACAATTTTTGTACGTTGTTTTATTGTTAGCACATACAATTAGCATTGTTAAACTGATACCCTGAACAGGGACAGTTCAACATTGATGCACAAACGATTTTTGTACCTTGTTTCATTGTTAGCACATACGTTTAGCATTGCTAAAGTGATACTTCCCAAACTGATACGCTAAACAGGTACATTAGGTGATACAACAATGATAAACAAACAATTATTGTACTTTGTTTCATTGTTAACATAATAATTAGGATCCCCGCAGGAGAGGTGCAGACTAGCTGCATCTAATATGAACAGGTTGACATCCCTCACGGTCCCCAACCAAACACTCACAACACAAACTATCACATTTATAGTCATTTTTATAGAGTTCATCTACATGACACAATTACCTACAGTTTCACCTTCTCTTAGGGCTTTTATTTGCACTATACAACTCTTTCTTAGGCAGTTTTCCCTTACTTGGTTACCAAGTGATAGGACTCTGCCATTCTTTCTAGATGTTAAAACTATTTATGGGTATGAGAAAGAAAGAATGTTGTGCTTGTATCTGTTACGTCTAGGAGTGATGATGTGGTGGAATTAAATGCGTGGATCTTGATATGTGCTTTGGACTGCCTAATATTAACAGTTGAAGTTCAATAACCAACCATCAAACTATGCTTGGCAAGCAAGTGGGCATTGGGTTAATGGGGTCGGAACCCATAACTGTTGCGGTTGGACTGAGTCAATAACTTTCCATGAGTACATGGGTGGCTAGTAAATAGTAACTTGGGTGGGGGTGAGGAACTGTAACTTGTCGTACCTGAACTCATCTCTATGTTTAAGGGAGGGCATCTAAAGTCATGTATTTCAGTCTTTCTTAAATTTGGAACTCGATTTTTTGAGTTGTCTGGGTTACTATTGATTATACTGGGCATGCTCGATTATAGACTATGCGATCCTTCATCAACGAAGTGTCGGACAAATCAAACATGGAAAATACAATTGCCATATCTACTAATAAATTTTGTGTAAATAGACATCATTCAGCTTTGTCAGATGAATCTGTTAACAACTCTCAGGCATTTAAGATTAAGAAGTGGTTACTCAACTACTTGAGTTGGTTGCCAGCTCCTAAATTTCTTGTATTTAATAATTTGGAGGAAGAAGGGAAAGCTCTATCAAAGGTCCCTCCCTTGTTAATTAATAATGCTACAACTGGCACAGCAGATCCTGTAAATTCTATCAGGTTAGTAGAGACAAGCAGCAAGAACCAAAGCTTGTCTCTACTAAAAATGAGTCCCTCTTTCTATCAGGTTAAGGTATTGGTGGAACCTCACTGATCCTTAAACTACTCAAAGGGAGTTTTTATATGTAGGAAGCTGCTCCATATTACTTTGTGGATGAGATTAAAACTGAATTAGCTGCACAAGCCATAATTGTTGGTACTCGGATCATGCAAACCGATAATGGCAAAAAAGTACCAATTGCTTCATTGGTTATTACTTTGGTACAGCTACTGTATCACAACTTATATATGCTAGTTATCAACTACTGGAGCTGGAGTCATTGGAGCTTATGTTCCCAACCCAAGATGTATTAAATATATAGGTTTTGGACACATGAGTTCTAATTGTATAAAATGTATACCCAAAGTGTTTTGAAAGGCCACAACAGTAAAGGGTGTAAGAATGATACTAAATGTCCAAATTGTGATGGTGATCATCCTGCATGGTCCTTCAATTGTACTAGATACCAAAAGGAAAAGGCTATTTTATCTTTCATAGCGAAAGACAAGATATCCTTTAACGATGCCTTAAAGTTGTATAAAATTTCAAAACCTGCAGTACCAGAAAAATCCTTTGCTACTGCAGCTGCAAAATAAAATGACATCTTGTGCCAATTATGATGAACTGACAAAGACAGTTAAAATACTATGCTAATGGAGCAAGTGGCTCAGTTAATGGTAATTTTGTACAAAACAGTTGATGGTTTAAAAGTTTTTTTTTTCCATGAGTAACTTAGCTAACCATAATCTAATCATGAGTAACTACCATAATCTAATCTAACTTATCTCCTCCAAATTAAAAATTGCCCACAAGTCATGCTAGCTGTGTAAAAGAAAAAGACTTTGCCACCATCACTGGCAATTAAACTACAATTTTTGAAAAATAAGTCTAGTACTTGTCTTTCTATAATGAAGCCAAAGACAAAATCATTTCAATCCAAGCCATCTTTAAATAATAAAAACTCTAAAGTTAAAGTAGAGGTTCTCTCTAAATGACTTAAGGCGGGGCCTAACAAACCTCTCCCAAAATCTCCTTAGGGTTCATCCAAATCCTAAACCGCTTCAGTTGTTGAGGATGGTATGGAATTGAACTGAGATCAATCGGATTAAAACTAAAATATCTGCTGCTAATTCAAGCCAGGCAGGTGGAAAGAAAAATTCTACAGGTCCAAATCCATTTTAACTAATCTTTTATTAAATTTATTTTATTACTACATTCCTCTTACTTATTTGCCTGCAAAAGACTCACCTCCATCAACCCCACCTATTTAGTTTAAAGGAGTTTTCAGTTTTTAGAACTGATTTTATCACTGCAGACAGAGCTAAGAGTGGAATAGCAATATTCGCCTAGCTCTCCAAGTTTGTGAACCTTAGTACTTCATTGCAAGCAGTAGCAATAACCACCACTAGACTATAGAAAATGAGAATTTGCTGTGTGTACCTGCCACCTAATTACAGGTTTGTTGAAGTTGAATTTTCGATTTAACCATACAGTTGCCTGCACCATTAATTTTGGTGGGAGATTTTAATGCCCACCACTATACATGTGAATAAAACAACTGCAGCCCTGGAGGAAACGGCATTGACATGATTCGATTCAATGTACAATGTGATACTTTTGTAATATAGACAATGTAAATCGTAAACAGTTTAGAATCAATTGATCGTAGAGAGTGTAGAGGATGTGTAGGAAATAGACGGACACAAAAATATGGTGAAATAGTAAATATTTTGTGAATATGCGTAGAGCACATGGTGCGTCTTGAATTCGTTCATTGCATAGACAGTTTAACCGGTATTTTCAATCTGAAAGACGTTAAGTATCGAAACATAAACTCTATTTCTGTGATAGAGATGAAATGTGTGAGAACTATGAATTCGTAAAGTCAAAATTGAGATCATCAACTGAAAGATTACGTAGTCGATAATGGACCTCAACCTCAAGAACAAGGACTGCATGACACAAAGGATGTTCACCCTGGAGATGGCTACAATGTGGTAACATAAATGATAGACAATCTTATTTTATCTTTTGTGTAAAAAAGGACTAATGATGAAATATTAAATATGTTAAAATTTGTTTAAATAAGTAATCTTAATGTTATAAGTAATTTAAAAAAATATTTAAACTAACACTTTAATAGAAAATTACTAATTTTTTTTATATGAGGACAAAGATGCTCATAAAAAATTCAATGAGTAAAAGTTGCAACTAATTAAAGTAGAATCATTTATAAAGAATTTTAGTCTCTTCAAGACAAAACCATTTCAAATTTCTGATATGATATAATTTCAAGCAATATACTAATGTATATGTACTATTAATATATCTGTTTATGAATACTTTTAATAAATTACTATGTTCAGTTTCAGCAAAATAAACAAGGATTTTTTATTTACCAGACAACCACTGATAGTACACTTAGAAAAGAAACACGACCCTGAGAATATTTTAATTTTAAGTCAAATTTTTTTATCTTTTCAAAATTGGTGAGTTAATTCCACCTGGCGCTCTTAGCTGAGCAAAATTTTCATAAATTCTTAATGTTACAGAGTGTCAATTTAAAATTTACGAAACACCCCCTTTTTTATTTATATATTTACAACGCATATCTTGCTATTAAATTTGAGTAGTCTGTTATATCTGACACATACAGTAGTGATCAAACTCCTGTGAAGCTTATCTTTTCCGACTTCTCTCATTGTAATGATCACCTTCCCAGGTGGATTTTACAGAAACCAAAATGGGAACATCAACGAGACCACTACATCCATCAGTTTCAAAGACCTACTTGTGAAAATCTTGAAAGGTATAAAGTTCTACATACCAAAGCACATTGAGTGTTTTGATAGAATAGAAAGGAATCATGGGCCCAGTACATTGGCACAATATCAAGAGCTACACCCACATTAATGGTGTGGGTAAAGCTATGTTCCGTTTGTTGTCCTCCTTCTACTACTCCCTTATTTGGACTTAGAGAGGTTTGACTACAAATAATTAATTATAACATTGCTAATGTTTTGGGCTAATCATCTGCTAACTTTTTTTCAACTAATGCTTACAGCAACGAGTTTCGTTTCTATAAAATATCTTGAGAAGCAATGCCTTTTACAGTAGGTCTGTCGGAAGAATCGCCATTAAATATTCCATTTTCCTTTCAGGAAATAGAATCTACTATGGTGTTGGGATGGGACTCAGCTTCAGGCCCTGCAACATATTATTCTATAATTAAAAATCTCCCAATTTCGGGGAAGCTGACTCTTCTTAAAATATACAAACATATATTGGAAGAAGCAATGTTTTCATGATGCTTGGGCGAATGCTACAGTAATTCCTCTTCTAAAACTAGGTAAAGAATAAACTGAACCAGGAAGTTGCTGTCCATTTCTCTCACTAGTGTACTTTGAAATCTGGTAGAGAGAATGGTCAATCAGCTCCTTGTTTGATACCTCGAAAGTAATCGGCTGTTAGGCAGAGTCAATCATCAATTGATCAGCTGGTTTCATTAGAGTCTGCCATACAAAATGTATTTTTCTTATGACAGATACTGGTTGCAGTGTTTTTTGGCCTGGAAAACACCTATGATATGGCTTGGCAAAGAGGAATTCTGAAATCTTTAAAATCATGGGGTATAATTGGCTATAAATTATTCTTGAATTCATACAAAACTTCCGTAGTAACAGATACTTCACATTTCGTTTTGGAGCTGATTTATCCGATCGTTTTCATTTAGAGATTGGTGATAGTTTGATTTACCTCAGGGTAGTGTGCTCATTGTGACCTTGTTTACTGTGGAAATCAACAGCAATAGCCTGTCTGCTGTTCTCTATTTATTAACAATTTTACCATATATGTGGCTAATCGAGGTATAGAAAGTACCAGAAGAGCTGTTCAACTTGTTATTAATTGATTGCAATCTTGGTCAAGATTGAAAGGATTTAAGTTCTTTCCCTCAAAAGACAATGTATTGCTATTAGTTGCCGTAGACTGAACCATCAGCCTTTATTATATCTCAATAGAACACAATTTCAAACTACTCTAATTGATAAATTTATTTTATATCTATTATTTGATCATTGACTTTCTTAGATTCCACATTTATCTGATCTGAAAACACCGTGTAATGAAATGATATGTTACGTGTTCTAAGCGGTTCTTGGTGGGGAGCCAAAAGGACTTGTATGTTATATTTTGACCATGCTGTTGTTTAATCACAGATTGATTATGGCTCTATAGTCTTCTCATCTGCAAGAACATCACCAGTTAAAAAGTTTGATTCCATTCATAAATATACCCTTTGGATTGTTTTTGGTGCTTTTCGTCCGACCCCAGTCTCTAGCTTACTTGCTGAGACTGGAGAACCATCTATTTCTCGACGAAGACAACAACTACAAATATCATTTATGAGTAGTCTGAACAGTATCTAAACAGTATCCTTCAGTATACAATTTGTTTTTAATAGTCCCTTGACTGATAGATATGAATGTCGTCAGAATTGTAATGATCCATTTGGCATTAGAATTTTATGGATCCTCAATAATTTGGGATTTTTACTTCTTCTAATATACAAATATTCTCAATGTTTTATTCTTCTGGCTTATTAAAATACCACATTTTATTTTTCATTGTCTGAATTCATAAAGTACAATACCTCTGATGTGATGTATTGTCAGGAGTTGAGATATATAATTACCGAATACCCATCCAGTGAGATTATTTTCACTGGTGGATCTAAACTGGACAATAAAGTCGGTTGCAAATATAACTCATCCGGACAGACATGTATGTATGGATTACCCCCAGTTTATAGTGGTTTTACTGCCAAACTCTTTGCTATTTTGAAAGGTCTTAGTACTGTACCATCTGGTTTTCATCACTATCTTTTGTATTCCTATTCCAAAAGTGCTTTACAGGTTATCTAAGATATATATTCCAAGATCCACTTGGTTGAGGATATTTTGTGCTCCTTACACAGACTTCTGCTACAGGGGATTGGAGTATCATTATCCTGGGTACCTGGGCATTTTGGAATACACGGAAACAAAAGCATATGACACAGCAAAGAGATATGTGCATATATTGCTTAATTGCTGAATTGTTTATTGAATATATAGGTGGAAAAATTCTACTATTTTAAAATTAAACACACAGATATATATATATATATATTTCATGTAATTTGTAATTTTCTCTTAAAATAATCTTCATATTTAAATACTACATACATATTTTATATTTATTTTCACAATGAGTTTGGTTCATAGCTTGAGCTTAATAGAAGGTTTTAAAAAGTATCCGACCTGAACAAATGAAGTAAGAGAGGTAACCTACAGTAAGGTGGTAAAGATTACCTCCAAGTGGATATATGCATTTTTTTGCTGCCAGCAGAGAGCGTTAATCACTGACAATAGGTCTTGAGTTAGAGAATATACAACACATTAAATTTGAATTTTCAACTAAATCAATTTCCTTTTAGTGGACAAAAATTATAAAGAGTTATGTTGGGAGAGTAGTTCCTACTACCCTCAACTCCTCTTGCACTACATGGCATCACAAAAGCAACAGAGGACTTTCATGTATTACTCTTTAGTAATGTTTTAGCCTTGTGATATGTACTCTTTAAGCACCACTCCATGACGTTAGTCAAAGTAAATTACCAACATCACTTTCATGTTTATGTGCTTATTTTGGTCTCGGAAATTTTGAATATCTTTACTGTGAGGACTGCGCTTTGATTTTTGGGTTGTATTCGTAAGCTCATCATCATTAGTCACAGTATCCAGGAAGTCTAAGTTGCTGTTTATGGAACTCAGCAAACCATACTCATGCAAAGTTGGCATGAATTAAGTGGACATTTTCCGTTAGACCAAACTATGGGTAAAAATGGAATGTTCAGAACCTGTGCTTAGTCCCACTACATCTGCAAGTTCTTGAATAGTGAAACTGTGATCTCTTGTTCAATAATCTTATTATTTCTGAATGAGAGGATACTAGAAAGTGACATATGACCATCTATGAAACTATTGTATCACTTTTAAAATTGTATGATTCCAATCACCAAAATTCTGCTGAATTTTTTTAATGGTTAGGACTTGGGTAATGCTAAAATTGATACAATACTGTTGTTCGTCATTTTAGGGGAAATATAAATTCTACAGGTGCTAAGTACACTCTTTCACACATAGTCTAACGGCCATCAACTGACACTCACTACGTATGAGCATGAAGGTACTTTCTAGCTCCCCACTTGAGGTCATCTTCCTTACTTTATTTTGTTCCAAAAGAAAAATTCAGGTTTGATACTTTTGAACCATTTGTATCTCCATTGTGTTTATAGTTAATTATATACGAGGGGGTACCCAAAAAGGAACCGAACTTTTTTTTTTTTTAATCATTTAATTTTAAAACAAAAACCTTCAATCTCCTTCAAAGTACTCTCCACTTGCATTAATACACTTGTTCAATCTTTTATTCCATTGTTCAAAATATTTTTTAATGTTGTCCTCTGTGATGACCGACAGTGCCTCTGTTATTTTCCTTTACCTTAGCAATGTCAGCAAAACGCTTTCTTTTCATGTCTCTTTTCATTCAGGACTTTAAAAAAGTCGCATAGGGCAAAGTCGAGTGAATAGGGGGGGGGGCATAGGGGTAATGCCATTTTTGGTAAAAAATTGGAGCACAGAGAGAGCTGTGTGTAGGAGCGTTGCCATGGTGGAAAAACCAGTTACCCAACTGCCACAAATTAGGCCTCTTCCACTGCAAACTTTTCCAATCTTCCAGGTAGAAAGCCTGGTTAACTGTTTGACCTTGTGGAACAAACACTGAATGGACGACTTCTCTCACATCAAAGAAACAAATCAGCATTGTTTTGTCATTTGATTTTACTTGAAGAGTTTTTTTGGGGTTAGGTGAATTTGGAGTCATCCATTGGCTTGATTGTTGCTTTGTTTCAGGTTTATAACCGTAGCACCATAATTTTTGACCTTGGAAAAAAAGTTTGGATCATTTCGGAATTCTTCTATCAAAGCACAACATGTCCACGTGACATTGTTTTTGCTCTGCAGTCAAGGCATGAATTTGATAGCCATCATTTTCATCTCCAAATCTTCTCTGAACTGAATTCCAAGTCACTCCTGACAGCTCCACAACTTCTTCAATGGTCTGTCATCGATCTTCCATTATGATTTTAAAATTTTTTTCATCGGTTCAGCTTTATGATTTGTATATTCGGGCGCATCCATGAAAGGGATATCAGAAGCTGCTATGAGAGTTGCTGAAAATTTAACATAGAAAGACCACCTAACAATTATAATAGGGCCAACGATATTTCCCTGGGGAATGACTTTTGTGGTGTTTTAAGGGATTCATTGGCTAAATCCCCCCAAATTTCATATAAGACAAATTTAATAATGAACACTGTTCCTAGGTCCGAAAGAACCCTTTTATGAAAGCATCTTGTTGACTATGCAAATAACATTATTCACGCTAAAATAAATGAGGAACAAAGAAAAAAAAAGTTAAGAATATATCTGTAAACTTTTTAATGAAAGACTCTCTTCCCTTGAATTTACAAAAACTGAAAATCTGAATCTAAGAGGTAAACAAATAGTGTCAAATAGGTTTGTAGAATTGGTATAATATTCAAGTAAATCATCGAGGGGGTGTATAAAAAACTACATTTCTGAATAGATGGTTAACTGTGAAACCCAAAGAAAACAACTATTAACACAATTCAACCCGTCTCCCAAAAAAATCGACAACAGCTGGCAAGGGAGAAAACACCTTTAGAAAGATGGCTCCTGACTGGCAGAACTATTATAGCGGACGCATCTCAGAAGACAAATAATGATTTTTTTTAGGTTAAATTTGAAAGATATAATAAGTTTGTAAACTCAGGTAATCAGTCTGATACTCACAACCAAAAAACACAACTAGATGGGGGGAAGAAAATTTAAAGTTATCTGTTTTGCATAAGCATGTTAGTAGTTTAGAATGAAGTAATTTTATGATTATTCATCAGAATGCTGTTTGCTAAAAAATTTTTTTTTTTTAAATCGACTGTTTTAATGTGTTCTGTCATGAATGTGAGCCAGACATGCTGGTGGTACGAAGCATGCTTTCCCTGATCATGGTATTGATTGTTTTTGTATTGAGAGATATGATGAGGTCGGTAGTTTTTGTAAAAAAGTAATAAAAGGAGGTGGGGTAGTAATTTTTGCAAAAAATAGGATTCCTCACAAACTATTTAAATAGTTTGAGTGTTTACGCTATAGAAACTTCAAGTTTTCCTGTTGTAAGGTTATTACGAGTGGGGAGGTTTTAATTGTTTTGGGAGTATGTAGGGCTCCATGGGGTGATATCTCAATGTTTATAGATAAACTTAATGACACTTTACAATATTGTTTTGTTAAAAAGTACAATTTTTCCTTGTATGAGGATTTAAATATTGATGTATTGGGAAATGATAGAAATAAATACAGGATGTTGGATCTGCTTGCTGCTTTTGGCTTGAAGTGGTTCTTGAACTAGCCTATGAGTGTTGTTTGAAATTGTGCTACATGTATTGATAATGTCATTTCGAACATCCCCTGTACCATGTTGAACGTGGAGATCTTGGAGACCTTTATGCGCAGGTGATTGACATTGTAGGGTTGTTCCCTAATAACAGTTCACCTTCCAAAAAATTAGTTGGAGATCTGAGACCTGAGGGTATTGCCATATTGAAAATATTGAAATATCTTTTAAAAAGTGAGGATTCTAATATTTTGAAGGGCAGAGATAATATCAATGAACATTTTGAATCTTTTGTGGATGTGTTTGTTTGATTTTCACCTTTGAAAGAGATGAAAGCAAGGAAAATGACCCACAAGAAATTTAATTGGATTACTAAAGAAGTTTTGATATCCAGAAAAATTTGAAGTCTTTGCATGAGATTTTTAAATTGAACTCTAGCCTGGTTAAAAAAATGATAAGTATAAATAAACTTACAGAAAGGTTATTAGGGTTGCTAAATCTATGACCATAAATATAAAGTTATTAGAGTTAAATAATATTAGCGGTCTTGGGGAGAAATAAATAAATAGAGAGGTTAAGGAACTAGATATGCACCTATTGATTTAAAAGTAGATAATTTTTCTTATTCCAATCCAGTAAGTGTGACTAATCTTTTTAATGATTTTTTTTTATATCAATTTTACAACTGGGATTTCTATGTGGCTATTAAAATAGTGCTCTACAGAACTAGCAGAGCTTCTGGCTTAACTGGTAAATATGTCTTTTTATGAAGGAACTTTTACAGACATTCTTAAATGTGGAAAGGTTGCTGTTAGGATTTAGTTTTATGTAAGAACTAATTTTGGGTTCAAATGAAATTTGTTAGGAATAGTCTTCTCTAGATATGTCCGATGAATCATTTGTTAGGAATTAGTTTTCTCAAAGACCTAATTTTGGGTTAAAATGAAATTTGTACCATTTATTATAAATGAGAGGTATTTATTTAAAATAAAGCAATTAATGGTAAAATAAAATATTTATAGTAATCAGTTCAGTTTTTTTGTAATTCTAAGAAATACGTTATTGATGTCTAATCCCCTTTATTGTAAACTATATCAATTAGTCCCAAGATAGAGCAAGTTGAATATTATTGTAAAATATTCGAAAATCCAAATGAGTACTTTCTTTTATTTCTTATTAAATTCATTTAAGATTACACATACGGTTTGCTCACCTCCATTTCTGCGAGTATCAGCTAACATGTTTTTGATAGTAATGTTTCCAAAACTGATTCTAATAATTCCCGTTGATTGTTCCAACCAATGCTCTTGGTGAATCGACGAGCAGAGCCTCCGGCTATCATCATTCAGTTATGACTGACCAATGCTCTTGGTCAATCGATGAGCAGGGCCTCCAGTTATCACCGTTCAATTATGACTGATCCTCTTTTTAAGTCATGGAAGGTTTATATACCTTGCCAGATGAATGAATCAGGTATTTTGTCTAGAGTCAGCTATTGTGACATTTTTTTAATGTATTTCACATTAATAGGCTGCCTTTTGTGTTTTGTCTTGGGACATAGAATAAATATTATATTTGATAGTTTTTATAATTTTACCTGACAACTATTCTTAGTTAGGAATTAAAATTATTCCTAACATTGCACCTATATTTAAGAAAGGTGATAGAAAGATCAGTAATAATTACAGACCTATAAACTTATTACCTCTATTTAGTAATTTAAAAAAAAAAAACTCTTCTTAAATAGACAACTCTTCTTACTAGGATTGATATGTTGCCAAAAGGACAGTTTGGGTTTCAGAAGGGAAAATCTACAACCAACGCAATGGTTAGTTTAATTGATTTTATTGACAAAAGCCTTGAAAATAGGAAAAAGGTTATGAGTATATTTCTTTACCTGTGTGGATTTTAGAATATTATTTATAAAAGTTGAAAGATTTGGTGTTAGAGGCCTGCCACTCTTATGATTCAAATCCTTTATGGAGGGTAGAACTCAGAGTTCAGGGTGCAAATAAGCTGTCCAGTGATGTTCAAGTTAGAAGTGGAGTTCCTCAGGGAACTGTTTTGAGACCTATTCTTTTTATCATTTATATTAGGGATCTGTCAACACATTTAAATATTTATCTTTTAGTTCAATATGCTGATGATACAACTGTTACATTCCAAGCTGAATCTACGCTTCTACTAAAACAAAATGCTTTTGTGAATGTAAATGAAACAAGTCTAAGTTTTTAGGAAATAACTTAGTTATAAATCCTGATAAGACTGTTGCAATGTGTTATGGTTTTGTAGCATAATTTACTGCAATATACTCCTAGTATTTTGTTGGGTGATAATATAGTTAAAGATTTAAAAAGTGCTAAATTTTTAGGTCTGGTAATTGACAGTAATCTAAAATGGAACCTCCATATTGATGCTGTGTATAAAAAAAATTGCTCTGGTATTTTTTTAATGAAAAGTGTTAAACATTATTGTGCTAACACTACTCTCCTAATTACCTACTATGGACTTGTATATCCTCATCTTAAATATGGAGTTATCAGTTCATCGGGTACAAAGATTGTTATGTCTGTAAAAAAAGCTATTAGAATTATTGCTGGACTTAAAAAACTAAATCGTGCAGGGAGGCTTTTAAAGAAATGCAAATCCTAACTTTGCCAAATTTATATATTTATGAAACCATTTTATATTACACAACAATTTTTAACCAAAATATTCATGATTACAACACCAGAGGTGGGTATTTATTGAGGTATGATCAACATAGGTTCAATATTTTTAGAAAACTTCCTTCACGGGCAGAGGTTACTCTTGTTTAATAAACTTCCAGAGGTCATTAGAGCCGAAAAAATCAGAACAAATATAAAACTGGCCTTCATCAAATTTTGACGTCCAATCTCTTCTACTCTGTGGGTGATTTCTTTGAGCATGGGTGGTAGTCATATTCATGATAGAAATACAGGGAGTTAAAGTTAAGTAATCTGGTTAAAGTGATCCTGTTTGTGGATACAAGCAAGGTAAAGATATTTACTTTGATTGTTGTTTATCTTTTAAATTATATGTGTTTTGTATGTTCTACTATTTTTAATGTTTTGATGTTGATTATTTTATATTTCTTCTCCTTTTATTTTCTTAGTGATTAATATATCCTATTTTTTTTAATATGAACTATGTAATGACACTTCATATACAAATTAGTATTTGTAGGAAGTAATTATAATATATTTATTGTATCGTATTGTATGTGGTAGATGTAAGTCCATTTTTAAAATTTTAATTATTATTAAAATAATTTTAGTAATTCTAAGTACATTTGGTGTAATTTTAAAATATGTAATGTTTTCTTTAATTGAATGTATTTATTATCTTTAGTTTCTTCTATTAAATTGAATTACTGACTTATCTTATGCAATATGTATATTGTCTGGAGGACTGAATAAAGAAAATAAATAAAAAAGTATATTTTATGAATTCTTCCTAAATAATCAAACATTTTTCAGCAAATGTTTTAAACAATCTACTACATAACTTTTTGAAGTTATACAAACACTCCTAGTCTTTATAGTCAATTAATTATCTACTTCATTTAAAAATACAAGGGACTAACCTAATACATACCTTCTGTTATATAACCTATGGTAGCACCCACTCCATTCCTCCATCGAGGAAAAGTACAGATGAGTTTGCCATCCACTGGTAGTACACTATGGATAACATTGTTTGCTGGAATATATTGCTTCTGTAATTTTTGGGCCAGTTTGATATCTTTAGGCCATACCCAATCTATTCTTTTCCAGAAGTACTCTATCTTTAATACATCTTTGCAGTTATAGCTGTTCTGCCAAGCTTCAGCTTGCATTATTTGTAAAATAACCAGAACTCTTGTAAATAGCCATATCGATTCCTTTAACATTACTCCTTCTGTAAGTATGAAATTTATTTTATACTACTGAACATCTCGCCTAATTTTCACAAAACAAAAATTATATTAACATACACTTTTTTCTTTTTAAATAGCTCTGTTGTCATAGTTTGGTCATAGATTAATCGGATGAACTTTTGTTAAGTTTGGATGAAGAAAGGAATGCTTACACTAACAAACTTGGTATTTATGACAATTTATTCCTTGTATTAAACAGACCCAACTCGATTACAGGTTGTTCCATCAGGGATGGAGGTAGGTGGAAGAAAGCGAGCAACTGAAAACCCCCTAGAATAGGATAAATTGCCTAGACAATTACACGGAATATAAATAAATGAACTAATGTATTTTCTAAAGTGTTGTTACATAATTATATTATCTTTGTAAATGAGAGACTGGAACTATACGGTATGCACAAATGTAACTTTAGTGAAAAATTTTTTTTTTCAAGGGTTGTAGCCTAGAAGAATTCATTTCATAAGTGAGAACAACTTAAGCAAATTCTTTTAGTAAACTGCAGCTTGATTTTATCAGGATCAAATAGACCTTCTTGGTGTTATTAGTGAATAGCATGAAGAAGTTCAGGAATATGACTAAATCCTTCAAAACCAACCAAGACTGCCTGTTGAATTTGAAGTTATTTAGAAATTTCAAGGTATCTCCATCTAAAAGTACACTAATCAAAATACATGTTTGCATAGCAAATGGCTATTGACTGCCTTTGTAATGCACCAGTTGATTAAAAGATTTTATAGTAAGCTATTATTTATTGGCTTTTTTCTTTTTTTAGAGGCGAAGTTAGGCATTAATGAAATCAACGGTTATGGGCCAAGAGTCAATACAGTCACGAGAGAATAGGGAGGATTCCATAACAAAAACAGAAACCATTTATAAAATAACCTAAAGAATGAGACACGGGTGTTGTGCAGCAGACTACAATATAGTGAATAATTCACAGTACAAGCCATTGAACTACTTAAAGGCTGATAGAATAGACATCAATCAGGGGTTTTCTGTCAAGGAATATGTTGCAGCATGACAACTAATTAAAAAAAAAAATTATTTACTAAAGGACCAGAGGACCTACAGGAAACCGACATGCCAGCATATTCAATACATGAAACATGATCAACCCATAGCTGTGCCACCATATTGGCTGAGGTTAGCAGAAAGTACGGAATTGAATCAAAAGGTGGAGCAGTTGATGAAGGCAAGGGATGCGGAGGATTCACAGAGTTTTTTTAGTAAAAAACCAGGAAATAAATAGCAGATGGTGGTAGACTACAGAAGACTGAAAAAATATATAAAGCCTGATAGAATTCTATTGCCACGAGCAGATATAGTTTTCAACACTTTAGGGGCTGCCACATACTTTTCATCAATGGACATAAACCCGGCATTCTTTCAATAACCAATGTGACCAGAGGATACAATGACCGCATTGTATCATTTGTAACCCATAATGGTACAGCCAATACGCTAGATTACTAATGAGGATACAGAATTCTTCCAATTCATTCCAGCATAGTATGAACAGGCTATTCTCAGGGTTGCTGTACCAAGGAATGATTATATACATGGACGACTTGGTGGCATATAGGGAAACAATTTGTTGAAGAACAATTAACACTTTGAAGCCTAAGCCCGAGTATAGGTCGGGCAGTCGTGACAGCGCTCGCCGCCGAAGCCCGAGTATACATCGGGCTGCGCTAAATAATTCTATACAATCGCGATGTCGGCATATAATCGGGTTTCGGCACTTTTGCTTAGCTAATTAGTTATTTATCTTTGCATGTCTTTGATTTTCGAATAGTCTGTGCTGGTGATATGGACTAAATATAAATATTATAAAGCTGATGCTAGGCAATGTAACACGTCTATGAGGAAAGTAACAGACGTTTGTTTAGTTCAAAGTTAATGACTGAGTAATCAAGATTCGTTATGTTTGTTTGTTGTTTTTCTTGAATACTAAATACTTTTTGAGTTATGGTGAACCCAGAATGTTCAGTACCCCTTTGTGTACCTGAATGTTTCAAACTGTATCATACAAAGGCCAATTATGTTTAGTGAAGTGCTGTGTAGCTATTTTTGTTTGTATGTGTATTTTACCCTTTTTCAAGACTAAGGAGTGTTGACTGTGAGTAAAATATCTATTTACATGTATATATATATATTTAAAAAAGGTAATTTCTTTAGGTTTAAAATGATATATAATAAGTCATATATGATAAATATAACAAATACCACAATTTTTTAAAAACATGTCCAAAACCCCCAGGCACAGTAGGAAAGCAGCGCGTTAGAGAGTTAGGCTTCAAAGTGTTAAAATCAATAGAACATCTTTTTCAACAGTTGGACATGGCAAAGTTAATGTTAAAGACATCAAAGTGCCACTTTTTCTACTAGTACATCGATGTATTGGGACAATATTTTGGCAGCGGGTATGCAGGATTGGAGAAAAATGTCAAGGTTATCAAAGAATTTTCAACACCTTTTAGAACGAAAGATGTGAAGAGTTTTTTAGGGCCAGTGTCCTACTACCGGAAATTTATCCACTGGTTTAGTGATATAGCAAAACTTTTAACGGATCTTACAAGGAAGGGGTACACAGATTACAAACACTTTCAGTGGACAACAAAACATCAGGAGCCATTTCACAAGTCGAAGGAGGCTTTTTAACAACACCACCAGTATTGACAAATTTTATTGAGAATAGGGACACAGTTGTATATTGTGACACCAGTAAATAGGAAGTTGGAGGGGTTTTCTCTCAGTATCAGGAAGATGGTATGCTCCGATCAGTTGCATATGTAAGCAGAGCATCAAGGGACACGGAAGGGAGATGGAATGTTTTGTAGATCAAGTTGCTGAGTGTCATATATATGATAACTTATTTCAGACCATATTGTGGCCCAGCTAAGGAGCCCAGTATTAATGATGAACAAAAGGAATTATAAATTGTATTTTTCTACAATAAAGAATGCGCAACAATCAAGTTGGTGGATTTTGTTAGATCACCTTGAGTTCACCAAAGGGGGTGGGAGAGAAGGTGCAGTTGGAGTGACTTGTGTTAGTCCGTGCCGGGTGCAACAGAAGGTTGGACGCGCTTCAGCGATGCGACAATTTGAATTTAAAAACTAATCATGTCTTTTCAGGGAGGGGAACGTAATAATAGAACGTAGCAATAAAATGTACTAATAAGACTATGTAAAAATTTATTATAAAAAATATATCATAATTTCTGAAACTTGCGTGTGATGTAATTTATAGCCTGAGACTGGATTCTCATCACCATGCTGACAGATTTCGGTCAATGTGGATGCAGTCTCCAGTCAGCAAAGAACTTCAGATTTTTCAGCAGGGGGTTTTCTGCCAAAAACAAGCGGGCGACGGCCACAACTGATGTCAGAAGTGGGATCACAACTTGTGTCAGAAGTAGAATCACAACTGGTGTCAGAAGTGGGATAACAACTGGAGTCAGTCCATGCTGGTAGCTACAAAAGGCCGGATGCGCTTCCGCGATGCCAGAATTCAAATTTAAAAACTAATCTTGTATTTTCAGGGAGGGGAACATAATAATAAAACGTAGTAATAAGACTATGTAAAAATTTATTATAATAAAATAGATCATAATTTCGGAAACTTGCGTGTGATATAATTTATCGCCTGAGACCGTCCTCGTCGCCTTCCTGAGAGATTTTGGCCAACGTGGATGCAGTCTTCAACCAGTAGAGAACTTCAGATTTTTCAGCAAGGGGTTTTCTGCTACCAAAAAACGGACGACGGCCACAATATCTCCACAGACGACATTTCACAGTTTTCAATGATCATGCAAGCTTGCAACATAAAAATGTAAAGACTCTTAGCTAAATAGGTTAAACAGATTGACATTGAAACTGGTGGATTATTACTTTAAGCCAGGATCAACCAAATGCCTGACAGTCTCCTTAGTTATCCGGAGGATCAGCAGATCGAGCAGTCACACATTTGAGAAGAGTTCAAATTAATTACATTTGTACAGTGAATATTGAAAAGTTGCAATTGGAAGACAAGTATTTGTAAAATGTCAAGCAAGTATTACTAGATCCGGAACGTGTTATCAAAGTACAATTGACAGTTTCAAGGTAATATACAATGCAAGACGGCAGATTACATTACAAGCAATTCCTACATGGTGAAACTAAATTACTGTTGGCTATCCCAAAATTACTCATTCTAGACATACAGCAGACATATCACGATACCATAACATTGAGCGTACCTTCAGGAATGGGTGAAACCTTCTCTAAAATACGTGCAAAATATCACTGGCCTACCATGACAGCAGATATTATAAGATACGTAAAAAATTGCCACAGATGTCAGGTGATGAAAGACAAAAACCCACAGGATTATTACAACCTATAAGGCCAATTATAAAACCATTCACAAAATTAACACTGGACTAGTTGTTACCACTACCAAAATCCAATTAAAAAGTCATATATTTTTGTAGCTACAGACAACACTACAAGGTTTGATATTGTTAAAGGATCACATATAAAAAGTATTTTCTCATCTATATGGAGAGATTAAAAAAAAAAAGTTATTACTGAATTTAATTTATGGACTACAAATAAAAAGTATTTCTCATCTATATGAAGTGATTAAATAATAAAAAAATTATTACTGAATTTAATTATTGAAAACGATTTTTTAAATTTCACTATACCATTTTAAATCTTTTTTTTTTTCAACAAATTATCTAATTTTTATTTATAACTAAAGTTAAAAATGTTTTATTTGAAGCAAATTGGAATCATATTTATAACCATTTCACTATTTCTACAAACTTCAAGTTTTCAATAAAGTGGGTCACAAAGCACTGAATTATATATCCTCACAATTTATTGATGTCTTTCAAAAGAAATAGTTTTTTATTTGTTACCTATAAATTGTAACTTATGGAACCATCATAGTACTTCACTTTTTATACTCATGATCAATCTCAGTTTTGATACATTTACATTAGGAAGGTGCTAATGGTGAAAGTATGATAAAATGAATGGTTAAGATAAATGCTATAAGACAAATCAGAGGAAAAACTCTCATTATTCTATAAATGGAGAAATATTTGTGATGAACTTAAATCTATTATTAAAGCTTATAATTATAAGAAAATATTAATACAGAACAAAGAAGATGTATTTAAACTCTAATGGATATAAAAAAATACTAAAAGAATTGGCTCTAATATCCACCGACAATAAATTTCAACAACAACACTGGATTGTAGGACCACTTTTTGAATTATTTACAGAAATATCAGAATGTTAAAAAAAAAAAAAAAAAAGAGAGAATTAATGGTTAACTCAAAATCAGCATGGGCTACAGGGAGTGATGGAGTAATAAGTTACAATTCATTCATAGAAGAGTTTAAAGTTGTTAGTGCAAGTTTTAAAACTTTTTACATAAAAGGAAGAGAAAAGTGTAAATTCATTTAAAAAATGTTTAAAATAGAGGTTATAGATTTGTAAGACTTACATTGGCCTCCAGTTAAGGCTTAAAACTAAAATATATCAATCAATTCCTGTTTTCATCATAATATTCACAGACAATTAATTTGTATGTACACTAAGTAACATCAAATTGTTAATTATTTGGTTTCAATAAAGGGGAGGGGGGAATTCAAGAACCTAACACACTGTCTGAATAAACAAATTATCTATGTTCATAATGTGAATATTTAGTAAAATAAAATTGTATAGTATATATTATTGTTTTCATATAAAACACCTTGATATGTTATAAACATATAGAGTAATAAATATGGACTCAAGATGAATGCATCAATTTGCGGCAATTGTAGAAAATCACAATTTGTTATATATTTGATAAAACATTTAAAATCAATGTGCAATGTTGATTTTGAGAATATATACACTGACATTGTTTTGAGTGGCAACCAGCTTATGATATTTTATGTGTGTTATTCAAAGAAGGTGTTCCAAATATGAACTACTTTAATAGTAGTGAACTTTATTTGATAATAATAGATGACTTAATGCTAATCAGATAGTTGAGTTGTAGATCTGTTTACTAAAGGTTGTCATCCTAAAAATATAAGTGTTTTTTTCATTACTCAAAATCAGTTTCATCTGAGTAGGGGCTAACGAGATATATCACTAAACGCTCATTACATTGTATGATGTAACACCTAAAAAAGGTTAATTTGAATTAAATATTTAATAGCGGGAAATCGTTGAAAAAGAATTTGGGAGGGGGAAGTAAATCAAAAATGTGACTTATGTTTTTAATAGGTAAAATAAAATAAATTCAATTATTATAGGTTTCCAAACACAAATAAATAATAATGTATAGATTTTAAGAAATTTTAGTTATAAGAAATTAAATAAAATTGTGTGTGAATAAGTTTGTGAAAAGGACTTGTTGTTATGTGCGTAGTATTTAAACAGAGCATTAGATAAAATGCATACGAGACAGATAACGCTAAGCCAGCAAGATTTTGAATAAAGTCTAGGAGACCAGAAGGGTAAAGTCTAAAACAGTTAACGGAAATAAGAAATTCACCATGCGTTTTCATCAGTCCAGTGGGAAGTGTTGAACCGAACGGTCGTATTTTGAGAGTTAAAGTAATAAACGTGGAGATGATAAAAGATTTGTTTTTTAAGTCTAGTTTGGAGTGTTTGGATGAATAATAGTATTTCAGAGACTAGTTGGAGCATTCGGTTAGACCAGAAGTTATATAAATATAAACTTTGTAAAAATAAGAACTATTCGGAGTGTCGAAGTATAAAATCATGTTCTCTGGTCGAGTTATTTTCAATAAAAATGTAGTGAGGCATTGTAAACAGTTCTAAGATCAATAATCTACATATCATTGTAATTATATAGAATAAAAAAAATGTGAACTGTTGATTTGAAGGGTGAACTTTGTAAAATGAGCAAAGAAAGTAATTTTTGCACGTGGTCGAGATGGTTACACTTTTGGTAAGTAGATTTCCCCACCGATATTTTTAACGTGTAATATATTTATAGAACATGTATTATAATGTATAACAAGTTCATATTATTTATAGTTACACTTTTTGCTACTAGAGCGCACTATGGACATTTTTAATTGACACATTCCGCCGAATGAAAAGTGTGTAAGCCCTACCTAAGGGTACGGGTAGTAATAAAGGTCTTTGTAAGGGGTGTGGTGATTTAGCCACCATTGGCCTCCCCCTCCCCTTTTCCTATCAACTATCAAGTATGCAAACAAAGGACTTGATAAGCTGGGAGTCTTGCATCAACCAGCAGTGAAGGAAGACGTCTGTGACAATGCTCCTAGGGTTTATATCTAGGTTTTTTGGAACCGTATTAGTATTAGTTGAACTAACACACGACCATGTTAGGCCTTTCGTGTTAGTCAGGCATGTTGTGCCAATACAGTGTAGTTTATATTAACATTTGGTTTTAGTCTAAATTGGTGTTGTTTAAGTAATTTAGTTTTAGAGTTAGATCCCATCAAAAATAGCTAGCCTAGATTGAGATTCGCCCAGTGTACATATTTACCACATATAATAAACCACATATATTTACCACGCGATCTGACAAGCTGGCAACGAATAATAGAAGCAGATTCATGTTCAGCCAAAAAGGTTAACCTCCTGTAGTGGTTATAGTAGGATAAAAATATTGAAAACCGTGCAGTCGCATGGTTATGACCTTTTGGGTCAATATATATATCTTTGTAAATATTTATATATAAATAAATGGTCATATATAAGTTAATGTATGTATTTGTATATAAACGAAATGACCTTTGGTAAGCGTATAGGTCTTTGTATGTACTTAAATAAATGCACATATATATATATGTATAAGCACATACATTAACCTAGACATTTGTTTATATATAAGCACATACACAGACCTAGATATATCTAGGTCTGTGTATGTGCTTATATATAAACAAATGTCTAGGTTAATGTATGTGCTTATACATATATATATATATATATATATAAATGTCTAGGTTAGTGTATGTGCTTATATATAAACAAATGTGTAGGTCAGTGTATGTACCCCCCAGCCCTCCCCTCCCCTCCCCTCTTCTGGGTGAGAATTGAGGTTTTGTCTTGATCAATGATGTGGTAACGTGTAGGTGCTGTTTGAAAACCATTTTGACAGTGAAGCTGGTACCTCCCGGCGGTCCCGCGAGTGTTCGGGGTTTGACCCTTGTAAAATATGTCTTACTGCGGTAGTTAGTGAACGGAATATCATACGGACCTTGGACCTTCACCGTTGTTATGGGTACATCGAATAAAATCGAAAACGTTCACTTCAGGTGTGTCCAAAATGGTCACAGTGTCATGTTTGATATCAAAATATATGTTTTCGGGTACGGGGAACACCATGACGAAAATACCGAGTGCGTTTCTGTTACCGCTTTCTAGATAACAACCGTGTGGTTGTGTCTGAGTTGTTTGTGCGTAAATGTGAGCGTGTGTGAGCGTATATTTGTGTGTGAATATGTATGTGTGTGTGTTTGTGTGTGTGTGTTTGTGTTTGTGTTTGTGTGTGTGTGTGTGTTTGTGTGTGTGTTTGTGTGTGTGTGTGTGTGTGTGTGTGTGTGTATGTGTATGTTTGTGTGTTATTCCAAAGCGGTAGAACCATGAACAGTCCTACTAGTGTCGACAGATAGTCTAATATCAATTTGTAAACTGTGCTACCAAATTTCTGACCAAAATACTGCTTTTCCAACCGATTTACCAATCGAAATACTGCTTCTGCAGCCGATTTCTTGACGGAAATTCTGGTTCTGCAAACGATTTTTCAACCAGAAGTACTCTTTCTACAACCGAATTACTGCTTTTTCAACCAAAATACTGTTTCTGGAACCAAATTCTTGACCAAAATACTGCTTCTGCAACAGATTTTTCAACCCAAAGTACTCTGTCTACAACTGAATTACTGTTTTTCAACCAATTTTCCAACCAAAATACTGTTGGTTTTTGAGTGGGTATGTTACACGTACTAGGTCTTAGGGGCCCACTTGTGTCCCTACCGTCTGCCCACTTGGAAAAATAATAAGCACAATTCAGAAATAAATTTAGAGAATATGTTTGCGTCCATCTGCTTACCATTATGAACTGAAATGCAAATGTACAACTCCGGTGTGATAACTCACATTGGATTGACTTGACTTCCGGTGATATTATCTGATAACACTGATTTGATTTCTGGTAGTAGATTTATCACAATCTGCGAAAGTTTCCTTTTTGTAGTGAAATATTTATTTAATAAACATGATTTCTCTCCTTTTAACATGTGTTTATTGTATTCAGTGGCGGCGATAGCGGGCCTGCGAGCCTTGACCGTTATTTTTTGGGAAATTTTACCGGGACCCGGACCCGCGACGGGCCCTGCCACACGGGCCCTCCCTATCATAACAATATTTTTATGAGTATTGTCAAGAAATTACTAAAATAAGGTAAAATGTCTTCAGACAAGATTGTGCATTGTGCATCCAAAACGGCAATAACCATTATTTTTTATAGAGCAGTATTTATTATTTAATGTCATGATATGAAGTATGTGTATTGTTTACCGTTGGCCGATAAGTAATGCAGCTATCGCTACGTCGCGCATCGCGGTGACTCACCAGCGCCGGCCGGCGAAAAGATAAACATCCGGTCTGGAAGGGGAAGATTAAAAATAGCATCAGGTATCAGGTCAACAGATAAACTTTCATATTGGTGACTCGTTAGTCGTAGTCGAATTTCGGAACGGCATGGTCGATTTATTGCGTGCGTTCTAAGTGGCAAATGTGAGAAAGTTTGTGAACAGTCAAACAGTGAACAGTGTTGAGTGTGTGTGTTTTAGTTTATATTATTTAACAGACCGTGCATTTTTTTTAGCTATGGCACAGCAGCCATATAAACACTTGAATGGTTCTAAAAAAAGAAAACTACAGAAAGAGAGGGTAGAAAAAGCAGATAAACTTCAAAAGATTGACTTTAAAAAAAAAAAAAAACAATTTATACAAATTCACCTAGTACATCTAACATTGAAAAAACAGTAGTTTACAGTGATGAGGAAATTGGACAAAACAGAGTAACTGTTGGGGAACCAGAAAAATATACAGATGATAACACCAAAACTACTGATATTTCCCGTAATAATGTTTTTAAAGATTATTGGGAGAAGGGGGGGCCCCGATGAATAAACACGCGGGGGGCTGCGAGTTCTTATCGCCGCCACTGGTTGTATTTGCTGTTGTTAACCCCGAATTAGCTCGAAAAGCCCCCAAACGATGTCAATGTTATGAGTTATGTTGGGGGTAAATTATGAAAAAAAAATTAGCCAATAGTTATCCAACTATTTTTAATCTAAGCAGTTGTCCCATGAGTAGTAAATGGTACATGTAGGAAATACATATGAGTTATATATTAAACGCTTTAGACTATATGGTATGAGGACAACTTTCAAATTTAACCCTGTTCCTAAAGGTGTTTCGTATATTGCTTGGCATAAAAATGGGAGTGATTTTGTAACAGTTAATGTGTTGTTACAACCCAGCATTAGTTCGAAAAGCCCCCAAATGACATGAACATTCTGGGTTATGTTGGGGTAAATTTTGAAAAAATAATTAGCCAACATTTCTTGGAAACAAAAAGAATCGAGAATATAATTGCTTGTCTCTGTGATTTAACAGGGTTGAAACCGTCACTTGGTACGGAGAAGCCGTTCCTCGCACCCACATTACAAGCCGGGTTTAAGCAGAAGGCTTGGCCCTTTGTGGTAATAGCTCCAATCCTTCGCTATTCCCTTTGACCACCACTCCATTAGAAATCTGTGGTCCCCAAATTTTTTTTGGTTTTTTATTTTTATGATTTTTTTTTTGGTGTTATTACATTTTGACTCCTTGCTTTTCATTTAAGGTTTACCATGTCTTTCAACTGCGTCAGTAATCTTCACTCAGGTTTACGAGGGAACTAACTCCACTCCAGAGACCTTCAAAATTAACCAATCAACCTTACAGGCTTTTTACGACCACACCAGTGGGTGACACATTTTTAAAGATGCCGGTCAGGTGTCTTCATACTATCCCCGGTTCTTATTCAATTTAGGCAAGGAGTAAACCGTAATAACACTTAGCTCATTTTAGTGCATATTTACTATCTACATTACTATTATGTGGAGGTAATAAACATTTAAGGTCTCCGTAATAGGAGAATTTTTCCTCTTGAGGCAATTCCATGCCGTTAGGATGGAATTATCTCAAAAACTGTGCCTTTTCCAATCCTTTAGTGAAAAGTATTGTAAAAGGTTAGCACAAAGTGCAAATCGTGTCCATATTATAAGGTACACGTCCTTCATTCCATCTGATACAGTGGTAATGTGATTGCAACCACTGTGTCGTTCTCTGAGCATTGTCGTTAAGGACTGAAAATTTGTACGGTGGACTGGACACTAAAACTTTGAAAATGATCACTGACTATGGCCAGTTCTTTCACTATAAATATGTTGCCGTTATCTTGAAAAGCTTGAAATTCAACCACTGCCATTTGCATGTTTTTTTAAACAACGTAACTTCTTTGTACAATTTGTCCGCTTCTGCGAGTATGCTAGATACGATGTCGTCGCTAGCCAAGATCTCAATGATGTATGAGCGCAACTCTTTCTTGATATAAAACAATTCGGTGACTCATTTAGACACGAGCGGCATACTCTCCTTTAGTAGTTTAATTTCGTCACCGTTCAAGGTCATAGAGTGCTGACCGTCGTCCAATTGGACATACAGTTTGCCAAAAAAATTGCGCACTATTACGTCACCGATAGTCAAATTGAATTTACATGTAGTCTTGTTGTTGAGAGCAGCCGGTATAGTTTTTAAATGCATGGATAATTCGTCAAGTAGTTGATGATTGAACTTTTTTTTTGTTGTCAGCTTATACTAAAAGGTCGAGCCTGAAGACTGTGTGTTGGAATAATCCAGTTGCAACGATTTAGTACACTCGGTATTAATGAAATGAACAGATTTAAGAAAAATACCCAACGGTATATTAGGCGGTACCTAACGCTTGGTAGGAGCTTGCTCCACGTCCATCCTGTTCGACTCCATGGTACTGAACGATTCGTGAGCACACCGTCCTCTCACCACCACTACTTATGATTTTTTTGTTAAAATTTCCACGTAATTTTAGTTAAATCTTCTTCAAATTCTGGATCGATTTGTACGAGGGGAAACTCATGAAATCATGGTTCATTGTTGAAATCAAAATGATAGTATATTACATTGTCAATATTTTCATCTTCACAATCAGCGCAATAATGGGAAAAAACCACTCCTACATCTATTCAATCCAATGGGCTCCTAAGTAGTAGGCCTAGTAGATAGTAGAAACCCACAAATTTTGTATTATACATGAAATTACTACTAATAGGACTATCATTAAAAATTACAATTTATGATACGTTTTGTGTGGATTCTTCAAGGCTATAATCGTTATAGCAGTTTTTTAAAAATATATATTTTGTGTTTTGATTTTAACATGGATAGCAGAAAAACACAAATTTTCTGTTATACAGGAAATTGTTACAACTGATTTTCAGAAAATATATATTTTATGTTTTGATTTTATAACGAATAGCAGATACCCACAAATTTTCTGTTATACAGGAAATAAAGACCAATAAGACTAGCAATAAAACCTTTATTTTATGATACTTTTAGTGTTAATTTTTAGAGGCTACAATCGTTACAGCAGACATTTAGAATAAATATTTTTTGTGTTATGATGTTAGGACGGCTGATACACCCTAATTTTGTGTTATACTAGTCATGACGACCGATAAGAGTATCAATAATAGATACATTTTTTTATTCGTTTTCTGTGAATTTTAAGAAGCTACAATCGTTACAGCAGATTTTTAGAATAAATATTTTTTCGTTATAATGCTTGAAAAACAGTTATTTCCATACATGCATTGAGATGCTAAAGTTGTTCGTTTTAGTCCTATGACCTAAAAACATCAGCTGAGGTCGAGGTCATTAATTAACTATTGTAAAGCATCTATAAAAACAACTGATACTCTCGATTGTAAATAACCGTTAAAACAGTTGTTACAATCGATTTGAAAGTAAATGTGTTATAAAAATAAATATGTTATAACATTTGCAGTATAACGAAAAATATAGTTCATCACATGAACTAAAAGAAGCTTTTCGATCCTCACGCATTTTCCGGCCTCAGCTCCGCCTCGGCCGTTTAACTTGAGGTTATATCGAAAAGCTTCATTTTTTTGGTTCTATTGATGAAATATACTATTTTTGTTTTGATATGTTACGGACTGTTAATACACCCTAATTTTGTGTTATACTGTAGGCCTACATGAAGACCGATAGGAGTAGCAATAATAGATACATTTTTTTAATTCGTTTTCTGTGAATTTTAAGAGGCTACAATCGTTACAGCAGATTTTTAGAATAAATATTTTTTGTGTTATGATGTTACGGACGGCTGATACGCCCTAATTTTGTGTTATACTAGTCATGACGACCGATAAGAGTAGCAATAATAGATACATTTTTTCATTCGTTTTCTGTGAATTTTAAGAGGCTACAATCGTTACAGCAGATTTTTATAAAAAATATATTTTGTGTTTTGATCTTATAACGGATGGTAGGTACCCCAAAAATTTTGAGTAATACTCGAAATGACAACAGTTAGGACTATCAATAATACATTAATTTTACTATATTGTTTATGTGTATTGTGAGAGGCAACAGCAGATTTTTTAAAAAATATATGTTTTGTATTTCGATCTTAAAACGGATGGGAGTTACCTCAAATTTTGAATTGTTATACAAATAATGTAAAGGGATCTGGTGTTGGAAAATATGACTATTTTACCAGATATCAAACTACTTTAGATGTAATTCCATGCCACACGGAAGAACAGATTACACGAAAAATGGATGGCATTAAGAGATTCTCTAAATGGGTGTATCCATAAGTAAATAAAGCCTACAAATCTTTTTTTTACGATAACAACTTTATACTACAGTTTACATGAACAAAGTAAAAGTAGGATTTTCATAATCTTAAAAATAAATTTAAAATGGTTAAATTTATTATATAATTTACCTGTTTTGGAAATCACTAGCTTCAAAATGTTGTTACGATATTGTAGTTTTGAGTGGGGACGAGATTTTTCGTCGATATTTTATATATGGGCACTTCTTGTAGATAAGCACGTCCTACGTGACTAATGGTTTCACGTGTCTGTACACCTTGAGTAATTATTTTGTACAAGCAATGTGATAATTTTCTTTCTAACAATACGGCCTATATACTTTCAAAAGACATTGTGAAAAGACAGTTGACCCTCTGAAGAATGTAAAAACTTCTTCCTGTTTATATAAGACACTAGATTTTTCCATAGTAAGTGGTGTGAGGGATTATGTACTTCACTTTAAAAAATTTAAAAAATAACTAATTATTTTTGCCAAGAAAATACTGTAAAAAAAATTTCCGTGACAGTAAATTGTGAACCAATGCAACCGTTAAAGATTATCGTTGCTATTGTTTATTGGGAGACTGTCAAGTTGTGTAGGATTTTCTCCATGATTCGCTACGGCATGTACCTAGTTTTGCGCTCGCAACGTTTGATTATATAATTACAATACACACGATATTGAGAATGTATTTTTCCGACCTCGTCTCAATTCTTAATAGAGTACACAATGGTTTGACACGATAAATACTCAGAAATGAGTTATAACTACTAATTTGAATGCTTTTCTTAAACAAGGCTTACACGACCATGGCCAATTTATGATTGAGATTATTTAGTAGGCCTACCACTTAACAAATAATATATAAACATGTTTTATTATTTGTTTATACTTCTTCAATAGTCAATGATAATATGATAAAAAGGGAGGACAATATAATTAGGCCTAATCTTATATAAAAACAATAACAACTAATGAAAATATTATAGTCAATCAAAATTTGTCTAGCATTAAGTATTTTTAGTCTAATATTAAAAGCCTGTGTGACTTTATGTAGAACAGTTAATGAACATTTAATAATAATTTAATTGAAGATCTTCTGAATCATTAAAATACTTGTACAGTAGAACTTATTACTTACCGGTACTTTTGTATGGTGATTTCTTATAAATTAAAAAAATGTTGCTAAATCGGAGTTATCTGTAATTATAAAGTCTTCTATTGTATTTTCGTCTATGACATCTTTCTCCCAATAATAATTTTCAATATGTTTCATATATCCGCGCCAGTCTTCTGCTGATCCAGAGTTTGAAAAGACAAGTTCGTTCCGTGATTAGTAACTGTAATACCGGTGACATCGTCATTTTGCCAACACTTTGAACACTTCTTAAATGTCAAATGAGTGTCCACCCAGGTTTTGTCATTAAAAAATATCTCTCTTCCCTCGTCTCTTAAAATAATATTCCAAATATCTGGACACACATCCTTCACAATTTTGAAGACGGTAGAATGTCCCAACCGAAAAGAGAAAGTAATGGTATATCGCCTGTAGCCAAATGTCTGAAAAAAATCAATGTCTCGTCAACTTAACAAAGTTATTGGGTGTCCAGTGTTCTAGACTCCAAGAATTGAAGCATAATTCAAGGATTTCAAGGTTTGAGTTTTTAAAAAATTCATTTTTCTTATTTATGAAAATAATACTTTTAAAGATTCCAATAAAAAAATCAAATTTGTATTTTTTAAATGAAAATTAAAATGACATTTATGTTTTTATCGGTATTACTAATTTTTGTTCTTAATAAGTAGGGCCTATATAACATAATTTATATTGGAACATAATGAATGTTGTATACTGTTTGAATCACATTATATATTGTTAAATTTACATTTTAAAGTGTTTATGTAGTTTTATTTTATAAACTTTATTAATATAAATTATATTACTTATACATTATCTTTTTGTCACAATGTATTTTTACCTTGAACAAAACCTCGGCTATCGATACTGGTATCAGTAGTAGTAGCAAATTGTATTATCAAACTGTGAAAAACATAGCACAAACTTTCTCACTCACTGATCCCCAAAACCAAATAAAACTATCCAAAATATCAGTAAAAATTTAAAATAAACCATTAAAAGATGTTAAATAGGGTTTAAATGTTCTTAGTAACTGTCGTTCACAAGACCTCAGTGAAAATCGTACTCGATTAAAATCACACTTTTAATAGTGGTCAAGGTTCATTTTTAATTTTTGCCAATTATTCATAACCCATATTTTTTATTCCTTGAGATTTTGCACACAGAATCGGGCCATTAATATTCACATAGCATTTAAAGGTGCAAAATAGGCCTACCACTTTAAGAATTTCTAATGAACTCTTACAGTATAGGGTTAAATTAAATTGAAATCTGTAGAGCCGATTTAAAAAAAAATTGTCTTTATAACAACCTCATAACCGATTTTAATGTTTTCTCCCTGAAATCTAATAAACGGACATTTTTGGAGAGATGCACCAACTCTTTTTGTTTGGGTTCTTAAAGGCTACATTTGAGCAAAATTAAATCAAAATCACTAGAGTTTTAATTTTTTCTTATGGTAGCTAGGCCTATCAAATATTGAGTTTAAAAAAAGACCTGAGTTATTGCCAAAATATCGGTCCTCGCACTTAGCATACTAATTTCTGTATAGTAGTTATCTCTCCCCTTAATATTAAGTGTTAGATCAGAAACTGGTTTGGTACCATTGCTATATAGGCCTATGACACAATTCATCCAGCCGGCCAAGGTCAATGCAACAACCAAATTAATTAAGTGTCAGATATAAAACATCTGAGCTCACTATTATTTTGTTCAAAATAATATTTTTTCATTTCAAAGTATTTGAAACATAATTACATTGTTGTTTGAAGAACAAGGCATAGAGGTCAAGTTTATTTTTAGATTCAATGTATGTGTAACGTACAGCAAAGAGACTTTTACCATTAATTTTGCAACAAATTTTCAGCTAGAAAAATGTTTTAAAATTAAAAAATAGATATATTTTTTGTCGAAAAAATTCACAATTTTTAAGGCTGCTGAACACCCTGTTATTATACTGTATTTACATATATCTTTTCATGGTCGAATTCACCATATAATAAATAATTCAATTTTGTTTCAGATGATGCAGGAAAACGAAATGGAAAAATTTACATGACTATATGAGGTTAAAAAAGAACATAAAAGGTGAGATAGGGGAGGCCAAAAAGTATTGCAAGTGGCCATTGAGTAGTCAAATTTCATTTCTAGATGTAACGCTTCAATATCGTCCCTAGATAAACAATATAATAACAGCGATAAGAGAAAATGAGGATGTAAGCCCCTCATCAGAGATCTTGTCGCCTCTGTTGAACAACAATCATCAATCGAACCAACTTCATTCACCACCTGAAATGCTCCCTCCACCTCCGTTGAAGAAAAAAGGGAAGTCATATAGTGAAGCCATGGGATATATTTCTTTCGACTCATAGGTTGACAAGTTAATTAACTTTGTATAAAGTAAGAAATCACAGGAAAAACAGATTGACGGTGTTGCGTGAGTTTTGAGAAGTGTTATTATTCCGGAGGACCAAATGTTGAAGCATGAAATTTGTCAGATTAAAAAAGAGAATTATGTATTACAAAGACTTAACATATAATAAGCAATCTGTGTGATAAAGATTTGAGTAACATAAATTGTCCGTTACCTTGTCTGAAGAGATGTCCAAGCGTCTTCCTGGTGATTGGCGTCCTCAGTGCACTGGGTCTCACTTGTGATGCTACAGGTAATGTTAAATGTTACTCTTAAACACACAGATCACTTGACACATTTAAAGTTAGGATTTATTGAATAGCACAAAAGCGTAACGTGGGCACGCGAACTGTACGCACGGAGTTGTAGAAGACATACTAACTAGAGACCATGGGGGTAGGTAACGCTTCGCGTCCATGACCACGTGATTTCCGTCCACCAATCAGAAATATTACAAATGATGTCATTAGACCTTGGACTTGATATTCAAGGCAAAACACCCCTTGAATTAGGGAATGGACTATTCCGAAGTGGCGTGTTGTAGTAGAAAGAGAAAATTTATGTAAACTGAAAACTGAAGCATGAGTACTGAACACAGCGGCGCCCTTGAAACAATGTTTCAAAAGGTTTAGAAAGTCACACATTGAAGGAGCAGGATGGTTAAGTCTGGAATTGAACAGGTTTGGAAAGCCGAGAGTGGATAATGGGAACGTGGATGCCCGGAGGAAGGGTTAAGGTGAAATAAAAGAGTTAAAAATTTTGGCGTGAAAGAGCGGAATTGGATATAAATGAATTTTAGTGTAAATTGTCTTCAATGGGTAGCTTGAAAATCTTTACAGAAGGTCGAGATGTTTTGTTGACGATCTGCAATTGTTTGTAAAACGTAGAACATAAGCCATGACGCGTTGTAATTTTGTCTATGAAGAAAATTTTGAGAGCAGGTCCCATTCAATGATTGTAGTTACTCCAATGAGAAAGAGTTGCGTGCGAGTTTCTGGGAGAATGTCCAACACCGGATGTGGTGTATTAAGGCCATTCATGGTCCGAAAGTGTTAGCCATTGTGGCCCCGACCACCATAAAGGATGGTTGAAGAGTGCGGATGGAAAAGTTTGTCGCGTGGCACAATCAGCTGGATTGTGACGTGTGGGTATATGGAACCAGTTCTCTGGAGAAATCCATTCTTGAATTTGGCTTACTCTATTGGCTATGTACACTTTTAATTTATATGGCGGTGTCCTTATCCAGGATAGAGTTTCTGTAGAGTCCGACCAACATCAAAATTGAATAATTTTGAAAAAGGGTTGAATTAATTCTAAGCAGTGTTTTACTAATTTAGCGAGTAAGTGTGCACCACATAATTCTAATCTAGGGAGCGAAATTCGTTTAAGCGGAGCGACCTTTGATTTTGCCATTAGCAAATGCGTTTTTGTTATATTGTTTTGACTAGTTGTTCGCAAGTAAACAACAGCGGCGTAACCTTGTTCCGAGGCGTCACAGAAACCATGAAGTTGTATATCGATAGCGTTACATAAATCAAGGGAGCGTTTGATTTGTAAATTTTGCAGAGTGGCAAATCTGAAATGATATTTTGCCAGTCTTTACTAATTGTTTCCGGAAGTGGGTCATCCCATGCGATTCCTAATGTCCATAACATCTGGATAAGACATTTAGCGTAAAATATGACTGGTGTTAACTAGCCACATAGATCATAAAGGCGTGCAATAATAGAAAGTAGTGAGCGTTTTGTGTGCGTATGTTCAGGAATTTCAATCGTGTAAGAAAACACATCTAAAATGGGCATCCATTTCATTCCTAAAATGTTATAAAGCGGTTGATCCGTAGATTGAAAGTAAAGCGGAACTTCGTGGTGGTCTTCTGGAATTGAAGTAAGAAGTTCAGTAGTGTTTGAAGACCATTTGCGCAATTGAAATTGGCCCTTTCCTAATAACGAAACTAACTCCGTTTGTAGCGTTAATGCGGATGAAATATCACGAGATCCGGTGACTATATCATCGACATAAATATTTTGCATTATAACTTTAGCGGCTTCAGGATAAGCATTCCCTTCGTCTATGGCTAATTGTTTCAGCGAACGGATAGCTAAAAAAGGGGACGGTTTCATACCATAAGTGACAGTAGTGAGTTTGTATATGCTTAGCGATTGCGAGTCGTCTGGTCTCCATAGAATTAATTGAAATGGTTGATCATCATCTGCGATTTTTATTTGTCTGTACATTTGGTGGATATCACAAGAAACTACGATATTTGTTTTACGAAATTCAAAAAGCACGTCAATAATATTATTTTGAAGTTTCGGTCCACAGTGGAGTGCATCATTAAGTGATAAGCCTGTGGATGTTTTAGCGCTTGCGTCAAAAACTACGCGAAGTTTAGTCGAAGAGCTGTGTTCCTTAAATACAGCATGATGTGGTAAAAAGTAATGTTGTTGTTTTAAAATAGAATTGTCAGCAAGTTCCATATGTCCGGAAGCGATATATTCACACATAAATTCTGAATAGGCGGTTTTTAACTTGTGATTTGCATTGAGTTTCGTTTCTAAAAGCATAAAGCGTTTTTTAGCAATTTCAAAAGATTTTCCAAGAACGGAAGTGTCCGATTTAAATGGTAAGCGTGTGACGTATCTTCCAGTATGTTCGCGTGTAATGTTAATTTTATAATGATTTTCACATTCAATATCATCAGCGTTCGATTTTGTAGACAAAGGTGGTTTTTCAAGTGTCCAAAATTGTTGCAATAGTTTATTTAAGTTTAAATCGTTAAATAGTTAGCATTGAAATAGAATTATTAACGGAAGCTTGAGTTTGCATAGGCCCAATTAAAACAAAGCCGAAGATCGTTTCAACTGCAGTAGGTAAATTTTCAGATAAATCTACTTTATTGCCCGTAATTACTTTTCCGTACAATTCAGCTCCGATCAATAAATCAATTTGTTGTGGATTAGCGAATTCTGGATCAGCAAGTTTCAAAAATTTAATTTTGTTATTTAATTCTGACCAATTATTTAATTTCGGTAGATTGGAAGTTATTTGATCTACAACAATAACATTGTGATTATTGACGAAAGGGTTTCCCTCTAATGTGGATATATGAACATTAGTTAATCCTTTGATTGCGGTTGAAATATTAGATATACCAGTTAATAACATGTTAACAGGTTTTAGAGTAAGTCCTAACTCAATAGCGCAACGTGTGGTTAATAATGAGCTCTGACTTCCTGAGTCAAGCATAGCAGTGAAAATTTTGGATTTATTTTGTTTTGAAATTAATCTTACTTTTAAAGTGCCTAAAATTACAACAGAATTATTCAAAGTATTATTCACAGAGTTGTGAACGGAGATATTTTGATTACAACTTTTATCATCTTGTGTTGTTTTGCTATAGTTGATCGGAATGCGGTTTTTAAATTGTTTGAATGGACCGGAAATTGCATTGTGCCTGTCTAGTCAGGACCGTTTGTTCGGATCAGCTGTGGAACGCGGAACAGAGTTCAAATGTAATAACGTATGATGTTTTGCATTACAATTTTGACAGGTTTTTTGTGATTTACAAGAACTGAAAGTATGAAAATTACTGAGACAGTTAGTGCAATAACGTTTGGTTTGAAGAAATTGTAGGCGTTCAGATGGATTTAACTTCTGAAATTCTTCACACCTGTAAATAGTGTGTGTTGATTTATTACAAAAAACACATAATGGTGTTGCTGATGCGTTTACATGAAAAACATGTTTTTTATGCGTTTCACCATGTGATGGCGAATTTGGTTTTTTTAAAGGTTGTTTCGACAGTGTCTGTTTTGAACCGAATGTTGATTGTGCGTTTTGCAACGCACCCCCCCGCAGTGGACACAACGGACCCCTTTGGGGACTTCTAGTACGCTGCAAGACCTTACCCCTAACAACCCGCGATATAGAGAGTTTTTCTCTCGCAGTTTATAGTTTCGATAAGGCTCTTGATTCTTATGTCACACAAGAATAATTTATTTTAATCAACTTATGCTAACACAGGAAATTTTACTATATTAATATATTCACTTCTTATTCTAGCTTACCTTTCTCAAAACTCCAGACTCTTTTTCAAAGGGTGTGCCCTTTGGAGCTCTTTAATTCATTAAAACAAAATTTGCTCTTTTTTGAATTTTAACTTTATACTGGTGAGCACTTACTTTTTCTTCTTTCTAATGTAATGAGTTTCTTTGAATAGGTTAGTTTTAATTAAAATATTCGACAGTGAAATTTAACAAATTTATTTAAAAGTCTACAATTTAATTTTTACTGTGAGAAACAATGGATTTCTTTCGAATCACTTACAACAATTAATGTCGCCTTTTCTGACAATTTATATTAAATGCTTTCTTCTTTAACAAACTGAAAATCTACTATACTAAACAATTTTAACATTAACTAAAACTAACAAATTATATTCTTATTCTAATACACATATATATGAATCCTATTATTTATTCCTTTCCAATCTGTTACTTGATTGCTTTATTATTTGACTCGAATTTTATTGTATTTTATATCTCTTTATTTGAATGAATTTAAAATTGGCTTTATTTTGACTTTACTTTGTCTTTAAAATGTTATTAGTTAACTTTATTGAGTTTAATAATTTTGGACGTAATTCAAGTTTATTAAAAAATATTTTATTTATTAAAAAAGCTTGATTTATGCAGTACCTTGTTTTTGTGAAGTGCACAAGTCCGCTCGTCCTGATTCTGAGAATGTTAGAGGATCTTGGAAATGGTTTCTTAGAGTTGTCTAGAATATCCCGAAGTCCAGTTCTCGATGAATCTGTTGATGACGACAAGTTCTAGAAGAATGTTTGCCGGAGTCCGTAGTGAAGATCTCTTATACTAAGCTGTTGTAGGATGTCACGTTGTCTCCTGCAAGGCCGATCCTTTCTGTGGGCACCGTTATTAACCTGGCAAAGTACAGAGCGTTGACAATATATTTTCACGACGATTTCCTGTTCAGACTTGAGTAAAGTTGGTGATCTTTCCTGGAGCTGCTATTAGAAGACTTCCCTGCAGCTGGTACTAAACGAGACTGTCGAATTAACTTGAAGAAAGTTAACTCGTCGAAGTTTAGGCCTTTCAGTGTGGCCAACCTTCATTGATTATTGTTACTGTTTTATTTCACAATTTAATTAATTTTATTTATTTATATGCACTACGATGAACTTTCCTTGGCTTATTCTTCTATTGTTTGTCTAATTTTTCCATTTTAAATTATCTATTTCTATTATTATTAATTGTTATTAGTTTAATTTCTTATGGTGGATTTGAGTTGGGGTTGGTATCTTTCCCTCTCCATGCGTCGACTGCCTAACTTGTGCGCGACCTCAAGACAAGTTGATTCCTGAAATTTATAATTTTTTACTTGCGAATTCTTCTTTTCTTCATATATCCCGTTCGCTTCGCTCGATCTTCTTCGGGGTGATTTCATTTTGAAGCCCTTCTCTTCCTGATGATTTTCCATCTTCATTTGTAGCGATACGACGTATATTTTTACTTTTACGGAGATTTGAAAATTTCGTAGTTTTTCAAAATTTAGTTTTTCCAATTTTGGAAATTTTCCAAATCTTCTTTTTGTAAGTTGTTCCTCTGATGCTGAAAGTTCCAAAACTGCTTTCCTCTTCTTCCTCGCTTCTGGGTTTCACAAGTTACGGTACTTTCTGCATGTTTGGATATTTATTACTTTATTACTTTATGGTCGTTTATTAAATTTTGATTTCGAGTCTTATTTATTACTAGTTTATATTATAGTTATGTGTTGTTATTATTAGATTTTGGAATTTCTTCATTTTAAGGGTTTTTTATGTTTTATGACGTTTTATTATGGATATAACTTTTTTATTATTAATTTGGCGAGTTTATTCTCTTATTATTTATTATTAGGTTTTCCTAGCTCTACACGATTATATTATTTTATTTTAAGTTTTCGGATTTTGATTTTATTGCATAGGAACATATGGACGTATTCCTGTTCAATCCGGAAAGCTAGACATTTCCTGTCAAGGCGCGTGACCTTGGCTTGGCTAACCTACATATTCCCTTTAACTTTACATGTGTTTTGATGAGATTTAGAAATGTTTTTGTCATTTCTACAATTATTATGGGATTTAATTGAAATTTTGGAATTTGGCTATTTTCCAAAATTGCTCCTTGCAGGCGGTTCAATTAAACCGTTGCAAATTCCCCTCTCAAAAACTTAAAATTTTGACATTAAAATCCCTTTTTTAGATTTTAAAATTTTATGTTCCTTAAATTTTCTATTCTCTTTACATATTTACTTCCTTACTATTTTAAAAACATAATTATCTATATAACATGAAAACTTACTATCTATAAAACAATCCTATTTCTAACATAATTGATAATTTGGTGACATATATATATTTTTCAAAAACATGGTAATAAACATGGCATATTCATATGAAAACAATCCTTATTTTATACAAATACATATATATTTTTCATGTTTGATAGTTCATTTCGTCTCTCTTTCATCTGAAACAGTCTATTTAGCATGATTATACATAGTTATACACATTTACACTTTATCCTAAACTTTTAAAAATATAAATTTTGACACAAATTTAATCACTTTTGCACTAAGGTAAGTTACATAAATCAAGCCATCCTTACTTTTAATTGATTTCGCGCTAGGTTAGATTGCGCCAAGTAACAGACTGAAATTCTTTTGGATGTTGACATTTCTTATTTCCGTTATCGCTATAACGAAAGAACCCCTCTCTATCTTAATTTACTGTACAATATTTTCATGTCTTCCAGATGTTTGTTTATTTAGTAACTGACCTACGCAACTTGTCCCAATTCTCCCCCTCGCTTTTATCGAAACAGCTGGTTTTTATCTACCGTTGCGATTTATTCTGAACTTTATTCTTTTTAGATTTATTACATATTATTATGGACGATGTTTATGATTATGAATTTTCTAGTTTACCTATTCTACTTTATGTTTACTATTATTTTACTATCCTAACCTCTATTACTAAGTTTTTTAACTTTACCGTTGGTTTATTTTTTATTTTTAGTCTTACGAATACATTTTCCTTCCTTTTTAACTTAAATTTATTTTTCCCCTTCCTTTTTTGACTATATTTTAATTTTGTTTTGAATTTAACCCGTTTGGTTACGTCTCGGTTTTTGAACTTTTTTGTTTCGTTCGCTCCTAACTTATTAAGGTTTGGGTTTGATTGACTACTGGACTCCCCTTTTGGAATTAAGCTCAATTCGAACTTAGGTATGTTTACCAGTGATCCTTTCATTTTTGCGTGGTCTCCATTTTGTATTTGGTGCTTAAGACTTACTTCTTTATTTACGACGACTTTGCTTAGCCCTTGTACAAATAACTCACGACTCTGAAGCTTTTTTGGATATAGTTCTTCCCTTTTCTCGCTTGCTTCGCTCTTCTTCCTGCTTCTTCTTGGATAGGTTGCTCCACTTTTAATCTCTTTTTGGATTTTAAAGTTCCTTCCTTGAATTGGCATCTTCCTTTCGACCGTGCTTTAGTTTCTAAGGTTTATCTCCTGTTTTCCTTTGAGTTCAAACTCCCTTCCCCTCTCTAAGTCTCCCCTTCTCCTGTTCCTTCCTGTATTGTCTCGTTCGGTGTTGTCGGCTTCGGTTTTTCTTTCCTCCCGTCACGTTTGTTTTTGACACGTCCTGTTTGGTTAATTCTGGTATTCTCTCCCACTTTGTCACGTTCGGCTTGGTCACGTTCGGTTCCCTTGGTTTTTACTTCTACACCGGGTAATGTAGTAACATATAACGCCCCATTCGCTCGCATTATAGTATTTGGACCTCCTATATTGCTACTTTGATTTCGCAATTTCCGTTCACAGATTTTATTTGACGGTTGCTCTATGTCCAATCTATTTAATAGATTGGTTTTTGAAGTTACTTTTTTAGCTTCTTCGATGAAATTTATTTTTATGTTTTCTCCTTCTACATTTATTATTACGTATTTTTCCTCCATATTAATTTTCGCGTTTAACTCGAATAGGCTATTACACCCTAATATACCTAAACTAGTTAACTTTGGTACTACCAGAAAATTTATATCTGCTACTCTGTCGTTAAATTGAACGGGTATAGATACTTGTTTCGAAACTCTTTGTTTTTTCTGTTTAATGGCTGTTATTACTTCTATGTTATAAACTGGTAATTCTAAAAATTTGTTTCCCCGTCTTTTTAACTCCTCCAAATATTCAGCTTGTATACACGACCATTGCGCTCCCGTGTCTACTAAAACTTTTATATTTGTTTGATGAATTTTGACGTTTATTTCCGGACATTTTTCTAATAATTTTGTTTGAATGTTGATATTTTCGCCTTCTGTCATTAATTCTTCCCTAATATCGCATGAAATGTTCTGTATTTTCCCTACTGATTTTAATGTTGGATTTTTAAATTTTGAAAAGTTTTCTAAAGGTTTCTCTGTTTTGATTTTATTTTTGACATTTTGATTTTCGGCCCCGAATCCTGTCTTTGCCTGTAACCGTTTTCTTTTGCTTTTTTCCGGGACCTTATAACCTAGTTTTTTGGACTGGGTCTCGGATTGTTAGGTAGTGTAGGATTGGGTTTTTGGTTACTTTGGTTTTGGTTTGTTTGCGGTCTATTCCCATAGGATCTAAGGTTAGGTGTTCTAGGATAGGTTTGAGAGTCCATGGCTCCTGCCATTTTCCTATCAAGGTTCCCCTTATACGCTGGTCTTTCTTCTCGATTTTCCCTACGTGGTTCGCCTTCCATTGTTTCAAACGTTCTAAGAAATTCTATCGCGCTTTCAACGGTTTCGCTATGACTTCCTATACTCGCAAATTGTACCTTTTGTTCAAAATGTCGCATGATTCTATTAATCATAAATTTCTCTGGGATTGGTGGATCAAGATATTGTCCTTTTGCCACCATTTTGCAAAAATAATTAACTCTTGACATATATCCTGTATCGCGATATTGTCCGTTTTCGGATATGTTGCTGGGCTTGATATCCCCAATAATTTTTTACAAATTTAACTCTAAATTGTCCGTATCTATCTTTATTATCTTTTATAACGTTCCACCATTCTATTACCGGCCCTTTTATGTGTCGTTCCACGATTTTTAATTTCTCCCCTTCGTCTAATTGTGGATCGATTTCCATGAAAATCTCTTCCATTTCGGCTAGAAATTTCATTGGACTTTCTTTAGAACTTCCCCAAAATTCGACAGTTTTATTCCCTGCTGCACCGGGTTGTACGTACACTATGCTTCTCCCAGCCCCTACTAAACTTTGCCCTGTACTTGTCTGTCTCATTTTGGTTTCTAACGATTTTATATTTTTGCTTAACGTTTCGCAATTAACTTTATTTTGTTTAATTTTGTCATCCTGTCCTTTAACTGTTTCCCCTATTTCCTGAATTTCCCCTTTCAAAACGACTATTTCGTCTTCGCAATTTCCTACTCTATTTTGAATTGCTTCAAAATTTTTCTTTACATCTTCTCCTAAACCGCCTACAGCTTGTATAAGTTCTTCCCTACTCGCTTGTTCGCTCTCTTCGCGTGCTAACTCCCTAGCTTCGCGTTCTCTTTCTTTCGCTTCGCGTTCTCTTCTCTCTTCGTTTTCCCTAGTCTCCCGTTCTAATTCCCTAGCTTCGCGTTCTTTTTTCTCTTTTTTCCTCTCCGATTCGCGTGCTTTTTCTCTCTCCTCGCGTTCTTTTTTATCCGCTTCTTCCCTAGCTGTACGTTCTAATTCCCTAGCTTCGCGTTCTTTTTCTTTCGCCTGGAAATATCTCATGAACTTCTGCATTTCCGTTTCTGTTTCTTTCGGAGCTGCCATTTTTTTTATTTAGGTTTATTTATTAGGTTTACTACTGTTTCTTTATTTAAGTTTTAAGTTTTAATTTTGATTTTAATGAATTTAAGCTGTTCGTTTTCAACCCTAAAGTAATTTTAACAATTTTTTGTTTGGTTACTTTCGAGCCTACAATGTTGGACGCCACTTGCAACGCACCCCTCCCCCGCTCTTCAGGGAACACAGACGGACCCTTGGGGACTACTCAGTACGCTGCAAGACCCTACCACTACCTAAGCGCGATATATAGAAAGTGATTCTCTCGCAGTTTGATAGTTTCGATAAGGCTCTTGATTCTTATGTCACACAAGAATAATTTATTTTAATCAACTTATGCTAACACAGGAAATTTTACTATATTAATATATTCACTTCTTATTCTAGCTTACCTTTCTCAAAACTCCAGACTCTTTTTCAAAGGGTGTGCCCTTTGGAGCTCTTTAATTCATTAAAACAAAATTTGCTCTTTTTTGAATTTTAACTTTATACTGGTGAGCACTTACTTTTTCTTCTTTCTAATGTAATGAGTTTCTTTGAATAGGTTAGTTTTAATTAAAATATTCGACAGTGAAATTTAACAAATTTATTTAAAAGTCTACAATTTAATTTTTACTGTGAGAAACAATGGATTTCTTTCGAATCACTTACAACAATTAATGTCGCCTTTTCTGACAATTTATATTAAATGCTTTCTTCTTTAACAAACTGAAAATCTACTATACTAAACAATTTTAACATTAACTAAAACTAACAAATTATATTCTTATTCTAATACACATATATATGAATCCTATTATTTATTCCTTTCCAATCTGTTACTTGATTGCTTTATTATTTGACTCGAATTTTATTGTATTTTATATCTCTTTATTTGAATGAATTTAAAATTGGCTTTATTTTGACTTTACTTTGTCTTTAAAATGTTATTAGTTAACTTTATTGAGTTTAATAATTTTGGACGTAATTCAAGTTTATTAAAAAATATTTTATTTATTAAAAAAGCTTGATTTATGCAGTACCTTGTTTTTGTGAAGTGCACAAGTCCGCTCGTCCTGATTCTGAGAATGTTAGAGGATCTTGGAAATGGTTTCTTAGAGTTGTCTAGAATATCCCGAAGTCCAGTTCTCGATGAATCTGTTGATGACGACAAGTTCTAGAAGAATGTTTGCCGGAGTCCGTAGTGAAGATCTCTTATACTAAGCTGTTGTAGGATGTCACGTTGTCTCCTGCAAGGCCGATCCTTTCTGTGGGCACCGTTATTAACCTGGCAAAGTACAGAGCGTTGACAATATATTTTCACGACGATTTCCTGTTCAGACTTGAGTAAAGTTGGTGATCTTTCCTGGAGCTGCTATTAGAAGACTTCCCTGCAGCTGGTACTAAACGAGACTGTCGAATTAACTTGAAGAAAGTTAACTCGTCGAAGTTTAGGCCTTTCAGTGTGGCCAACCTTCATTGATTATTGTTACTGTTTTATTTCACAATTTAATTAATTTTATTTATTTATATGCACTACGATGAACTTTCCTTGGCTTATTCTTCTATTGTTTGTCTAATTTTTCCATTTTAAATTATCTATTTCTATTATTATTAATTGTTATTAGTTTAATTTCTTATGGTGGATTTGAGTTGGGGTTGGTATCTTTCCCTCTCCATGCGTCGACTGCCTAACTTGTGCGCGACCTTCAAGACAAGTTGATTCCTGAAATTTATAATTTTTTACTTGCGAATTCTTCTTTTCTTCATATATCCCGTTCGCTTCGCTCGATCTTCTTCGGGGTGATTTCATTTTGAAGCCCTTCTCTTCCTGATGATTTTCCATCTTCATTTGTAGCGATACGACGTATATTTTTACTTTTACGGAGATTTGAAAATTTCGTAGTTTTTCAAAATTTAGTTTTTCCAATTTTGGAAATTTTCCAAATCTTCTTTTTGTAAGTTGTTCCTCTGATGCTGAAAGTTCCAAAACTGCTTTCCTCTTCTTCCTCGCTTCTGGGTTTCACAAGTTACGGTACTTTCTGCATGTTTGGATATTTATTATTTTATTACTTTATGGTCGTTTATTAAATTTTGATTTCGAGTCTTATTTATTACTAGTTTATATTATAGTTATGTGTTGTTATTATGTTACCAGGGGACTTAAATTTAAGAAAAGGCGGAACCAAAATGGTAACAATGTTTAGAAAATTTAAAAAAAAGACAAAGACAAATTTAGTAATTAACAAGGCTCAAGTTTATTGAACAAAAAAAGAAATTTCGACGGTTCAGATTTTATCATTTACAACTTAGAAAGACATCCTGAGACAAATCATCAATAAACACAGCTTATGATTAACAAGATTATAATTAATAAAACTTATACGCCCTTAATGTAACATATAATAATTTAATAAAAAAAAAAATTAATCAATAGATTCTGAAAATTTATCCCCCCCCCCTTTTAGTTTATATATATATATATATAGTTACAAAATTTAACAATAAAAAAAAGACAATGAGCACAGCTTAATAATTAACAGGATTATAATTAATCCAAAAAAAAAAATTATACGCCCTTAATGTAAAATTAGAATATAAAAAAAAAATGAAAAGATACTGATATTTATTCCCCCCTTTTACTTTATGAGATGATAGTTTCTTAAAACAGTTACAGAATTTAACAGAGAAAAGATTTATAAATGAGTTTGATGTTTTAAGTTCAAAAAATTCATATCAATTGAAAACAGGTTCATCACTAGACTAAAAGTTACATAATATTACTTATTTGATAAATTTCTTAAATGCTATATTGGCCAATAAATTTATATATTTTAAATAAAAGAATTTATTATAAAATGAGAAGTTTATTAAAAAAGGAATGAAATTTTGAAGATTGAAATTTTATTAATTGACGTCAATTATGTTAATTTAGAAAATAACCTCTTGGAGGTTGTTAGGACCGAAAGTTTGCATGCAGGCTCCACCCAATGATTTTTTTTTTTATAATTTATAAATAACTACACTAGACTACATTTAAATGACAGCTTTAAGAAACACACATTCGCTGAAACAATTTAGGCACATGTACTATATAAGTTTAGTCAAAGTTCTGTAGAGTCAGTTTTAAGGAAAACATCACTTTAGTGCACTTGAAAGTTTGTAGATATATTAAACAAAACGTGTTTTGTAAACAGGCAGAAACATGTTAAGAGCTTTGCTGGTGTATGCAATATGAGGCAAGAATTGCTAGATTTCTCCAACCAGCGTATTAGCTAAGGCAAAAAAACACGTTTTTTAGCGTCTGTGCAAAATCAGACATGTTGTAGCATTAATGTTCTTTATTAAAGAAAATATCTGGTTATTTGTCAAAATTAAAGAAAATTGATTGCATCACAGAAATTCGTTAAGATTATAATTAAAAGCTTCTTAGATGATTATAAATCTATTTATATATATTTAGTTTTGTTTAAAACAAAGCTTGTATAAGACTTGCAAAAATCTGCAAAAGTCTGTAAAACGAAATTTTCTGATTTAGAAGAGATTTCTCTAATTGTTTTATATTTGACATGTTCAATAAGATATTCTGATTGTTTAATGTTCAACATTAGTTTGCACTAATTTCACATAATTGCTCAAAACTTAAAATGTGCCTGTTCAAGGTTTTTGTAAAGTATGTTTTAAGAAATGAAAATTTTTATAATCATTTAGTTTCAAAAAGAACATTGAATATTAAATAAAACATGAAATACATATTTTAATGAATACATGATAATTAACAAATTATTTTAAAACATTAACAAAATTTAAGATATGATAAAATCTGTAAAGCTGAATACCTGGAAAATCCTGTCGCAGTTCACGTGAGCTTGTGCCGTGAAAATAAAAATTTATTTAACATTTTCGAACACTAAAGCGCACAAAACTGTAGACTAACATATCATTTATGAACTGAGATGTGAATTTTGAGACAAGAGAAGAAAAAATTACTAACGGAGCTATGAAAGAATGTTGTACATGGTGAGTAATTGCAGGTAGACTAGACTAGTTTTAGAACAGCTAGGCTAACCAGCCGTTGTACTTTGTACTTAGATAGAGACAGATATAGAGAGGGAAGATAAGAGGGACGGCGAGTGGACTGTCGATAACAAAATGCAGATTTATTCTACTGATTGCTACAATTATTAGATTTTGGAATTTCTTCATTTTAAGGGTTTTTTATGTTTTATGACGTATTATTATGGCTATAACTTTTTTATTATTAATTTGGCGAGTTTATTCTCTTATTATTTATTATTAGGTTTTCCTAGCTCTACACGATTATATCATTTTATTTTAAGTTTTCGGATTTTGATTTTATTGCATAGGAACATATGGACGTATTCCTGTTCAATCCGGAAAGCTAGACATTTCCTGTCAAGGCGCGTGACCTTGGCTTGGCTAACCTACATATTCCCTTTAACTTTACATGTGTTTTGATGAGATTTAGAAATGTTTTTGTCATTTCTACAATTATTATGGGATTTAATTGAAATTTTGGAATTTGGCTATTTTCCAAAATTGCTCCTTGCAGGCGGTTCAATTAAACCGTTGCAGTTTGCGTGTAATTGTGAGTCTTCAAGTTTCAAGCATTCATCTTGAAGAAATGTTATTAATTCCTGTATATTCGGAACGATATGCGTGAGATCGCGTTTATCTTCAAAACGTTTGTTGAGTTCTGAATCTAATTTTCGATGAATTAGCGTGCTTAAAGTAAGCTCTTGTGAAATGTCATGCTTAAGTGCTAATAAAGCTTGTGCGTTTTCATTAAAAGTGTCAATAAAATTGCGTATTCCTTTCACGGAATGAATATTGATTGAAGGTATGTCAATAATCTTGGTAATATGCAAATTAATGAGTCGTCTGGGATTTTGATATCTTTGCCCAAGATTTTGCCAAGCGATACAATAGTTAAGCGGTGTGATTGGAAGGGATTTTATAAGATTTAAAGCTTCATCTTTTAAACATGAGGACAAATATATGAATTTTTCAATTGGTGAAAGACCTTGATTTTGATCAAATAAATGATAAAACCTTGTCCATTCACTTAAATTTCCATTAAATGTTGGTAAATGTATTTTTGGTAATTTTACCAAATGTTTAGCGTGTTCCGACTCTTTTGAAACGGCTGAAGTGTTTAAATCAGTTTCAGCTGAGTTTAAATGCGGTAATAAAATTTTGATTGAATTTTTAATTTCAAAAACTAATTCCGAAAAATCGTCCTGCGATTGTAATACTTCTTCTAAATCGAAATCCGTTGGACATCCTTCATCGGCTAACTTATCAACCAATTTGTCAAATTCAATTGATTTACTTTCAACAATAGAATAGTAATTTTTTAATTTTGATGAAATTTTTTCTGGTAAGTTATCTGCTGAATATTGACTTGCAATAGTGTTAACATGTTCATTTATTTTAGTAACATTGCCAGAAATTACAGCGGTTTGTCTTGTAAAACTTGCAAACTTCATTTTTAAAGTTTTCCAAAAGTACAATTACACTGAAGGTGTTAATTATTGTTGAATAGATTTCACCAGAATTAGTCCATACACACAGATATTATAAGGAAATAAGCGTTGTATCAAAAAAGAAAAATATTTACTTTAAACCCAAATGACATTTAAAATTGAATAAAGTTTTATTTTGTTTGGGAACCATGGAGTTATTGATTTCCAAAGTCTGAAGGTCTGTATAGGAATGTCTGCAAAAAACCAGTTTTTAGACTATTTCCTGTGCGTTCATTTCCATGTACCTGAACAGAGGCTATTTTATGTTGATTGACAATTGCAATAAGACCCTGCTGGAGGCTCTTTTCTTATTCTAATGCGTATGCGTGGACACTTGCGCACAGGTAGCGCGTCCTAAGCGTAGATGATCATAAATCAAAATGGCGACAACTGAATTTTCAGTATTGTATAAGACATGAAAAATATTGAAATCTGACCTTTTATTTCTAATAAATTAATTTTACTTGAAAATACTGTATTTCTAAGCGTGACTCTTTTAACTCATATTTCTAAAATAAATTTAGAATATGATCCGGTCCGGAGGACCAAAAATGTTGCGTGAGTTTTGAGAAGTGTTATTATTCCGGAGGACCAAATGTTGAAGCGTGAACTTAGTCAAATTAAAAAAGAGAATTATGTATTACAAAGACTTAACATATAATAGGCAATCTGTGTGATAAAGATTTGAGTAACATAAATTGTCCTTTACCTTGTCTGAAGAGATGTCCAACCGTCTTCCTGGCGATTGGCGTCCTCAGTGCACTGGGTCTCACTTGTGATGCTACAGGTAATGTTAAATGTTACTCTTAAACACACAGATCACTTGACGCATTTAAAGTTAGGATTTATTGAATAGCACAAAAGCGTAAGTTGCGAAAACTTAGCTTCGACTGATGCAAAGGTAATTGTAAATAGCGTAACGTGGGCACGCGAACTGTACCCACGGAGTTGTAGAAGACATACTAACTAGCGAATTATACGTCGACTGATGCGAATGTATAATTAATTAAATGTGCTGAATAGCACGAGAAGCGTTGCGAAAACCTAGCTTCGACTGATGCAAAGGTAATTAGCGTAACGTGGGCATGCGAACTGTACGCACGGAGTTGTAGAAAACATACTAACTAGAGACCATGAGGGTAGGTAACGCTTCGCGTCCATGATCACGTGATTTCCGTCCACCAATCAGAAATATTACAAATGATGTCATTAGACCTTGGAATTGATATTCAAGGCAAAACACCCCTTGAATTAGGGAATGGACTATTCCGAAGTGGCGTGTTGTAGTAGAAAGAGAAAATTTATCTAAACTGAAAAATGAAGCATCAGTACTGAACAGACGGGGTAGATCACTCGTTTCTGAGATACGCTGCAACTTTTAAAACATTCCGGCCAAGGATTCCATCAATGTTAAATATAAAACTTACTACTCTCTTCTCAGAAATCGAACTGAATGAGCTTAAAGAACAGAAAGTGTCATGAACAACATTCACAGCATTTTCTACTTCAAGTTCAAGTAGATTTGAGACACAGGGCTTGACAACTTACAACTACTCTGAAGTAGCAGAGGATTATAGCAGGGAATCATCTTTGACTATAAATAGTGACAATACATTCCTTACTGGGTGTGATGTATTTCAAAATATTAATACTAATAATTAATATTGAGTTCCAACTTGATTATTTGGAATTTCCTTTATCTATTGTTCTTTTTTCCATTTTTTTTTCCATAAACATTAATTGTATCATATTATTTGTTATCAATATGTTTGTAACTTACCTTAAACAAATGGCTAGTCTTTGCCTTGTTTCAACTGGTTTTCTCCAGTTCGTTGCACTTTCCAATCCTCAATTTTATCAAATCATACAATTCCTTGTAACATACGAAAACATTAATTTGTAAAACCTATCTTTATGTGACTTCAGTTCGATACATAAGCGGTGGTATTCCCCTAATTGTTCTTTCTTATTATTGATTTCATGTACCCAACATCGTCTTTTCTTTTTTGTGTTTAGCAAAGCTAATAGCAGAAGTTGTTCTTCGTCAGAGCTCATATTCAATAACATTATCAAATAAAAATGAATATGAAAACGCATTACGTATTCCCTAGAAGAAAGCGACCACGCTGTACCGCTCACACAAAGGTATTTCATCCTATGTGATGTCCCCATATCGCAGACCGCTGGATAATTTCCCACTGTGACTAACCGCTTTCTGTGTGACCGAGCCTTAAATGTCAACACGCATCACTGAAGACTTACGGAAAAGATATTTAAATTTAATGTTTTATTTAAAAAGCCAAACTAAGAAAATGCGATTTCAAAATTATAGATGATATAGCGGAAAATGTGTTAAAAATGGCTACAAAATTGATGATCAAAGACGTAGGTTAATTTTGCGGATAACACAAAATCAGAAGAAAACTAACTAAAATGGCAAAATAAACCATATAAATCATAATAAAAAAAACTATCAGAATTAATTGTACAATTATTTATTCAAGTCAGGAATATACTGCATTTTTTCCTACTACAGGAGAATGCGTCTAAAGTATATAAAAAGTTTTTGGTATTGAGGCACCTAGAACTGATAACAAATTAATAAAAACACTCATTCAAGACTAACTGGTTATCAGGGCTAGTCATTGTCATAACAACTTGCTATATAAATCGATAATTTAACTTTTAGGCATTTTATGTTTGTTATTCTGTTCCGATATTATATATTTAAATTTTGTATAAAATAGTTAACTGTAATCTCATATGAATTTGTATTACTATTATTTATTTACGATACCCGAAGTTTTTTATTTCATTTGGTTCGATTTTTGATTTTTTTACTTGACCTGAACTAAAAAATCCAATAACTATTTATCGTTAACATACATTATTTCAAGTCGATAGTAGTTCTTTATATTATAGTAATGGCTACATGTTTCGCTGCCATAGGCAGCATCATAAGGCCAGCTAGTAACATTAACAATTTGTTTACATACACATATAAAAATATCGGTCTAGTAGAAATAATCGTGTAGAAACAGCACTCGTTAAAAGTTAAAAATTGTTTTTGTTCCCAGTATTTGGCCACATATTCACTAACTGAATTAGATTGGGATACTGCTACTTTGAACACTCCTTATCAGATATATTTACCCTATTCTGATGTTCAAATATCAAATCATACATGTAGTTGGTGGTGAAATTTAGTTTGTCATTTAAAATGTTGAATGGATTAATCTTCTGGTGTTTATAAATTTCAAATTCCTCCATAACGTTAATTTTATGTCCCTTCCTTAATCTGTGCAATTTGGTCATATTGTTCTGTATGTCAGTGTATTTATGATGGTTATCAATTAGATGTTCAGCATATGATAAGTGGATTGAGTTTGTATTTTTGCTGTTGGGTAAATGTTCCTTAAAACATGTTTTAAAGGATCTACCAGTCTGACCAATTTACTTTTTTTCACAGTCATCGCAATTGAGTTTATATATACCTACATCTTAAGTATTTATTGTGGTTGGGTTTGGTGTGGTTTAAAAAATGCTGTAAGTTGTTGTTGGTTCTGTGTGAAATACTGTAGCCAAGTTATTTGAATATGTTGCGGGTCTGTTTTTCGAAAGTTGGTGTATAGTCCATTGTGATGTAATATTTGTTTTTATTTTTAACACTCTCAACTTTGTTGTTAGGTGAAGCTCTAATTTGTTTCTCCTTCTTTTTTATTTTGTGGATGCATTTGTCGACTATTGATGAATTATAGCAATTACATTGAGCTGTGCGTTTTATTAATGTGATTTCAGTAATAAAATCGCCTCTTCCATTGGAATGTTCAATGCTCTATACACCATACTGTTGGATGCAGCCATTTTGTGTGAATCAGGATGTCTGGATAAAGCGTGTATTGTGTGATTTGTCTGGGTTGGTTTCTTGTAGATTTTAAACTGACGTTTATTATTTATTTTACTGATGTTGAGGTCAAGGTAATTTATACTGGTGTTAATCTCAATTAATTTCTTCTGTAAATTCGAGAGAAGTGTGTATATTATTGAAATTTGTTATCTGTCTTGATCCATTAAAGAGACATAGTATGTCATCTACTATCTGTAGTAATAGTTTATATTTTTTTTAAAATTTGTTTTTTTTGTTCATTATATTTTTTTTTCTATGTGAATAAGGAAGATTTCAGCCATGATCCCAGATAAAAGCGAACCCATGGCTAATCCATTATTCTGTATATAAATATTATTATTAAAAGAAAAATAATTTTGTGTAAAGCATATTCTAAACAATCTAATTAATTCAATAATTTCCTCTTTCTTAAGTTTGCTATTGACATTTAGGTTGTTTTCCAGGTACAGTATTCTATAGTTTCTTCAACCGGTATGTTGGTATATAAGTTAACAATGTCAAAGGAGACTAATGTGTAGCTATGCTTAACCTTGACTTCTTTTATTTTATATATCAGATCGAAATTATTGGAGAGGCTGTAATTTGGTTTCTCTTTTAATTACTTTCGCCAAGAACTTGACTGTTTTGTATGTTGGGCATTCATGAAATTTACTATTGGTATGTTGGGCTTATGAATTTTGGGTAGTGCTTTGGGAGTGGGTGCAGTAGGTTTGATCATTTTTAGAAATTTTGCATCCACCTTGTTAATGAGGTGTTTGCATTGATTTAAATTATCATTTTTTACCTCTTTGAAATTTCATTGTAGGGTCTGTTTTTCATTAAGTTATATTGTTTAATGTAAAAAAATTGTGTACTTTTTCAATGTATTCCTGATTTTCCCTTGTCAGCTTTTGTAATCAAGGCGTTGGCCTTGATTACAAAAGCTGACAAGGGAAAATCAGGTTTATCTATTAGCATTTGTTTTATATTGATAGAAGTTTTTATTTCAGATTGGTGGTTGGGTGCAGATGTGGTGTTTTTTATTCGTTTGATATAAGTAGAGGCTTTATCTGCCAGTATATGTCTTGTGCTACTCTGGTGTTTCTTGCCAAACATTGGATGGTTGTTTATATATTAATTAGGGTTAAACTTATGTCAATGCCTTTGGGCCTTAAGTTATATTTCAAACCCTTGTTGAGAAGATCAGACTCAAGATCAGTGAAGACAATGTTTGTGAGGTTGGTAGTACGGGGTGTTAGGATCGGTTCCTCTAATCAAATTTGGATTTGTTAGGAAGTTCCTTTTACTGCCTGGGTTCTTTAATTTCAATCTACTCAAATCAGTGGTTCAGTACTCAATTAATCTTTATTAACAATTATCATTAAGAATGACTATCACCTATCTTATTACAATACTGCAATAAACTTATTACTCTATTTATACTAAAGACCGTAGGTACTTGGTGGTATTCCATTTTAAATAAATTAAAACAACAATTTTTTAGTATAAACCACAATATTTTAGTTGAATTATTATATTAATTCTTATAACAATTAAAATATTGTGGTTTATACTAAATAATTGTTGTTTTAATTTATTAAAACTTATTACTACTATTAATCCAGAATCACTGTAATTGTTGTGACTCACAGATCTGATTCTACGTTATATTTTATAATTACTTGTCTCTGAAATAATTACAAGGTTTATACACGAAGTTTGCTCACCCTGCTTGCCACTCATGGATGCTCATCTGAAGTCTCAATACTTCTAGGTAGCTCATACACGCCAAGTCAGTCTGACTATCTTCAAGAATTATACTCCCAAGAAGCTCTTACTCGCCAAGTCCGTCTGGCTATCTTCAAAATTCCTGCAGCACCTTCCTTGATCAATCTTGGCCCACTGACCAAGTTTTCTCCCACCCAATGGTTTATATAAGTTTGTAGCATCAATGACATCTGCCTTGCTTGCAAGGTAAGCAATTTCGTCATTTCTCCAGGTCTGTTACAATAATTGTTGTCATACTGAGTTCTTAAAAAGAACTTAGACTATATTCCTAACTAAAACTATCCTAATTCCTAACAGGGGAAGAAGTTGTGTGTTGTTTGGATAGGCTTATCTCTTTGTTTGTTCATTAATAATGACCTGAGTTTAATATTGAGTAACAATTGCTTAAAATTTACATTATTCTTGATTCTAAGTTAATCTTATCATAGACTCTTTCAAACTCAATCGGGTGTAAGAAATTAGCCATAGTGGAATGTAATCTATATAATTCAAGTGTAAATCTATCTTTCTTTGAATGTAATAGTTTTATTTCTTTTTTAGCCAAGTCCTTTCAGCTGTAGACTTGGCTTAACATGCTGCTTTTGATTTGTTATTAATCTTTAATTATTAATTTGTTATTAATAAAAACAGTCTATGGTCCTTATATGAAATAAAATTGAATATAACTTGACAAAAACGAATGAATAACTACATATAAATATAATATCAGAATTGATGAATTTTGTCGAAGAGGAAAATTATGGATTAAATATATATAACAAACATAGAGCGTACTGCATGTGTTTTAAAGGTCACACAATTGATGTGAACCAAGTAAGATTTTTGTCAAAAAGTATCTATGGCTAAATGTTAAAGGATGGAAGGAGAATATGTTGGACAATAATTCTGTCACTATGCAGTACAAGTTCTCCTGTCCCACAATTCACTTTTTTTTTTCTTTTTTTTCCCATTGTATGGTAGAAGGGGAGGAGAATTTGTGATATATATATAAATCACGCTATTCATAACGTCCGGTTTAAAAGAAATAATGTTTATTTTTCTAAAACCCTTTATTTATTTTTACATGATATCTCAGAAAACATATAACAATAAATTTACATATATAACTCATATACATTGAATGGTATATGGAGCTCGTTACCCTTGTCATTGTCTAGTAGAGATTTTTTTATCTTTACTGTTCCTTGGTTAATGTAAGACAAGAAAGCATGGCTGTAAGCCTAAAGAAAACTCTGTCTAACGTAACCAATCTATACTAAGCTTAATTATCCATTACATATACAATAATGCCTCATATAACTCCTCCATCCCTAAAGAGGACTTCGAGGGTTGGACAAGACATCCGAGTGTCAAGGGGATGCCTTCGACTTATGAAGTTCGAACACATCGCCTTCATATACTTACAACATACATAGAAGACTAATATAACTATAAGCATATATAATATTAGTAAATGCATTCAAATCTGTAGTAATTACAATTTTTTTAAAAATCCTACTGATTTGATCCAGTTTCACATCATTTAGTTCTACTCGTTATAAAGTTACAGTAAAATTAGGTTGTTTATCAAATTCTAAATTTAATTCAGTTGCATCCAGTAATTTTGGATGACCAATTTTAGTATTGGTTGAAGATACTAGTGCCTGATCGTTATAGCTTACAATTTCATAATTTATTTTTAGTAAATAAATTTCTTTTAACGACTGTTCTTTGGATTCAACATCATTCTTAATTTTAATCACATATCTATTTACAAATATTATTCTAATTGTTTGTATCCAATTAATCACATTGTTTTCTATATCTACATTCAAATAACTACACTCATTCGATAAACTGGATTTAACTAGTGTTCTTTCGCAATTTATGTCTTGGTGGGAGATACGGGTAATGAGCAAACTGTAATTTTATGAACTCTGTTTTCATGATTGTCTAATAAACCAAATACAATTTCTTTAGACATAGTCTTAGGTACTAGAATATATCTAACTTTAGGTATTATAGTTATGTATTTTGTTTCAAATAAAGCTGGAACGGATTACATTTTGTAATATGTATAGTCATATGGTTTTACTATTGGTAGATTCATAAAATTTATAATTTATTTAGAATTAATATCTAGTAAATTTTCAATTTCCCAAATATTTTCTAAACTTAATTCAATTGTTAATTTATCTTTATAATAAGGTACAATTTTACTCATCTCCTCATATAATTCATGTGCTGAAATTAGGCTTGGGTTCAAATTCCCTAATTTGCAAAAAAGGTATAGAATTCTCTTCATTGGTTACTACTGGTAACATACAATGTTCAATTGAATTAATATCATACAATTAAATACCTTAGAGGTTGTTCTCAGTCGTAATGTAGTTATAGCTACAGCGCTGTTTCGCCGGACACTGTCGGCTTCGCCAGGCTTGTATTAACACATACACACATAACACAATACAACAATAATACATATAAAATCAGAGTATAACTCTTCGTACATAAATAATAAAACTGTTTGTGGCCACATTACTAAGGTCTTATTAGTCCAGCTGCTGGTATGGTACTAGATGTGGACAGCAGTTTTCAGTATGGTACAGATAATTAGGTTTGAAGTTGAAATGAAATGTAGACCTGTTTGTTGTGTTTATTTGATTTTGGCTATTATGTCGTATATAGGGTTGGAAGAAAAGTTCAGCTTGTCGTTTAACATGTTGTCTGGGTTGTTCTTATATTCCTTGTATATTTGGAATTCTTCTAATATATCCATTGTTGCGCCTTTATTGGTTTCATGTAATATTTGCAAATTTGTGTTTATGTCCGTGTAAGTGTGGTCCTCATTAATTAGGTGTTCAGCATAATTTGAGTTATGTCTGTCTGTTGTTGTTTTTTTATGGCTAGGTATATGTTCCTTGAATCTAGTCCTGAACGAGCGCCCTGTTTGTCCTATATATATCTTGTCGCAGTTGTTACAAGAAAGTTTATAAATTCCACTATTCGTGAATTTGTCTTGGATATAGTTTGGAGGAAGTTGCTTAAATTATTTGAAGCTCGATGAGCAATTTATAGCCATGTCTGTGGAAAATATTGCTGATAGGACGATCTAGAATACAATTGAATTTCAAAGAGACGTATTTTGGTTTTTCGGTGCTTGAAGTTAGTTTTCTGGATTTCTTTCTATGTTTATTTATTATTTTGTCTAAAGAGGGGTCATATCTATTGGATAACGCTATATGTTTTATTGTAGATATTTCGTTGTTGTAGTCTTCTAAGTTCATGGGCGTGTTAATAGCACGGTGTACGAAGCTGTTGTATGCTGCTAATTTGTGTGAAATAGGGTGGTTAGAAATATTGTGTATTGTGTGGTTGGTTTGTAACGGTTTTCTGAAAATTTTAAATTCATGTTTATTGTTATTTCTGGTGATGGTCCGGTCAAGAAAGTTTAGGCTGTTGATAGTCTCGATTTCAGTGGTAAATTTAAGTGCGTGGTGGATGCTGTTTAAGAAGTCAGTTAATACATTAATTTGCCTCTTCATGCCTTCAAACAGGCAAATAATACTGTCTACGTATCTATAATAAATTATTTTTCTATTGAACAGATTTGTCAGGTTGATATGTTTATTTTCTATTTCATTAAGGAAAATTTCAGCCATTTAAAACTACTTCAGCCATTAACTAAAATACTGGGCCTAACTACTAAAATAAACTTAAAACTTGTATAACTCAAAAGTATTTAGTATTCAAGAAAAACACCAACCAAACATAACCAATCTTGATTACTCAGTCAGTCACTTTGTAGTAAACAGACGTCTGCTGCGTTCCTCGTAGACGTGTTAACGTTTCCTAGCAACAGTTTCGTAATATTTTTATTTAGTCCAAATTAACAGCACAGACTATTCGAAAATCAAAGATATACAACCAATGAGTTATACGAAAGTGTCAAAACCTGAGTATACGGCGACATCTCGATCATATAGAATTATATAGAGAGGCCCAATGTATACTCGGGGTTCAGCGGCGAGCGCCAGCGCATCTGCCCAACCTATATTCGTGGTTAGGCTTCAAAGTGTTAAAGTTGAAATGTTGGTTCTTCTAAGTCATCTAATTCTGGAAAATATAAAGGGGAATCTTTTATTATTTTCAATTCATCTTCTATATTTTCATTATTAGCACATCATTTTTTCCCTGTAATATTTAATTGTATTTTAGACAATGCATCTGCATTCATTATTTTTTCCTTTTTATACTTAACTTCATAATTATATGCTTCCAATTTGAATCGCCATCTAAGTAATTTTGAATTTAACTCCTTCAGTGATAATAACCACTGCAATGGTTTATAATCTGTATATACCGTAAATTTCTTTACATATACAAAAGGTCAGAAATGTTGAGTTGCCCAAACTATGGTTAATAATTCCTTTTCTATTGCTGAATAATTACATTCACTATTATTTAATGTCCTGCTAGCATAAGCTATTGGTAAATCTCTACCTTTGTTTTCTTGACTTAGAATTGCACCTAATGCAAAGTAAATTGACCTAATGACTTACCAAATTGCATCCTTGGTAAGGATAAATTCATTACTAAAATGTGGATACTGTAATATTGGTTCATTACATAATGTATTTTTACATTGTCAAAACAATTGAAATATTCCTGATTTTTAATATAAATTTTTTCTCCTTTTTTTTTAAACATTTTGTAAATGGTTTTGTTAATTTTGCAAAGTCTTTAATGAATTAATGCCTATAATATCCAATTAATCCTAAAAACTTTTAATTTGTTTTACAGTTTTTAGAATTGGGTAATTTTGTATTATTATTTTTTCTGGATTTGGCTTAACTCCATTTGGTGTCAAAATATTGCCTAAATATCTTACCTCTTTTCGCAAGAACACTGTTTTATCGAGTTGAATTTTAAAATTGGCTTTTCTCAGTCTTTCTAAAACTTCCTTCAATCAGGTAATATGTTCTTGTAGGCTAGTAGAATATAATATTATTATATCGTCTAAGTATACAAGGCATATTTCATTTTGTAAACCCCTTGGAATTTTGTTCATTACTCTTTGGACTGTTGGTGGGCTGTTTTTTCAAACCAAACGGCATTCGTAAAAACTCATAATGTCCATTTTCAGTAGAGAAGGCGGTTTTTTCGACATTGTCTTGGTCCATTTCTATTTAATGAAATCCATTAGCAATGTTTAATGTGGTGAAATATTGTGATCGTCCAAGTTTGTCCAAAATATCTGTTATATTAGGTAATGGATATTTATCATCCATTGTTTTGGAATTTATATTTCTAAAATCTATAACTATTCTAAACTTTTGTTTTCCAGATCGTCCATTTTTTTTTTTTTTTTTTGTTACGATCCAGACAGGTAAATTCCATGGCAATTTGGAATTTCTTATTATTTTTTGTTTCTACATATCCTGAATTGTGTATTTATTTCCTTATTATAAACTTCAGGATAGCAATAACTTCTGAGTATAGACAAGAATATCATCTGAAGTTCTGATAACATGTTTAACTTGATTAGTAAAAGTTGTCATTTCCTTCTTTATAAAAAAATATCGGAATATTCTTTTACTACTTTTTAAATTTCTTCCTTTTCTTCTAAGTACATAAGATCTGTTCTTTATATTTTTTATAGTTTTGGGTTAAACTTGATATCTTTTATTGTGGTATTGATTATGGGACACATTATTTTCCCATTCTTTACGGTTACTAAACACTGCTGGATATCAAGTCCTTTATCATAAACATTATGACATGATGCCTTGACCATTTTGAATATTGTTAACTTCATGTTCTATTATACTTTTACTCCTTGATTGAATTAGAAAACTCTTATTATTTTTCTATCGCATTTAATTTTGTTTAAATTCATCACATTGCTTTTCATAACAATAGGAAGTTGCCTAACTTCTGAGTTTTGCTTAGATGCAAGGTTTTCACTATCAAAATATAATACAGTATTGATATTTTCTTCTTTTTTTTTTACTCGCACAATTATTCACTAAATTAATTTTTAATTCTAATTGTTTCATATTATCAAGTCCTAGGAGCAAATCAAAATTCTGATGAAAGTTGAACAAATAATATTGTTTTAATTTTCCTAAAATTGGTAATTCGCAACTATATTTTTCTTTAGATACGCCATGTGCTGTAGAAACAATAAGTGGTTCTGGTTTTATTGACTGTTTTAACCCCTTAACGGTCAGCGACGTAATATTACGTCAGTGAGCTTTTCAATAAAATGTGCCAGTGACGTAATAATACGCTAGATACGATTTTTTTTTTTCCGGGTTCAAATCCCGCAGGGGACCATACATTTTTAAAACTCCAAAAAAATCATGCTCACTAGTCGAAAGGCACAAAGTGGCATGTAAAAAAAAAAATAAATAAATAAAAAAAATAATAAAAAAATAAATAAATAAATTAAAAAAATAAAAATCTCAATTTTTTGCATTGTGATATATATATATGTGTGTGTATGTATGTATGTATACAAGTTTACGCTCTATATACATATTCATAAATATAAATATATATTTCATATATCCTTACAGATTCAAAAACCTAACCTAACCCTAAAACATTATCTATGGCAAAAAACTAAAAAATTTCAATTTTTACAAAGGTTTTTATGTTTTTGACATTATTTCCCATCATTTAAATTTTTTTTTAAAAATCAACATTTTTGTGTTGTTTTTGGTCAATTTTAATCATCCGTTAAGGGGTTAATAACTTGAAGGCTAAATTTTTATTTATAAATGATTTTGTACTTCTAGTGTCTATTAAGATTTTTAATTTAGATTTTGGGTCATGTTTGTAAGGTAAAACACTATCTTCAATGTTCATTATGTTAAATTTCTTTCTACATTAGCATGTCCTAAAAAATAATTGTTTTCTTCCTCACAAATTTCATTATATAAATTTACATTTTCTAATTGTTGTTGAATTTGATCTACCTCACAATATTAATTTATTTCTGGATTTCCTTCATAATTTTCTTCTTCATAATTACAAGGAATTTCATTTAAATCATCTTCTGCTGTCATTTGGTACATCCTAGTATTTTTTATTGGTGACTGTCTAGTAGAAATAATCATTGGTGTAGGTTGATATTGTTTAGTTTGGAAAAATTGTTTTTGTTTATAATCAACAAATTTTTTTGTGGAGGCCTTTTCTGAAATGTTTGGTATGATGTTGGTTTTTGCACTTGAATTACTGGTTTATTAATTTGAAATGATTTATTCATTTTCATAAACTGAAAATTATTCGTTAACATATTTAGTGCATCTTCATTTTATTGTATTTTTAGTTCTCATTAAACTGCCTAAATGTTCTTAACTCTCTATGTGGTATCCCGCTATTCCGCTGTTATCATAATGTTTATGTGACAAGAAATCACCTTTTTTTTTTAAATTCAACATTTACCCTAAATCATCCTAAGGCAATAATTTTTATACTGTTTTAAAGATAATTTCCCATAGATTTATACCATACAATCAAAAGTTCATAAAATGTTAACAATTTTATTTAATAATTTAATGGTGATTTTTCAAATTAGGCAAAATATTTTCCCTTTTTTCGTAAAACAAATTTTTTTTAAATGTAACAATTTTTTTTTCCTTTTCTAAATATATTCACAAATATTATACAAAACTTTTGTATATCTTGAAAAAAGGTCGTAAGCTATTGATTTTGGATATATAATGCTAATTTTTGAACATATGTACAAAGTATGTCTCACTGTTGGTTCGTTATTTGTAAAAAATGCAATCTGAACATTTTTATTTTCTGTATTTTTTCATAAAATTTAAAAGGGGTTCCATGACTCTCTTGTTTTAACTTATACATTTCTAGGTTCGGAGTAAAACAATCTCTTTTATCTAAATACGTTGTTAGTAAAGTTTGTTTAATATCTGCCCACAAAGAAGTATTAGAATTAACCACTACTTCTAAAGCTTGATTTTTAAGTTGCGATAAAATTGTCGAAAACAAATACTAATTTTTGAAGTCATCCAGGTTTTCTTTATCACAGATCGATATAAATGGGGACAACATTGTTGGATCGCCTGATTATTCGAGTATCATATCCAAATATTCTTTTTTAGTGTAGGTGTATGACTTACATTAGCGTGTGCCATGATTACTTTGATATTATATCAATAATGATTTTAACACAAATAGTTCTTACTTCTAACACAATTATTTCTAAAAACATTTCACTAAACATTAAAAAAAAAAAAAAAATCTTAATCAACTACTTACTCTACAACAATTAATTGTATTATGAATAAATTTTACGTTAATTACACTACAAATCTTTATTAAAATTTGACTATTATATTCTTGATTATTTCAATTATATGTAAAATCGAAAAATCTGATCAAAAAATCAATTACTCCAAAAATGATTAAAATACATTTATTAATTTATGATTTTATTTGATTAACTGAAACTAAATTCTTGAATTAGTAATACCCATTTACTAACTTCATCTAACTCAAATAAAATATTTACAAATGAATCAGATTTTTTTTTTTTTTAAATTAATATTTTATTAATTATTTTATTTTACTTGATCTATTTGTTAATTAAATTAATACACAAGATCTATTTATTTTTATTTTATATTTGTAGGTTTGGAAAATTATTTCCTTTTCATTGTGAGAATTATTCTCTTTTTCAATTATTTTATTAATTGAAATGTTTTAAAATCAACTTACAGAGTCAATTTCAGCTCATCTGCAGTGGCTGATTTCTTCTTTTAAAAATCTGTTGTTTTCTTTTTGCTGTCTTCTTTGTTGTTTTCTCTTGTTGGTTGCTGAGATGCCCTCTTTTCTGGTTCTTGACGAGATGTCCTCTATCTTGGTGGATCTGGTTCTTGGCAAATGATTGGTATTGACGATTTCCAAGGATCTTGTGTTATCAGGAGTGATATGTGTCTCTAACGAAGCTATGTTTGTCTTCTTCTAATGTAGTTTTCTTTTAGAATCTCTAAGTGGTGTTCTACCGACGACTGGGCCAATTCCGCTACGGGTTTGTAATGACAGGTTTGTATTTTCTTAAACCCTTTCATTTATGCTTACATGAAATCTCAGAAAACATAAATGTAACAATAAATTTACATATACACATTGAATGGTATATGGAGCTCGCTACCCTTGTCGTTGTCTAGTAGAGATTTTTGATCTTTACGGTTCCTAGGATGAGCTAAGACTAAAGCCTAAAGAAAACTCTGTATGAAATGTAACCAATCACTATACTAAGCTTTGACATAGTGATAAAAAAAATCCAGCAGATATAAAGGTTTGGCTTGTTTAATGTCTAGGATAAGTCATCAAAGTCAACACTTTACTTCCTTTATCACTATTTTGTCTCTTTTGCTAGCTTCACAGAATTGAAACAAAACTTCTCTTGACAAAACAAATGTTTTGAATGAACTCTTGTTATGTTTCTTTTAAGATGTTATACGCACGATAGTTTAAAATGTGAGTTTTTTAAACTTTTTTTGTAATATTGTTTCTCAACTAACACTATTTTTTTTATTACGTTGTTTTAATTACATAAATTATCCTATAAAATTGAATTAATTGTAATAAATTTAAAGAATATTACACCAATTATGAAATAAAAAATCATCAGTTTTCTTCTGTCAATCAAAGCTGTACAATTAACAAACATTTTTTTATTTTGCTATTTTTAAACACTTAATAAAATATGGCAAATAAAACCTGTAACAAAATATTAAGAAACAATGGTCAAGACAATACGTTTCTAGTTTTAACAATACTTAAATATTCTATTGTGAAATAAATTGTAATAATATTACAACCCATTATGAAAGCAATTCCGTTTACAGTAGAACTCCTCTAAACCGGTCTAGTCGGAACTGACACCCGGGCCGGTTAATCCGAGGTTCCCGTGAAACATCAGTTTTCGTTCAAAGAAAGCTTATTTAATCAGGTAGCATTAAGAATTATGCAATTAAGATGTTATTGCAACTAATTTTATTCTACATAAATGTATCGTATATATTATGTTATGTATATTATACATCAAACATGAAAAAATTAAACACTACAAAGCTTTCTTACAGATTCCCCTCTGTCAAGTCTTTTGACACATTTAACCACGTCTCAAACGAAATCAACACACGCTTCTGTTTTCGTACGTAGATCATAACTGGTCAAAGACAAGAAGAAAACTGAAAAGAAATGTTATATTTTCCATAATGTATACTAAATTGATTCGTGGAAAAAAAGCGGCACATCAAACGTTTTTGTATGTCTGCTATACCGACGGGTGCCAATGTCGTGGTGTTTTTATGCCGCCGACAATGGGATACCGCTATCGACAAAATCGTTTGACTCGCCGCTGCTTTGGTGCCGCGGTGTTTTTACGTCGCCGACAATAGGATACCGCTATCGAAAAAATCGTTTGACTCGCCGCCGTGTTTCAATTACAATTTATTTTCGGAAACTCTCATCCAACCAGTACACTACGATATAGGCCGGTTAATCCGAGGACCGGTTAATCCGAGACCGGTTAACAGAGGTTCTACTGTACTTCAATAAACTTCAGTCAAGGAGTCTTATCAAACAAAAGCTTATTTACACTCATCATACTATAAAATATAAACACATTACTTTTTACTACATATACGTGAGAAAGTAAGGCATTTAAATGATAGGTTTTTCGAAGCGAGATGTGCCTGTCTGAGTCTGATTGAAAGGAAATACAACTGTAAACAAGTTCATGGACAACTTAGTCCCCCCTTCTCCTACCGCTTGCTTTTTCACTCTAAATGACAGAATACTGAAACCTATCTCTTGATAAGTGTCATACACACATGGGCGTTCACAGTTGAGTTAATTTGAAACAGTATAATAAACTATTACATTTATTATACTTACTTTAATCCTCATTCTACAAAAAAAAACAAAAAAACACTGAAATGATTTAATGAGCACTAATCGTTAGTAATCATAATCGGTAATCACCGATTATTAAAAATAATCGTAATCGGTAAGCCCCAAATCGTCTCATCTCTACTGTTTACTTCACCTTTTTAACGTGTTTGTGGATTATCCACGGTACCCATGCCACCCACTCAAGGGAGTCTGTTGTATATAATTAGAGAAATAGTACACTGCTGAGAATTTCAAGAAGCAACCAAACCACAAATTCTGACATTCCTTGCCTCTCCAGGTTTTATTTTATGCTGCTCAATTGTACAAGACACATCATGCCATCAACATCATTTTATTAAGAAGTAAAACCATTTAACCTAACCTAACTTATCCCAGATGCTAAATAATCACTGTGTAGGTTATTCACCTCATACTGACATGTTCTAAGAATTTACAAACACCTAAAATGTGGATATGTAAAAGTTTTATGCAAACGCAGATCGATTAATAAGTAAATAAAAAAATTCACCCACAGAGGAGAAAACCTGTGCAGATGTATTCAATAATCATCATAAGTTTTATTCAGCCGGTAAGAGTCTAGCACTACCTTATCTGGAGGATGTTCATAACATCTTCTCCTTCACCTCAGAAAAAAAGCAAGGTTAGGGAAAATCTTATAAAGGTTTAACTGGGATGCTAGAAGCCTAATGAATGAACATTAGATGTAAAAGGGTTTTTTATATTAAAGAACTTGTCTTGTATCAACATATTTAATTTTACAAAATCGAACTGTGTTAAAATAATAAACACACAGTAATTATGCTATGTACGGTAATTTCATTTTTACCTTCCAAGTTCATTGTTATTTTTAAGTTATAAAAATAAATTATATCGAGACAATTAACTGTAATTACATTAAAAGAAACAGAACACACAGAGTACATTTCTTAATTTGAACAAAATAAATTTGTATTAATATCATGAAGGTACAGGTTTTAATTGGACGGTTCTGGTTTGTCTCCTATTCACGGCAAGATTCACGGTTGTGAATTTAATTTCTAGTTTTTTTCGTCTGCAACAAAAACAAACAAACAAAAACCCGTTAAAATAGTAAACACACAGTAATTATTCTAGGTATGGTAATTTCATTTTTCCTTCCAAGTTCATTGTTATATTAAAGTTATATCGAGACAATTAACTGGAGTTACATTTAAAGAAACAACACATTTTAAAAAGTACAAGTTCTTAATTTGAACAAAATAAATTTGTTTTAACATCATGAAGGTGCAAGTTTTAATTGGACGGTTTTGGTTTGCCTCTTATTCACAGCAAGATTCTTGGTTGTGAATATAATTTCTAGCTTTTTTTATCTGAAAAAAAAAACCAACATTACATTAAATTATTAGTGTATAAAGACTCAAGATCCTTGTACATCAACCTAGGCTTATTGTACACCCTAAGAACCTACTAACAAAGCAAGTCAATACCTGTGCCTTCAACGAGGCTCAGGAGCTTCCTTCCTATGGTAACATCGAAGTCATCACCTGGTTATAAAGGCCCAAATGGCTCTTCTTTTAGTCTCAAGCCTCTTGCATTCCAGGATAATATGCCTAGCAGTCTCCATCAGACCATTTACATAGCCTACAACAAGCGGGATCACTATTGGTGATACTGAGTGTTAGCAAATGTTTCTTGAAGTGACCGTGTTCAGTAAGTAACACCATAACTTGTTATAGATGGTTTCTATTAAGTCTCAATAATGAGTTGGTTAGTTGTAAGTATGATTATTTTCCAGCCAACACTTTGTTGTTTCGTTGAGGCAGGAAAGTATAGAAAGTGATGGAAAGGTCCCATCCTCTAAAGATTGAAATTTATGCATCAGTGCATCCTTGATATCCTCACCTTGTTTATTTATGAGTTTGGCATCAGGATATAATTCTAGCACAATAGCCATCTTGAAGGAAGGAATGTCTCTATAAGTCCTTACTTCCTTTCCAGATGGCTCCGAACATTGAGGGTTTATACCAGAGACTTGAGTCTGAACCCTGGCCTTTTGTGAAGGTCCCTCGGCAGAAAGTGGAGCAGTCAATTCACTTCTACAACATTCGACCATACCCATGCTTACCTCAGAACCTCTTCAGAACCAGAGACGATTCTTGATTCTGATTTCTTCTTTTTTTTCTCTTACTCCTCCGCCATTTGGAGGAATCACATTCGTCAACACTTTCTTGAAGCTTTACCTTGATAGCCTCTCTTGTTTCTTTAATGGTGAGATTAAGTCTTTTGACTTTCAGTTCACTGAATTGCCATATAGTATCGTCAAAGGACCCGAAAAGTCTGGTGTATCTGGATCTTTAAGGAGTTCATCTTCTCCCTTTCTTGCTGATCCAAATAGATCCCACGATAAGCTAGGGAAAGAACTGTCAACCCAGTCAGAGCCCCACATGCCAAGGCAAGGGTATTTACTGCCAGAAGCTTGCCTAACTCCTGGAGGCTCCGTTTGCATCTCAGCTGGTAAGAGCCCAGAGACATTCGCCCCATTAGGCACGGGTCATGTGACACCATTAGGGTTCGGCTAAAACATAAGAATCAAACAAGAGGACGAGAAGAAGAAAGAAGATTTTCAATAGGAAAGAATAGAAACAGGCAGACAGCATGTAGAAGAGTTATCCTGACTATAGAAAGAAAGGCTCCCAGAACAAGAAGAAGAGAGCTGTGAGCGATTGGTAGTCCAATCGGGCGATGGGATCGCCAACCCCTACGCTTAAAATCAACATTAGAAATATACTTCCATGTTAAAATAAAACTTTAGACCAAGGCCATATTTATGTATTCGTCACTGGGAAGACAAAAACAGGGTGTCCAGTGGTCTAGACTCAAAGGATTCAAGCATAAGGCTTGAACTAAAAAAATTCAAGGCTCTCGCTGGCAAATTAATTCTGCTTTAATATACCGTAGGCGATATCTCAAAAACCAAAGGCATGATGAAAAGATATACTATTTAAAGAAAATTTTAATTCATTATATATATATATATATATATATTTTTTTTTGATTAAAATAATATGATTATAGAACTCGTATTTTTTATTTATGAAAATAATACTTTTAGACATCCCAATACAAAATTTATATAAATTAAATTTGTATTTTTTAAATTAAAATTAAAATGAATTTTATTAAATAAAATAGAACATTTTAAGTTAGGTTCAAAATGTATTCAGTTATATAATATATAAAAGATACCCGTATACAAGCAGTACACTTCATTCGTAGATACATTTTCATTTCATAAGTACAACGGATGTACAATTTCAAAAGAAAATTTGAAAAGTAAAAATCAAAACATTCTATTACTATTTACTTGTTCATTTGAAGAACAAATGTTGTACAAAAAGGTTTATAAATTACAATTCAAAATATTAAAAATATCGAAAATAAATAATTTAGAAGAAAACTGAGTTAAATAGCATATAAAATCAAGGTTATGCAGTGTCCATATGTAATGTTTGCATTTTTTCTATCATCGATTATGTAATATAAAATTATTTAACTTAACTTAAAAATAAATTGTCTGTCAGATAGTATGCCTAACCAACTTATCGGCAGGTTTGAAGGTCAACGCTAGAGGATTAACGCTAGATAATTATATTAAAATGGTATAACTCAATTTAAAAAAATATATATTCAATTTTAATACTTATATTTTACTGTATAAAATTACTAGTGTAAAATTTTATGTAACATTAGTTCTTATAAAGTTAACTGCACTATTTGCAACAACAGACACTCCGCTATTCCGCAGTTTAAAAAACTTCGGGTGAAATAATGGAAATTTATTTGAAAATAAATAAAATTCAAATGATCATTAATCAAAAAATTGTTCATAATTTATATTTTATGTTGAATTTTAATACATTTATTTCACTTTATAGGCTAGTATAATCTACTGTTCCGCCTCTTATAAGTCTGGGCGATATATATATCATTTTGTAAAGTACAATAATTAGTGTATTGTCTATTTGTCTATGGTAAGATATATTTATGAATGTCAATCAATGCGTGCTGTGTGTGTACCAAAGCCCCCCCTCCCTTCATGAGTACAAACTTCAGATGAACTAATAAACAATGATAAATTGATAGTTTGTATTGCAGAAGTTGTCACACTGTGGTAAACACTACAAGTATTAACTTCTTTTAAAACCTATAACAATAATCGAAGCAACATTTATTTAAGACTCAACTCTGTGAAATTCCGTTTTCCTAACTGAATGCAGTGAAAGTACTGTTTACAATTCAACTAGCGACTTTTATGAAGTTAGCGAGGTGTAACACTACAAAAATAAAATGTAGAATAACTTAAACATGTGGATATATTGAGACGGATTAAAAATTGTTCAATTCGCTCAAGTACAAAAATTATAAAGCGTTTACAAACAGGAATAGTCATGTCTGTGAAATCTAATTTAGTAATAATTCAGAAAATTAATAATAGTAATAGAAGTAGTAGTTATGAAGAACAATCAATATATAAAAAAGAATTTTGAAATAATTAAAATTTCAAAAATTGTGACAAAAAGAAGAGAGGAAGAAAAATGTAAATTATAAAATAATGGGAGTTGGTAAGGGGGAAAATGATAAAAAACAGTTAAGTAATTCAAAAAGGAAAGTAGGAAAGGGGGGGGGGTTAAATAGTCATTCTTGAAGGGTTTTTAAGCAATAAAAAGCAGAATAATAATAGTTTCATAATTTCGATAATTAAAAAAGATAACTAGGGGAAAGCTATATAAATTTTGATAAACAAAGTAATAACAAAATAAGTAATAAAAAGTTATTATTTTCTGAAAATATAATATTTAGAAAGAAAGTTTTGGAGATGTTAAGTGTAACAAAAGGTTACTTGCAATCTTTCGAGACTCTTAGAAACAGATACATCAAGATGCCTAGAAAACAGGTAGATTGTCGCTCCTGCATGTATATGATCTTCATAAGTGTTAAAGGTACCTCTACACAAATTTATTGGAAACATTTAAGGGGATAAAAAGTAAAATCATTTTATAAAGAAACTGAGAAAGCTAAATTCATGTTGAAATTTGTTTTGGTCATCCTACACTGAATATAATATAAGTTGTTTATTTGTGGAAAAATATGTTTTTGTTCTGAAGTCGTAATATTTAGTAAAGCAAAACAAAAATGATAAAGCACTTATAATTTCACAAACAACAATTTATTGCTACAGCTGTTTCGCCGTTAGGCATCGTCAGACAACTAAGAACTAAAAACTAAAATACAGGTCAATTTAACACTAACATCTAGGAATGAAGGTGGGGGTGAAAGCAGAGGTAGGGCAATGACCTGGTATTACCTGAAAGGGACATGGATAAGAGAAAGTTTTCAAACAATAGGTTTTAACAAAGGGGATGGGTTATTTACTTGTTCATTCAGGTTAGAAGCATGGCATTTCAAAACAGATCTGTTAATTTCTAAAATTTCCAAACTATTTAATTTCCTACTTTTCTGTTCTATGTGTAAAACTTTGACATTATCAATGGGATCAAATGTATGGCCTGAATCTAGTAAATGATTTGCTTAATTGGAATCTGTTTTACCATGCTTCCAACAATATACATGTTCCTTTAATCTAGTTTTGATAGATCTCCCAGTTTGACCGATATATTCACAATCACAGTCATGACAATTAATTTTGTAGACACCACTATTATCAAATAAGTCTCTTTTATCCTTATTATTGACTAAGAATTTACCAAGATTATTATTACAATAGAAAGCTGGTTTTACATCATTTTTACTATTTATTAAATGTCCTACCTTATAACTAATATTGCCAACAAATGTTATCCTACAATATTTATTTAAACTCTTAGCATCTTTTGTGAAAACTAAACTATTAGTGAGTTTCTTTAATAAAATACTGTCTATAAGCTTAACTTGATAACCATTGTTAATCGCTATTTGCTTAATTACATTCAATTCAATGTGAAAGTCTTCTTACAAAAATTCTTACAAAAAAACTAAGCTAAAATTCAATATAAAAGTGTATATTTCCTAAAGAAAAATTTAAAAAACATTTTTTGGATAAAAGTTGTTAAAAAATTAAAAGTAAATAAATTAGTTTCTCCTACAAAACGTTTTGCATACAAGGCTAGGCCTAGGCCTATTATGTAATAATAAATACACTGAATAAATTTACTCTAAATAACATAATAACTTTATATAATAGAAATACATTGAGCATCCCATGCTAACACAGAAAGATGGCAGTAAAACATCCAAGTAAGGCAGTTATAAAGGACATCTTCTAATATTCATTGCTATATAGTCCAGTCACTGAAGGCTTTTGGGTCCTAATTCTTTCGGATGAGATCAATTGATGTGAAATTTGAACAGTAGCTAAGGAATAGCCCAAGGAACAAAAGTTATATAGTGCCGATGTGTGCTTCTACCCTATGGGTGGATGCCACCCCTTCTCAGGGGTGAATATTTTTTCATCAAAAATAACCACACGATTTGGTAGAAGGGTTGAATTTTAAGCAAAAAATATTCTATAAGAAATTTTTGTACAATAAATTCTTTTAGAATAATTTTAATCATGTTGGTTTTTTAACTAAAAAATGTATGTTTTTGAACAAATATTCACAAAATCTCAAAAACTACAAGTTTTATCAAAAAAATGATTGTAGGCAAAAGTGAAGGTAATAAAATAACGAAGAGATTGGTTTTAAAAATTTTTGTAGGTGCTATAGAACCCGACTTATGGCTCCCTGAAGTTGAAGTCGAGTTCGATAGCTAAAGTCGAACCTATTTACGTCAAGTAGCGGTAAAACAAAAAAAAATTGAAAACTTTTTGGACATTTATAAAAGTACTTGAAAAGACATTAAAATCGAGCACTGGTAAAAGTCATTAGCATAAAAACTAACGGAGTTATGATGAAAATAAAAAGGTTGTCTTAATTTTTGGGGGAAAAATCTGTAGTAAAATTAATGACTTGACTGAAAAACTTGAAATTAAATGTAATCCGTTTACAATTGACTTTATTTAAGTAACAACAATAGGCTCTGGGAGTTAGACCGGTTTTAGAAGCCTAAATTCGGGAAAATGTTATTAAAATAATGGAAAAAAATTAATAAAAATCTGAAATACCCTAATTAAATAATTATTTTAAGTGAAAAATATAGGACCTAGACCGGGAATCAAACCCAGGACCTTTGGCTTTAGGCGCCAAATACCCTAATTGATTGATATTTATGTATGTAGTTTCATTAATTCTGGAATTTAGGGAAATAAAATATTTTGGGTGTTTTCAATATCAGCAATAAGGGTTTGCTATTCTAAAAGGTTTTAGATTAGCTCTAGGTTAAAAACAATTTTAAAGGATAAGTTAGGCTACAATTATTATTATTTATTAACTATAAACCTAAATACATGGTGATTTTATTCTTACTCTAGAGTTTAGGCTAACCCAAGACCAATCATATTTCATGTTAGATCAATGAACATATAAAATAACATTCTTGTGTTGCAGTTTCATAAATGTTCTACGAAACAATTGCATGATTCATCACTAAACTGAAAAAGTTATATTTTATTGGATTGTTAATACAATGGATGAGCCAAGTACAAGTACCGATGTTACTGATATAAATTTGTATGAGATTATCACTTTAAACTTTATACTTTAACACTAGTGAAAAACTTGTGGAGGTTGGTTCCAAAGGCAAAGAAACATAAAAAAGATCATCTGTTGCAAGACAAGATAATTTGTTTTCAGTACTTACCGCCACAGATACAGTGTTTGTTTATGCTTCCTGCAGAAGCAATTATATAAATCAAATTAATGTTGAAGCTGTTAAGAGAAAATTAAGAAAATCCAGTTCAACAAGTTTTAGTATTGAAACAGGCAATCTTAGCAACGTCTTTGATTGGGAAAACAATTGTTTTATCTGCGAAGATGAAGCAAATATTGATAATAATAAAACAATCCATCCTTTCGAAGAAAGAAAATATATTATATTAAATCTCCAGATTTGGCATCAAACATATTAAAAATACCTATCTTATTAACGGACGATTATCACCGAGAAATGTACAAGCGTAAAAATTTGGATTAAAAAAAATGGTTGAATTGTGCTATCAACTTAGATTTTCTTGTAGTTATGGAGAAATTAAATTATTTGAAATTTCTGCTGTTTGTCAAGCAGAGAAAATTTTAATCAACATATTTATACAAATTGTTTCTGATAACAGTGACTTCAAATCTGTACAATAGATGGTCAAGGAACTTTCCGTAACTTAGGTTTAATTGAGATTATTACTCCAGGTTACAGTTTACAGGACAGAAAACCGATAAAACGTTTGCAACTTTCCGAACTTCTTAAAGAATCAGAATTGGTTGAAAAAAAATATAATTGAACTGCTTGAAAACGATGAAAGTATGACATTCATAATGAATATTGAGGAGATTCCTTCAAATTTGGCATTTTAAAAACTAAACAAAATATTCGAAAGAAGAGGAAAAACTTACAAATTATGGATATTGTATTTTAGTATGTTGTCTTTGCTGAAAGATTTCCGTGCAGCTAAGCGAATGGGAATTACACATAAAGAGTATTGAACTTATTATACCCTTATTTCATGCAGCTGCCCATTTCAATTATGCAAAATCTGATCGATTATAGGTACAGAATGTGAGAGAGTTAAAAGAAACAATGGATCCTCTTGAATATAAAAAGTTTACAGAAGGTGGATTTTTTTACTGCTCGAAGAACCAACATTTTTTATGCTGGAATTTTCTCGGATCAAACCATTGAACAAACTTTAATGAGAGCAATGAGCATAGAAGACGGTCCATTTAAACGAGGTGCTACAGAGAGCATTGTGTTTAAATGGATTAAAGGGATCCTCTACACCAAAGATATCATTGAAAACGTGGAAAGATTTTGTAACGTAGAATTTAACAAGAGTCACCAACACGTAGATTCGAGAGATACCAGAATTGAGAAAGATAAAAAAGATGTATTGGCTTTACTGCAATTTTTAATTTATAAACATCCATTCGATGATGTAGATAACTTATGAAATATTGTCACAGAATTGATTGATACTGAAAAAATAAATTGTTACAATGCTCTTACTATTGGTATTGGAATAATGAACTCAATCAATGGCATAAGTTTCTTTGATATCAAACTTCTATAAAAAATAAAGTTATTTCATTACAAGCAGTCAATAGTAAAGTTAAAATTTGCGATAAAACCGTCGCTGTTGATCCATTGCTATTATTCCAGAGAATATGTGTTATGAAAAAGAGTGATGAAAAATTAAAATTATACTTAAAGTTTGAATTAGTACCATACCCACTTCCTCTATTCGATGATGTAGGAATTTCGAATAAATCTTCAATTTATTAATTATTTCAAACTGTTGATGTTAACTTACAAAAAGAATCTTCACAATATTTTATTGACAGAGGTATGCTGCTATAGAGAGTAAAATGGCCAACAGGGTGTAACTATCAAAAAGTTTTTCAAGAATACGTCTCCTATTTAAAAAGATATTTGATCATCATGTAACAGTTGTTTTGCATAACTAAAACTTGCACTAAGGCATCAGAAAGAAACCATAGATCTCAGAAAGTAGGCTATCTTGCAAAAAATATGAATTTACAAAAGAAATGCCAGTCATCGTTGGTCCAAAATTGTTTTTATCAAACTAAGAAAATAACAGCAGATTTAGAAAATATCTCATGGAAGAATTGGAAAAACAGTCTATCAAATCCTGTAAAGGAGAAAGAAAAGCCGACGAATTCATAAATGAATTAGCCATTCAGGATAAATCCATGTTACAGAAGGTTATAGGAGCAGAAGATGTAGATGTTTTGGTAATTTTTACTGGCAGAGCTGCTGTCGACAATGAAATTTATTTTCTTAAATTAGGATAACAAAATGTTCCTTCTGTCATTTATTTATCAAAAAGCTTTGAAATGGACTATTCAAACAGTGTGAATTCAATCCTTTTTTCACATTACTTCACTGGATGCGATACAACATCTGCGTTCTACAAAAAGGGGAAACTTTTTTTTTCTGATCTCATAGAAAAACAGTCAAATTTAAGAGATCGTATAGAGATATTTTATACCAGTACTGGAAGAAATTTTAGAAGCCAGCAGATACTGTACAATATTACTGTATGGCGCTGATAAAGATATAAAATTGAATAAAACGAATGAAGACTCTTCAGTGTATTTCGAGCAGATGCGCTATGAGTCTTTTATTAAAGGTACAGCAAAGCAAAATTCTGCTGTTAAATTTGTTAACCTCCCTGGTACCTCCCTGCTGTAGGTACCTCCCTGGTACCTACAGTTGATTCTTTGAATGAGCACTTTAAAAGAGTTTTTGTATAAACTCAATTGTGGCTTGGTAATAAAAATATTGATCCAACTAATTGGGGATGGATGAGACATGAAGACTCATTACTAACAATAAAAATGCAAAAAAGCCTGCACCAGACGAACTGCTCCAAATGATATTTTGCAACTGCAAAAAAGGATGTGGCACAACTTGAGTTTGCAGAAGTTTTTTGGAATCCCACATGTGATTCATGTTCTGGTGATAATTGTAACAATTGCCCTCCAATTGCGGACCAAGGTGAGGATGACGACAATAGTGACGATAGTTTTTCTGATGAAGCAAATATTTTATTATTCATAAAAAAATTATAATCTAAAAAAAATAGATCATTTTTTTAAAAAATGTTTTAAGTTTTGTACAATAAAACATACTACTTAAAAAAATAAATCTATATTTTTTCTTTTGTATTTATTATATTTTTAAAAAATATTAAAAATAAACTTAATACAATTTAAAAAAAACTTCATTACACAAACAACTGTGAAAAGTTTATACTTTATGACAGATACGCTCTTAATTTTTTAAATTTCGTATATGAAACAATTTTTTTAAATGAATTTTAATAATATACAGTAAGATTATTACGTTACCAAATTTTTACAATTACAAGTTTTATTATTTTTGTACTGTCATAAAGGTTGAAAAGTTGTAATAAATTATGAAATATTTTAAAACCTGTATAACGTTTATAAATTATCATTTGAAAGTTTCAAGCATATATAAACAATAAGGGGTTCTTTCTAATGACTGCAACATTGTAATATCAAAGTATATTCCGAAATGTGAAACAATGTGTTTTATAGGTATTAAAATGACATCATAACATCAAATGCTTATATATATATATATATTTTTTTTTTATAAGAAAAGGTTATAATTTAACATATTTATTATGTATATCATTAAAACATCTCAAGCCTTCAAAAATAATTTATTTTAGGGTGGTTTTTTAGGGTTGCCTCATTTTAATACATCATGTTATATTCCATTCCATTATATAAAGTACTTATATATGTATTTCTCACAATTAAGTTCGTAAGGGGTGGTTTTTAAGGGTTGAAACTTTGTAATAAATCCTAAGAGTTATAGTAATAACAAAAGAGTTGTAATAAGCTGGAAATGCATCAAAAGAACATTTCAAGCTATTGAAAACTTTTTCCTTTTTTTTTTCGGTCATGAAGGGTGGTTTATAAGGGTGAAACGGAGTAAAATATCATAAATTATATTTGAAAACCTGAAAGACACTTTATTCGACATATTTGAACATGAATTGAATCTTAAAAATGCCTAAATCTATGATTTTCACATTTTCTTTATAAAGGGTAGTTTTCACTCCCAAATAGCAAGAAGCAAACATTGTGACAATATAACTTTTGAAGTAAGGAGTCAGATAAGCTTATATCCAAATTTTCAGGAAAATCGATACTATCTGAAAAAAAAATTGGAGCTTTTACCCTATTTTTGCCTTCAGTGACTGGACTATAAATATCACGCATATGAAGTAGATATTTGTACCAACTTGTAGATCTAGATTTCTTCTTTGCAGTAGTAGGAAAAAAACGGAAAGATTATATAAAAAATCAAATTATATAAAGATTTAAGATCAAAATCTTCAAAAGTTGGCTAGGACCCGCAAGAGCAAACTGGGGAGGAGTAAATTTTGGAGCACTTCGTAGAATCTATATATCTCGTAAACTATAAAACTTACTATAATTTCGAATAAGTAGTTCGAAAGAGAAAGAAAAATACTATAAGATATGTTCAACTTGTGGTATTTGGACAAGAATTACTATTTTCAAAAACTATATGATCCATGAGTTCACATTTCCTTACATAACACAGTTATTGTCAGGTGCATCACTCTCGCAAAAAAATAGTAAACTTTATCGAATTCTTGAATTTTAATCTTTCGTGAGGAGAATTTTGGGATACATGATTATGAAATATTGAAAAATTACCTTTACAATGATATATTATACATTTCGATTAAATAATATTTACTAGGCTAAAAGTTGAATTTAAAAAAATGTGATACATGTTAAAAATCTTGATTTTGTTTAATTCTTATAGATTAAAAACTATAACAGATAGAAAGATTTGGAAAGGACAGATCGAAACAGGAAGATTTGATCTATAGAACAGTGTTAGGGTAGATTTGATGGACAAAATTTTTTTTGTTACAACTGCGTAGTTATTTCTTTACTCGATCGCATCAAAATATACAAATTTTACTAATTAATTAAATATTTTTTATAATGTTTTAAGTAATTTTTTGCATGATTATGCATCTATGGAACATTAGCTTTCCCACAGTATTTTATTTATTGCGGTAGGATGATTCTACGTGGGCGAAATGTTGAATTGCAAAAAACTTGTTTGTCGATAAACGAACCACTCGTCATTCATCAACCTGTCGACGTACCAACTCGTTTCGGAATCCCGGGAACACCAGTTGAGGAGTGTATGAAAAGAACCTCAATATCAACCTTCAAGTGTTTGGGAGATCTCTCAGTAACTCGCAAGAATTAGAGCTCACAGCGAGTAGGCTGACTAACATCATTGTGGACTCCTTTCATGAAAATTGTCCTCTTACACATAGAATAAATAGAGATCAAGCTAAGTGATGGACTCAATCACTCTCTGACCAAAGGAAACAGGTTAGGCGGTTGTTCAATATAGCCAAACGAAACGGTAGATGAGAGGCTTATAAACGGTCCCTCACGAGTACAATAAAAAGATTTAAAAGGCAAGATGTGATAACTGGAGGAAGTTCTGTGGGGAAATATATTGTACTACCCAAGAAGCAAGACTTCATAAGATACTTGCCTCCGCTCCTCTAAACCCAATAAGGAGTCTTATAGGCCCAAGTGGTAAATTTACAGAAACTAGGGAGGAAACGGTGGATGTCCTATTCAGGGGACACTTTCCAAACTCTCATCAAGAGAACGGATGGGGAGTGAGGGTCAGATATTTCCTGCATAGTTCCAACTAGGGAGAACTGGCACATCGCTAACCAAATAGTAAATATCAACAAAATCAGGTGGCTATTATTCTTTTCACCCATTCAAATCACTAGGCCCAGATGGGATTTTTCTGGCTCTATTACAGAAAGGGGAAACATACATTAACCCCATCCTGTGCAGACAGTTCCGGGTTAGTCTAGCCATCAGGTACATACCTCAAGTGTGGAAGGCAGCAAGTGTAGTGTTCATCTCTAAGCCAGGACGCACTTCTTATGCTGAGGCTAAGACTTATGACCCGATCTGTTTAACTTCCTTTATTTTGAAGACACTAGAAAAACTGGTAAGGAAACATATACGCAGGGCCATGATCCCTATGCATATAAGAGTCAACATGCGTACTAGTCAACTAAAGGGTGTGAGAGTGTACTTCATAGTTTAGTTCTAAGACTATAAAAAACCGTGAATATGCCCTCTGTGTCTTTCTTGACATTGAGAAAGCTTTTGACAATGACTCCCATGATTCAATGGTCAGGGCCCTATCATATCACGGGATTAATACAACTGTGTGCAAGTGGGTGAGGAACATGTTGAATGGGAGGATAGTTGTAGTTAAAGTATATGGAGAGGAGCTGGAGGCTGAGGTCACCAGAATTTGTCCACAAGGGGGCCCCTACTGTGGTGTTTGGTGGTTGACACACTTCTGAACCTTCTCTCATCGGAGGGTTACTACTTTCAAGGATATGCGGATGATATGATGGTGCTTATCAAAGAGAGGTTTGTGAATACAGTGGTAGATCTCATGAAAAGAACTCTGTCACTAGTAGAGGGATGGTGTCGGAAGGAAAACCTTAGGGTCAATCTTTATAAGACAATATTGATCTCATTTACAAGGAAGAGGATCACTGCGGATTTGAGTGATATCAAACTTTCTGGGACAAAAATTCCATGCGCGAACGAGGTCAAATATCTACGGGTGGTATTAGACACCAAACTAACCTGGAACTCGCACTTGAGGGCACATTACAGAAAAAAAACCAATAAATCGCTAATGGCAATAAGAAGGGCAGTAGGTTGAACTTGAGGACCAACCAGCAATGACGAGATACATCTACACTGGTATTATACAACCTATAATGAGTTATGGGATGGTAGTGTGGTGGGTTGGGACTGGGTGGAGACATGGTAAAACAACTTGACTAAGATCCAGAGGTTGGCTGTCTATGTGCAACCAGTGCCACGTCCACTACACCAATTGGTACAATGGAAATACTATTTGGGTTTCCACCCATTGACCTGTATATTATGGTGGAAGCAAGAAAAGCAGCCTACAGGTTAAGTTGTAATGGAGTCTGCAGAAACTCATATATGGGGCATGCCAGAATTACGGAAAACTTTGGCCACCCGATTTTAAGTATGGGTACTGATAAGATAGAAACCAGATACTCGTTTTCAAGACCTTTTGAAGTTATATTGAGCTATGGGAATGAAAATCGAGTTCTAGGAAACACGGGAAACTTGGTGTGGTATACCGACGGTTCAAAGACAACGGCATTTACTGGTACCGGGGTATATGGGTTGAGACCGGGGTTGAAACGTTCATTTCCCTTGGGACAATATGCCAGTTTTTCAGGTCGAGATTATCGCCATAAATAACTTTATACAGGAAAATTTTTAGCGGGACTAAGAAAAACCGTATCCACATATATAAAGATAGTCAGTCTGCAATCAATGTATCTTGCAGGCACTACCATAAAATCTAGGCTAGTGTGGGAATGCTAGGACAACTCACAGATTACGGGACTTATACGAGATATTGTGGTCTGAGAGTGCATTTGCACAGAATAGGAGCCTATCATGGTGAAACTGTATGTAGACTGTGCAAGAAGGATGAGGAGACCACAAACCAGATAATTTTCAATTATGACCAATAAGAGGCAAAAGGTTGGATTCCAAATTCCTGGGGAACTAACGTTAGAAAAGATAGTTAGTGGATTACTTAAACTTGTAAGGGGAACAAACCTGCTAACCTAGAATGAGGAGGCTTTAGTTGCACAATAGGCCATAAGTAGGGGTGCCAGGGCTGGCCTCTATACAGCTCTTTAAACTTCAAACATAACCAATCAATGGTCATTCATATAAAAGCTTGTGAGTTGCACAAACTTCAACCATAAGCATATTTAGTAGTGCTGAATGGTTGTGACAGTATCAAGTTGCAAATTTCTCAAGATTGTGTTATTATTTATGTGAATTTATTATGACATAATTCAAAGAATTATAATGGTTTTTGAATTCTTGGCTATTTGGAAAATCAAGGAACAAAGAATACGCACATGAGAAAATTGTTTGAGTTACAAAAACCATTTTATAATCTATTTTAAAATTCATATACACGAACCGAACTGTGCTAAGTTAGAATGTATGAAGACATACAGACAGACCCATTCATTCAGACAGACCCATTCATTCAGACAGACTCTACAATGATAAGATAAATTGGAAGTAGTGCACATTCATACATTTAACTTGATGTCTTTCATTTATTCGTAGAATAAAAAATGTTTCACTTAAAAGTTTATACAAGAAAATACTATACAGGGAATATTAGTTCAAATCTTATACGTTTCTAAATACAAAAATTCTATCGATTTCCTCAACTTCTCTACAAAGTGTGTAACGATGTTTGTTTTCTTTCTCCAACCCTTCCTCCAAATTTAAACTTGATTATAATTTGAAAATATTCTAAATACTTACACTGTTAAACAGACATCAATTTCATAACTTATATCTTCCTCTTGTGTTACCGTTAACTGAAAAGAAAAACCAAATTTGTATTTACAAACTAATGTTATATAATTAATTAATACACAAGATTAGTGCAAAAAGTATTTGACCTGAATTTTTACCATATCACTAAAAAATTAGTTACATGTACTTAACAACTTTCCAGGCTATACTCTTAATAAATCCATTTCTAATGTCATTTAAAAGATAATGTCAAAATTTTAAAGTGTTTTAAAATGCTAAACTGTTTTATGTAATTTGATTACACTTAATTTAATATAAACAAGATTCGAAACATCATCACATATTAGCTGTACGGTACCACTAAATCAGTATCAGTCAGTCTAGCCCTATTATTGTTACAGTACTTATATTCTACATGAAAGTCAAATGTGTCAAAACAATTAACTTTTTTTTCGATTATGTTAAATAATTAAACCGGCTTTCTAACAAGGTTATTAGGTACAATATATTATACAAAGTTTATTCAAATCAGCTGACCTGATTTTTTTTCCTGTGGAAACAAATGAAGCCTGTGGTGATTTACAGTGGGGAGTACTTACATGAGCATTTGTGAATTTTTACCCATCCATAAAGAGTGTCAGTCAGCCTGTGAGTAAGGATGTGTACTCAACACCTGTTGAATTCCTATTTTCCAAGAAATGATGGAAATATTTATACAGCAGTGATACCTAAATGGAAATTATTTGGAAGATTCAGCAGAAGTTTAGCGATGATGTCATGGACATTATGTTACTGAGTGGTACAACTATTTCAAAGATGGCAGCGCATAAGTAGAGATTGGCTCACATTCCGGTAGGTCCTCAACAAGCCAAAATGACAAGATCAGATTGACCAAGTGTATTTTGGTCATACAGGACTGTCATGTCATTATCCTTGTGGATAAGGCGGGTATAAGTAATGGCTTGATACGTTTAATTTTGAGCAAGGATTTAGCTTTTCGGTGTTTAAAAATTGAAATGACTATCTCCGCAAATGGTGACTCAATTTCCTGAATACTGTGATCATTGTTGACAAGCCATAAAACAAGGTGCAGTTATCACAGAAGTGATATTCAACATTCTAGAGATAAAAAAAATACAGCAGTTAACCAGCAAAGTCAAAGTAATTTCAACGGTTTTCTTCAACTCCCATGGGGTCGTGAATTACATGGATCCACCACAAACCCAAAACATTAGCAAACCCTGTCCTTGCCTTCACGGTGCAGTGCGGTGTAAAAGACTCTGGACAGCGGAAACTTGGTAGCTAACCGTGACAACACAACCATCTCATTCTTTGTATCTGGTTCAGAATTTCTTGGACAAATACACCACTTTTTTACCTTGAGTCATGAGAAGACATTTTGTGGAACACTATGCCAAGTTGTACTCCATTCCTTTTAAGAATGTTCTAGAAATGCTTCTAACAATCGAGGGAACACTTTAATAAGTATGTTCACCTGAGGAGATTACTCTGAAAGGAATTACGATTTCAGACCTCTTGGTAAATAATTTTGTATTTTTCTTGATCAAAGATCGCAAACTTTTAGAATTATATATATTTACGTAAACTATACATATAACTATTATTAAAAGACAAAACATAACATTTTGTTTGCATATACATACCTCGCCATAATGTGTTTTTTCCCCTTCTATTAAAACTTCAACAACAAATGTTCTATGTTCTCCTTCAGGTACATCTAAATTATCTATATAAACTTTCTCATGATGTGGAATTACTGAATATTTGTCAAATTGCACTTCTTTATTACAGTGGTCTATAATCTATAAATATAAAATTATAATGATTAACTGCCTACTATAAATATTGCCATTTTTCACCTTTTTAATCATTTTGTAAAAAAAATCATAAAAAATAGTAGTTTTATTCAAAAACCCAATTTATAAGAAATAATTTTTTTCTTCAGGAAAGTGCATAGAATTTATTTGTGTAAAGAAAAAAATGTTACATGTTACGGTTTTGGAGTAAGTATGTCAGGAATCAAAAATGTTAAAATCCCACAGAAAAGTGTATATGTATCATACTATTTTTTTTTTTTTTTTTTTTGAATTTGTTCAAGATATACAAAAGTTTTGTAATGTAGTTGTAAATAAAAGTTGTTAAAAAAAATCAATTTCTAAAATTTGTATTAGGGGAAAAATGTTTTATGTTAAAAGTCTAAAAATAGCTGGAGTTAGGCCTATTTTGAAAAAATCACTAAAAATAGTAACATTATCCAAATCAGAACTACTTACTATCATTTTTCTCAGAAATGTAGATTTTATGTGTGTAATTCCAAAAAAAAATGTTATGTAAACATTTTGGAGTTAAGTCAGGAATAAAAGAACCGTGTAATAACCTAGGCGAAAATTCCACATAAAAGCATATATTTACAGTACAACAATTAAAAAAAGTAATAAAATTTCAAGACAAATTTTTGTAATATAGATGTGAATAAAATTTGGTAAAAAACAAAAACAATTTATACAATTTTTATTAGACAGAGTGGAAATTTCCGAAGAAAGTAAGGCCCAATTTGGCATAACCTAGAACTTTGTACTAGGTAAACCTGAAACAAAATCACTGAAAAACTAAAAATTATGTCAAATAAATAAACTTTAGAAACAAACACACACATATTATAACTTGTATAAACAAATTATATTAAACAAATCACTCTTACATAACAAATAAGTTCACATAAACAGAAATAAATCGAGCCACGCTTGAAACAGGCCTAATACACACTGAATACATTCAATTTAAAACTTGAAACAAGAAGCAAACTTGTCAATGCAACCAGATTTTTTCCAGTTATATAAGCTTGCCTAAAAATAGGTCTATGGCATATTGCTTTGTATTATTTATGTAGAAATGAATGTCGTCTTTTCAATGGAATAAAACAGCTAATCAAAGTACAAAAGTATGTCTTCGTTTTTCATAATTCGCTAAAGACAGGACATTACAAGCTGCTCTACTTAATTTTGGTCACGACTTTGTACAATGTATATATCTCACAAACTATCACAGATATAAGAATTTCGAATACTTAGTTCAAAAGAGAAAGAAAAAAATCTATGAAATGTTGTCAACTTGTAGTATTTGGCTGAGTATTAACATTTAGAAAAAATATATATAATAATATTTCCTCATATAATCAGTTGACGCGTGTGGCTATCTCTAACGGGAAAATATAGCAAATTCATCGAATTTTTATAATTTCTAGTTTCACTTTTGGCACAACCTGTTGAATGAATATGAAAGCTTCAAAGATAATGATTTCAAAAGTATATTGTTTATTATGATAACGTGTGTTTTACTAGGCTAAATGTTAAATTGAAAATAAGTGACATTTTAGATGAATAAAACATACAAAATTCTTGGTTTGGTTTTAATTTTATAGATCCAAAACTATAACAGTTAGAATAATTTGGAAGACACAGTTAGAAAGAAGAAGAAAAATACTATAAAATAGTATTACTCTAAAGTTGTTTAAATTTATTAAATATAATTGTTAACTTTTAAGAACTTTTTGTTGTATGTATATGAATCTATGGAATATTAGCTTTAAAACGGTATATAACAGTATAAAACGCTTGTGATACGATATTTTTTAATAGGGTAAATGTTAAATTGAAAAAAACTATTTTCAGTCGCTCAGCGTGAGTTCATCTGCTCGTTGTGAGCAGCAAACAAGTTGGAGGATTAACAAATTATCCTTCACAATGTTATTGTACTTTCACTGTAGTAGGATTTTTGAACACACTACATATACCACAATCAATAATAAATCAAATAAATTTAAAAAATTTGTTTTAATATAAAATAATAAGTGTAAAAAGGATAATGAACAATAATTGTAATGAATGATACGCCAATGAGGTCGGATTCAGACCTATTCAGATTGGTCAGATTGTATACTAATCATACATAATATACAGTTATTTCAATGTCTAATGTTATAATATCAGAAATAAATAGTTAAGGTATGGTTATATTGTTGTTATATTAGTGTTGAGTAAGTGGGGGGGGGGATTAAGTTTTACAACTCGGGACCAAATCAATTTTCATACTTCAGGATCAGAACAGGAATTGCAAAAAATTTGGAGACGGTACTGGGGCGGGGAAAATAATTTAACAAATTTCAGGAAATAACAGTATGCAATTTTCAATTGGAATATATTAAGTAAAAAGTACATGTTTTCAACGTAAACTTTAATCATGTAATTCATATTCCAGATTTAAATCGATATCTATTTCCATATAAATAAAAATGTTTACAATTTTAAATATATGATGAACTTTGTATATATTAATATAATTTGTTCCGTCTATGTTACTATATGCTACTTACTTCTATTGACATGTTTCGGAACTTATTCCATCATTGGAATTTTCTTCTTTCTTCCATAAATGAAGCTGTGAGAACATTAAACAATAAAACTGTACAAAACAAATACACATTTACACCAAACAACACAATACATATACTGAAGACTGTATTTTGATGTGCTCACATCACCGATCCAACATTCGCACTGACATGAATCGCAATGTCTGTTTTATAACAAGGTCATCTTCTATCAACCCAAATTATCGCTGTGTAATATAGTATATTAGATTGGAAGTTTTGTTTTTCATTTAAAACCTGACAGGGTAGTCTTTTAACGCTCTATATTCCTCTAATGCCTACATACATATAATACATATAATCTTTTGGCCTTTCATATATACTCGTATATGCATTGTATAGTAGATTTTGTTTTAAAATATTGTTTATGTTGTTCGTTGTTCGAAATGACATGGTAACTCCGAATTGTTTTAATATATTTGTTGTTATGCTTCCGTACTCTGTAGATCTATAAACCTTCTTCTTCTTATTATTATTAATATTATGGTATATATTTAGTTTTCTTTTCCGTTTCTTTACAATATTATCTATTATAGAAACATTGTAGCCGTTTTCATTAGCAATATACTTTATTATGTTCAGTTCTTTATTATATTCGGGATTATCCAGTGATACAGTTAACAATATATGTACAAAACTATTAGAGGCTGCTAATTTTTGTTCAAGAGGATGATGTGAATTAACATGGATTGTGGAACTAGTTGCAGTTGGTTTTCTGTATATACTGTAATGAAGTATGTGTGATCTATGTATAGTGAGATACAAAAATTAATCTTTTTTTCCAACTCCAGAGTAAAATTGATATTCTTATTGATGATTATTCATATAATTCTTTAAAATTTCAACTTGTCGTAATGTACCGTCAAATAAAACAAAGGTATCAATCCACGTATCTCAGGTAACAAATTATATTTTTCTTCAATATATCAAAACCTAAATTTATATCAGATATGTATCAATATATCAGATTATATATATTTGATTATATATTTATATTATATCAATCTGTGAATAAATGTTCATTTTCAAGATCATTCAAATGAACTTCAGCTAATAAACCTGAGAGTGGTGATCCCATTGTTAATCTATTAATTTGCTTGTAAAAATTATTTGTGAAATTTTTTTTTTTGTATTTGGTGTAAATGTGTATTTGTTTTGTACAGTTTTATTGTTTAATGTTCTGATGGCTTCATTATGGAATAATTTCCGAAATGTGTCAATAAAAGTAAGTAGCATACAGTCACATAGACGGGAAAAATTATATTAATATATAACAATTTTGTGACTAGGATACATCATAATTGAGGATACATAAAATAAAGAGATTTCCACCTTTACTACTGACTTTCGTTGTAATACCATGTGCATGATAAAAAAAACTCTTGTTTGTTTCAACATGTGTCGTGATTTTTGTCGCCTTTTATACATAGTAACAAAGCTTATTAACTGATGGAAGAAATCTGATGATGATAATTTCATTGTAAAAACTGGTAATTTTAAGTTCAAAATAGGATTGTAGACAGACTTAAAAAAAAAGTAAGAACAGATAATATATATATATATATATATATATATATATATATAATATCATTTACTACTGATCTGAACAATGGCTGTATTATTTAAATAAATTACACTTATCTTATACTGTATTAATTAGAAGAACTACGTTATGTTTTAAAAGATCACTAGCAAGGTGTTTAATGTAAAATTAATATACTAATAAGAACTTAACATATATAACATTTTTGTAAAAATGTTAGGTAATAGATTTTAAAATATATGTTTTCGGATCAACCTTATGTTTATTAATTTATACCCTAGATTTTCAACTGATATATTTTTTTTGGTTACAGAAATTTACTAAAAAGTAAACTAAAGTAACATTTGGTTCTAATAATTTGTCTTTATACGTAGACTTACTTTTCGCTTTTTAGAACATTCTGTACCAGATACAAATTTCCAATACATCTTAGTTACTTTACATCATAATAACTAAATTATAAATCATTATTCACTCAGCCCTGCAGAGTACATTTACTCTTTTGTTTACAAAATTGTGAATTTTAAAACATCATAATTACATTGTTATTAAAGATAAACTACTAAATAAAAATTCCTTTTACATATCTTAAATTAACCTATTAGAATATGTAAAATTAATAATAGCATTACATTAAAAAAAGTTGAGAAAAATCAAATTTTAAAACTTTTGTACCATCCTGTATATCCTACTAAATTTTTGTACCACTCTGTAGATAGCTCAGGTTAAGAGCTTTAAATTGAGAGGTCAAATATTTTTCTATCTAAAGCAGTTCTCGAAATATTAAGATGTTTCCATATTTTTTTACACATACGTATATATCCTCAAATATGTTACTGAAATAAAAATTTCTGAGAAATTAAAAATGTAACAACATTTTACATAATCATTTTGTCCAAGAGTTGTTTCTAAATTAGAACATTGGATCTGAAAATGGCCTGAAAATCAAAAACTACCGTGAGTGTATTTTCTGCACATTCAGTACAAGGACATTGATATATCACATATAAATGTACTAACACCAGGGCCCTCACATAGCTGGTGCTACTGTTACCACGGCAACAGAGCCCATCGGTCTGGAGAGCCTGTGAAGGAGAGAAAAATTAAGATTAACAAAATACACAGAAAAAAAAAAATCAATAATGACAATCAAACAAAAAATAAGTATTTTTAATAGTAGCCTACCAATAAAACAGTATATCAGAGTAATAGAAATGTACAGTAACTTTCTGATTATGTGATGCGTACAGTACGTTTCTAAAACTACACCTGAGCAAATGACACCACCTGACAAACTGACGCATTGACAAGCTGAGCTGTGAGAGTGAGAACATTGCCCCCGCTCTCCTGCCGCCAAAAATCAATGATGTAATGTTTCTATTTTTTGTATTCCCCACCCCCTTCAACATCCGGTCGCTTGCCGATATACTTACTTCAGTGCCTATTGTCTAGGCCTTGTCCAGTATACAAGTAGTGTTAGTGTGCTTCCATGGACCATATTGTATGGCAGTTTACATATGTAATTATTTTAATAGTTGTATTATTATTTTATTATGTCTACGAGTAATTTCAAGCATAAATCTGGGGCACAAAAATGGAAGTTAAAAGCCATTGTGAAATGTGCTGTAGGCCGGAAGAATTATACCAAGTTTTTTTTTTTTTTTAATATGACAACAGTGATAACCTTTCTCTTTGTGCTGAAGATGGAAATGTTGAAAGTGACAGATTACCTACTTGTAGTGCTTACTGATGATATTGTGACAGTGTCCAATGAATTGATTGAAGCTGATGACAATACAGAGACAGACAGAACTTCCTCCGAGATCCAGGTAGGAAATGTTGTAGATTCTACGGATACTGGTAATAATTATCGGAGTGACATTTTGACTGATGAGAGTTCTAACAATGATAAATCCATTTTAGATTTTACCGACCCAGACACGTGGGCAGAAATAATTGATGATATTAATCGTTAGAATATGTCTCTCAAAATAATATAAAATTTGAAGAATTATGTTGCCAGGATAAGATATTTCCTAGGGACAAAACAGAAAAACTATTCCCTAGCTAACTTCTTCATTTTAAATCTGCAAACAATCGAGAAAAATACCCTAGGGACTGGTTAATCTGGAGCTCTTCAAAACAGACACTTCATTGCATTGCCTGTACTTTCTTTGTTAATAGCCCAAAAAAAAGCAAATTTGCAAATAAAGAGTTTTCTCCAGCTCAATTTTAATGGAAAATGTTGTAATACAAACTTCCTGAACATGAATATTGTGGTGAACATCACATCTTATTGCCAATGGAAATCCCTCCAACAATCAATTAATTAAAAAGGTATTAACAGTGGTCTTCAAAAACAAATTTTGAATGAAACACAAAAATGGGAAGCAATTTTATAACAAATTTTAGACATTACACTCTTTTTAGCTTCAAGGGGGTTGCCTTCCCAGGGGGGTAAGTATTAATTGGTGATACAAATAATGGAAACTTTCTCGGAACTTTAGAGTTGATAGGAAAATACGATGAAATTACAAGAGAAAACTTGGCTAAAGTAAAAACTCTGCAATTACAAGGAAAAAACATGAGAGGACAAGCCCACTACTTATCCTGGATGAGTCAAAATGAGTTGATTTCACTTTGCGGAAAAAAAATTGTTAAAATTTATACTTTAAGAAAGGCAAGAAGCAATTTACTATGGGTTGATTGTTGATGCAACACTTGATGTATCGCATAAAGAACAAAATGTTTTTATTTTGAGATACAACATTCAAATTAAAGACTATAAAAAATATGAAATAAAAGAAAGGTTTATAAGGTTTGTAAATTGTAATGAAAAAAGTGGAGACATTATTGTTAATGCAATTTTCACTGTCTTAGCAGAAAGTAATATCCCTCTTGAGAATTTGCAGGGCCGAAGGGTATGACGGAGGATCAAACATGTGTGCTAATGTCAAAGGAGTAAGATCAAGACAATTAGAATGAAATGATGTACTATTTTATTCCCCATGTGAAGCTCACTCCTTAACCCTGATATTGGCACTGCGTCGGAAAACCGACGATAAAGAAGCCACGCCTAGTTGTGACAACTGTAAAAACTCTGATATTGCAACTCGTCATTAGGGTTACTTAAAACCATCCTATCGAAATAAATGTTATACCATTGTAAAGCTGACGTTTCGTAGATGCATATACATGTAATCAAAAGTTCATAAAACGCTATAAAAATATTTAATTAATTGGTAAAGTTTGGCGTGTTTTAGACAGAAACATGACGGCTAGGCAAATCTAACAAAGAAAACAAAATGGAGTCGTCCTTTAGCCAGTTGTCAAAGTAGGCGTTACCGACCAATTTCCTTGTAAATTGTACTGTTCTTAGTACAAATCTTTACCTATCCAACAGAGTTCACCACATGTCAGTAACACACTTAGTTTTCATTATACATTGTGTTCAGGACAAAAACCCGTTTTAGAGCAAAAAAAAAAGTTGTTTTCTTCAAGTCAACTTTTACTCTAGTAAATGAAGTCGTAGAGAAATGAATTATACACCATTGAAAAGCTCGTGTTTCAAGCTTTTAGAGCTGTGTAACCTGTGTTTCGTGGTATAATAAGACAAAACAGAAATAAATCTCATAATTCGGCAGTTTGGCCGGCAGGGTGCTGCACATGACGGCTTCAAAACCCTAACATACTTCTGATGAAGTTTAGTCTATAAATAGATTTCTATTTGTCTTTGCTGACAGATGTTTATCTCTTTGTATAGACAAAATACAGACCTTTCCAATGATATAAACCATCACGTTTTAGTCGGTCATATGTAGGCTTTAGAACATAAAGACAACTGGGTTTCAGAGTGTACGTTGCAAGCTAAACCAATATGGCGTGCGTTTGTGTTCATTTTCGACATATTTCTTGTGATAAATCGAGTGTATTCTTTGATTATAAAAGTGTATTATATAAGTTTATATGTGTGTTATTCTTTGTAGAATCTATAGTGTCTTATTGTTATAGTGAAATCTAGTGATGTTGATTTAGGCCTACAAAGCATTAGATACAAGTTTTAGATGCGTATGCATGGTTATTTATTCCTTTGTACGGGTAAGTGCTATTATTATTTTGAAAATTTTAGAATTTGATTTTTTTTTACCAATTGTTATTCATATTTATACTAGAAAACGTTTGTAATACTCGTAAAAAATGTAAAACTAGATTTTCTACGCTCAATTGGACTTTGAAGTGAAATTTTGCCTTGGATTTTCGTGTTTTTTTTTGTTCTTTGCAATATACTGACTCCAAAATTATTTTTCAAACTTTTTTTTAAATTACACTACTAAATTCTATGCACATTTTTGAACATAATTATATTTAGAAGTTGGTTTTCCATAAATATTACAATTTTTGGTGATTTATTGAAAATAAGCTGGACCATTCCTCTTTTTTTGTAAAACAATTTTTTTAATTTTCAAAATGTAACATTTCCCCCTCCAAATGTATTCACAAATATATCACTAAAATTTTGTACATCTTAGAAAAAGGTGGTATACTTTTGATTTTGGACGATACAGGTTTTTCTGAAAAATGATAACTTCATTTTTTGACATCTAACATACTTACTCCAAAACCATTTCAAAAAAAAAAAATTTTTATTACATAGATGAATTCTATGCATCTTTCTGAGAAAAATGATGTCTTATAAGTTAGGTTTTGTTATATATTAATATATTTTATTAATTTTTAAACAAACGAAGAATTGTCAAGAAAATTAACATTGCCAAATCAAGAGTTAACCAGAACAGGAGTTTATACAGTGAAAATATGTCCAAAAATTATCACCTTTTTTGGAAACTATATATTCTTTTTTCGCACATAGCCCAACAAGGTGGGACATTTTGACTACTGAAGTGCCGCTTTTACTAAAATAACGATCACAAACAAGATGGTACGAAAGATTTGAGGGCATAGTCCCTGTCGCAAAGCATTACCTATGACTATTAAACGCCTTAGGGCAAGTACTAACTGAGCTGAAGTCAAGCCTGGAACCAAAATCCTACAGTAAAGTTATAGGTCTCCAGAAATACTTTTTTTCTTTTCTAGTCCTACACATTACAGTATTTTGGTTCAAAGTGTTGGGCTGCATCAACGAAAAGAGTATAATAATTCAATCACAGAGTATTTCACTGGACAATGAAGTGAAACTGATTAGTGACCTGATAGAAGACATACAACGACTGAGAAATTCGTGGGAAGAGATCATCAGTGAGACACGCTTAGTGGCAGAATCAACTAAAATACCATCTATGTTTCTAAAAACGAGAACACATCCTCATCAAAAAGAGCTAATTCAGAAGCATTTTTAAAACTAATACCATGTACAGAGCTTTGGATCTTATTTTACATGATCTCAAAACAAGATTTGAAGCAAGAAACTCACTAACTAAACTTTTCAGTCCAGTTCTTCAATTCAGCTCTATGGAAGAAAATAATTTGATACCTAAGGCTGAAAACCTTGTCAGAACTTATAAAAATGATTTGTCAGTATACTTTTGTGACAAAGTCTTACAAATCTTACAAAATCTGAAACATATATTAAAATCGGTGTTTTAAGTTAAATAATGTTTAATGCCTAATGTTTCAATTAACCCGTTACAATTATTGAATTCAACTCATGAAAAAAATTAGAAGCAGTTTTTATGAATGTATGGACTGCATTACGGATCTTTTGTACTGTTACCATTGCAGTAGCAGAAATAGCATTTAGTCAACTGAGAAACGTATGGCAACGTTCATCAATGACCCAAGAACGGCTTAACTCACTTGCATTAAGCATTGACTTCAGAGACGTTATTGAAAAATCCTCAATGATTAAAAGGTTGAAAAATGTAGTAAACTTTCAACTTTCAATGCTTATCATTAAATTGTTTTCAGTACTAGGGCCTATTTATATAATAGTAACTTGATTTTTTTTAATAGAAATTGTTCGTTTTCTAAACAAAATATTTGTTTACTTCATTTTGTACCTAAAGTAAACAGCATATATAGTTAAGGATTGTAGGTATATTACTTGTATATACTTTTAATAATGTACTAATATACAATTATACTTTAGTTTTTACTGTACTGTCGTCTGTCCATTGCTAGTTCTATAATAGATAATCAATTTAACTGTAGTAGTTATCATTTCACTTGTGTAGTCATTAAGAACACAGAGATTTTGAATTATTTTCACCATTTAATCGGTAATAGGGGACCCATCATGACTGCTGGCAACGGGGCCCACGGAATGATGTGGGGGCCTGACTAACACATACAATTTTTAATAACAAGCCCATGTGGATCAAATATACCCATGAAATTGTAAATACTAGAGTTTTAAAAAAATGGTTTTCAATGCCTATAAAAATATATAGGTTGTATGAATTATTATTAAAATGTATTTGTTTAAAATGTTATCCAAATTTAGAATTATAGCTCAAATTAGAAATTATTTTAAAAAAATTTCCTATAAACAAACCTAAAAAACTGACTAAAAAAATAAGTTGACTATGAACACATAAGTTGACAATGAATAAGTTGTAAGTTACACATTTACAACTTCAGTTTTTTTTTTTTTTTTCAAATTTATCAAAAACAATTATCCTCTTTAAAAAATTGAAATGGCAGTATTTATTCTAAATGTGACTTCTTGAATTTGTGATTATCAATTAAAAAATGAATATATATATATATATATATATATATATATATATAATAAAAGACTATTTAGTTATTCAAAAGTAAAATATAATCGTTTATAATTCCCTATAGTAAAAATATTGTATTCTTTTTTATTAAAATATAATTTTAATAAACTAATCTGTCACCAAATGAAGACTTGGTCATCTAATCACATTTACCACCAATGTACTAACAAAGTTCTGTTATTAATGATATTGAGATAAGAAATCATATACTATTAAAATATCCTAGTTTTTCAGTTAGCTGGGGTAGGATGTTTTTATAAAAGGGTTGATTTTACAATTATCCTACAACATAAGCTTACCCTAACTTCTACATGTTCATCAGTGAGTTCAACAGGATGAGTAAGAGGCAACATTGGTTCAACACCCTCCGGGTCCTTAGGATCCGAGATCTTGTCTTTAAGTTTCCTTCGAGAAGATTTCATTTTTTTATAAGAAACTAAATATCCTGCTTGCATGGCTGCTCCATAAGCCAGTACTTCATCTGGTGAAAGTCCATTTAACACCTCACCTTTGGTAAACATTCCACTGATGTGAGTTTGGAGCTTTGGAATTTTCATTAAGCCACCACATAAAATTACCTGAGTTAACAAAAAAAATCTATCAAAGTCATATTTCAAATAGACTTTCAATAACATAAGAAAATCAGAAATACACTTTTACTAAAAATATATGTAATTTATATAAATTGGAAAGAAGTCATGTGCATAATGTAGTGCAAATGTCATAAATGCTGATCACTCTGTGAATACAAAGTACAATTTTTCCCACAACGAGGTCAGTTTGGTTTTACAACATTTTTCTCTAACTACCAGGTTAAAAAAATTCTTGCACAGTATCAGTTTAAAATAATATGTTTTCTCTTGACACATATTTTATTCAAATAATTAAAAATTATTTTTACACTTGAATGCCAACCATTTTTAGCATACAGTGGAAACTTGATTTTCCGTCGCCCTTTTAACCTTCAGTTTTTATTAACTGTCATGTCAGAGAAAAAGAAATATCGATTTATGACAATATATTTCATTGTCCACATTGGTGAATGAAATGAAAAATAGAATAAATATTAAATACACCAATAAATAAACATTATAAAAACAAATAAAAGTAGTCTCAAAACAAATTCTTGACTGTGTACTGAATGTGTGACATAAGGCAAATGCAACACAGCTATTACTGTTATGCAGAATATGAGACACAGCTGTTAGAAAAGCCCATGGTTTACTAAAATAAAGAAAGTTAACTAACTTTTTTAATTAGACTGTAAGTTTCACTATAAGCTTAGTGTTTTAATTTTTTTTATTATTTAATGGTTTAAACCACAGTTTTTATTGCATTGGCATTATACAAAATATAGTATGTAAATTATTTATCTGGATTGGAAAAATTTAAGTTAATAAAATTTTCTTACATGTTCATTTCTCTTTAAATAATTTATAAAAAATAATTATATTACTGTATTAAATGCCTCAGAAAGAAGTAAAATTAGGTTTTTTTGCTACCTTACAAAATGGTTGATATTGTTTTATTTTTATTGAAGTATTACAGTACAGTACACACTCTTTTATTTTAATACAATTTTAAAATTCTTATTAGTACAAAGATGAATAAATTTTGAAAAGAAAATGTTATTAAAAATGCAAAAATTTAGAGAGCAAAAACTTTAAAATAAGACTTAAAAACCGAGTTTATTTCTAGCACGTAAAATGCAACTGATACATGCTATACTAAAAATAGCACGTTCTTATCACTCAACTTACATCATGGTGCTGGAAGGCAGGTATTTCGGTTATTCATCTATTCTCTCAACCGTCATCGGTACAGTCCCAGGACTGGGGGTTAATCGAGTTTCTACTTTATTTCAAAAATTTATTTTTATCAATACTATATTATATGTTTTAAATATGATTGTAAAAAGCTTTAAATGTCTTCATACCTCTATTTGAGAGAAAAGCTTAGTTTTTTTTTTAAGTAATCAAAGTATGCCTATTTTAATATTTTATTTATACATTTATATCCATTGCCATGGATAGTCTATTTAAAAAAACTACAAAGCAAAACAATCTACATGTTCAGTTTGGTTTAAAATCGCAAAAGATTGCAATTGACATACTAAAAAATATTCAACAAATAAATTCAATTCAAATATTAAAAAACAACAAAAAACTTATATCAGTGCCAATCCTTTAAATAAAGTTCTACACAGAAACAGAGTGGACATGCCATTCAGAAGAATTCTCCTTAAAAATAGGATAGATCAGCATCCACAACATCTCTCTTTTAAATAAATTATATATTTCTTCTATACAATATGACATTGTGTTATCCTTTTATGTTCACAAAATATACCTGAATGTGTGAAATACTTGACAGTAGTATATGTACATACTTGACTTCCCAAGAGATAAACATGATATTGTGTCATTCTCATATGCTTACAAATGGTAATGCAAGAAGGGATAAATTAATTGACAGTAAGTGTATATACTTGATTCTCTAAGAGGTATATGACATGACAAAATAGTAATGGCAGAATACGGGGAATAATTTACAGTAACCGCATTATACTTGACTCCCTAAGAGATATACAAAATGACATTCTGTTGACAGAATGTGAGAAATACTTGACAGTAACTGCATATACTTGACTCCTCACAGATGCCCCTTACTAGACATGAAATATTCACCTATAACTCATCACTTAAGATCAGAGAAATCTATGAACACTGATTAATGTTAAAAGTTAGAAATAGCCAAAACAAGACATGAATTCTACAGACTATCAAATAATGGTGATTTGGGAACATGTAGACAAAATTGTAAAAAAATATTGGAGGAGAATTCGTACTATCACTGTTTTACAAAGTATGATCTAGGTAATATACTTATTTAGAATTTGATCTGGCTTCTATATCTTACCCTTTTGCGTCTCACCTTTATTTAGTCTCAGTTAAATAAAAAAATGTTTGTTGTAATCTACACTATGGGGTAGACCACCTAGAATATACACAAGCGGAGAGAAGTGGAATCAAAGCAAATTATTTATTTAAAACTACACAAATTACTTAACTCACCTTTTGAATTAGATCTGTTGTAAGGCCAGTTGTTTGAAGTACATCATGAATTGGTTCTGTATAAATGCTTAATAACGGACTTAGATAAGTTTCCAACCTTGCTCGCGATACTGGATGTTTAAAATCTACTCCTTCATAAAGAGATTCGACAAAACAGTTGGCGTTATTCAAATTTGATAACGAATGCATACAGGTCTCTGCAACTTGCCTTAGTTTACCCATGGACTTAGGGCTTTCTTTTGGATCTAGTTTATATTTCCTGTAAATTTTTTTTAATTATTAATTTTTCTATACTTATATAATAAATTACAATTAATTATGTATATTGGTACTGTTTTTAAATTTATATGAAAGCAACAAGTAAAAAAGTTCAAATCAAAAGAACTTTAATATTACATATAATAAAATATTCCTGTCCCAATGAAGATTTTCTCTGCTCAAGTATTAAAAAAAAATCTCATATGTTTCTCGAATTGTCCCTCACGTACAATAATAAAAGATAAGAAAAATAATGTTTCTGTAAAAATTGCACATATTTTAAATGTGAAGGAAAAGAGCTAAAAACATTAGATTTGTATTAAAATGATTCTCTTTGTGGATAATTTATTTAAAGTAATTGATATTTCTTAGGATTGAGTAATGTAGTTTAATATTTTAATACATGTTGTTCTAGTATGCAAGTTTGAACAAATGTGGTGAAATTTAAAGAAAATTGACTGAAACCAGATTATTTAACAATATGGGTCACAAGTAATTTAGAAATTACAAAACTGAATCTAGATTCCCATGTCCATGCCGACATCCATAGTCTCCCTTTTCCTTTTGAGGTGTGTGTGTTTGTGTGTAGAGTTGTGCAAAGTTATTGTATATTTATTAATGTTAATATATATAGACAAAATAAACTTGAGTGAGTATTAAAATAAATACCTGAAAAATTCGTCCGCTAAATAATTGGTAAGTGGAATTATTAGGTGATTTGCTCCAATATTGTCTTTAAATGAAGTACCAAGAATATGTACCATTCCATTATATGTTCTCAATACTGTTGCTTCACAACTAACACCACCCAAGCGATAAACCAATATAAACCTTCAAACATAAATAAGAAATGATAAAAAACATAGAACAAAAAACCATTAAACATGATGTATTTGTTGAAGCCATATTAGCACTTTATGTATGTCAGAGCTCGATAGTTTGTAAAAGAGGGTAGAGGTACTATCTGTCAGGTATCAGAAGGCCTTTGACGACAATATGCATATTCAGTAAGAATGATATAGTAGGAATTAAGAAGGAAAGTTCGCCCCAGGGGGATTAGTCCCCGGACAACGAACAAGGTAAAGTACTACCGGGATCAGTCGACAGACCATGGAAGGAAATACAGTTAAGGAGCAATAAAGAAAACAGAGAATTTAGGTAAAATAGGAAGTAAGAGAGAGAAATAGAGAGGAGTGTTGTAGGTGACTCTGTGGAACAGAATAAATTCTGAGCAAGCTAGGCCTGGTATTAATAGGGCATTTGGAGCAGCGTATGTATGTCTCCCACTCTGCACGGCCTTGTCCCTTCTTCCATGTTCTCTCTCTCTCTCTCTCTCTCTCTCTCTCGCTGTGCATTATTTATTTACAAATTTAGATTACAAAACAATTGGCCATTAAATACAACTATATATGTGCAACAATTTAATTTAGCGTTAACGATAACAAAGGGGTAGCGTGTCACTACATACCTCCGCCCTAGTTGAAGCTAGTTGGCTGTGTTGTTTTGTTCTGAGCTTAGCTAGCTTGTCTTCAAAAGTTAGGTAAACATGGCATGGTTTTGAAGTAGACAATCCCATTTTGCCAGTGTTGGGCTGCTGATGTTGCTTCGTGGCTTCTTAGGAGTCAGCACGTAGTCCACTGCAGTCTTGCAGTTCCCTGTTGGAATATATCGTGAGTCCACAATGGGAGTCACAAGCTGTAAATTTCGTGGTATTGTGATAATCAGCCAAACATGCTGTAATATTTTCTCTGGGTCGTGGTCGATTGGTAGCAAATCAATTAACGGGGGAGGAAATCGTTCCTCAATGAAGGGTGTAGCTTGATGTTGCTCGTCTCATTTTGCATATAAATATAATTAATGTCAAAAGTCATAATTTTATAAGGGATGTTTTGTTTGTTGTTTCAATTTATTCTAACATAAAACAGGCTGGTCTTTTAACAATGCGTCCGGACCTAGTTCTGTAATTGCTTTGTTGCACATCCCTAGTTTTAGAAGTGGAGCATCCTGAACGGAGACGGAAATGAGCTTCGTAAATTGGGTGGTGCCGAGTAACGAATTTGTTAAGACCTGCTTGTCCCTTTTTTATTCAGGATGTAGGTTGGTAAGAATAATTCAGGATAGAGCAAGCTGAATATTATTGTTAAATATTATAAAATTCAAATAAGTCTACTTTCATTTAAGAATACACTGTCAATTTGATCATCTCTATTTCTGCAAATATCAGCTACCGTGATTTTTACCATAATGTTCCCATAACATTCTAATGAATCACGTTAATAGTTCCGACCAATGCTCTTAGTCAACCGACGAGCAGAGTCACCAGCTGTCACTGTTGGTCTCTTCAATACTGACTGACCTCCTTTTTAGGTCATGGTGGGTTTATATACTTTGCCAAGTTAATGAACTAAGTATTTTGTTTACAGTCAGCTATTGCGACACTTTCTGATATATTTCACAATAATATGCTCTCTTCTGTGTATTGTCTTGGGACTTGGAGAATAAAAATTATATTTGATAGTTGTAACAATTATTCCTAACAATTATTCTTAACAACTATTCCTAACAACACCTTCCCTCTGAAAAATGTCATCCTCGACACTGTGTTAAAATTGGGGAAAATCCCTAGAGGGTTTTCTTAATTTTCTTAATTTGTTTATTACATATATTTTTAATCCTAAATAAATAACTGCAATGATTAAAGTAAATGCTCATATGACTAATATCAAATGTCATAGAGATGTTGTATCCACCATGTTTGACCATTTTTTTGGAAAGGGTGACTGGTTCAAAGGTGTGTCGTTTAATATGGTTGTGAATAAATAATTATAGATATTAATAACAACAATTATTCCCAACAGTGTGGTATAGAAATCTGAATGAAATGTTGCATTGTCAAGATGCAGCTCCTACAGATGAATCTGTCTGAAGTCTCTTTTGTTGCACAATATCACGAAGGCAATTGAGGATTTCAGGAAGTACTCTTTAGTAATGTTTTGACATTGTGATAGACTACTCTACAGTGGATCAAAGAAAAAAGTTAACATCATTGGCACACATCGCTATGGATTTTTTGGCCTTGGGGATGTTAAATGTCTCCATTGTGGCAATTGCAAATTGGTTTCTAAATCGTATCCGTAAACCCACAACTCATCACCAATGATCACAGTGTTCAGGAAGTCAATGTTGCCAATTCCAGTGTTCAGTATCTCCTGTGACTTCTAGATAGAATTTCATCTGATCTGTCAAAAGCAGCTTCGACATGAATTTCACGGAGGATCTTTGCAAAGCCAAATTATCACTTAAAACAGATGCCTATCTCCACTTTGTTAGCACGTTAGATGGACCTCGTCATATCGTGTTATTGTGGGCCTACTGCTACAAAGTTGTTCTCTATCAAAGTGTAGCCATCTTTTAAATTGTTCTACTACTCTTTAATTTGTGTAATGCCCATTGTATCATCACCGAAAACCTGCTGAATCTTCTGAATGGTTTTTACTTGGGTATTGCTAAACTTGATGCAAAGTTTGTTTCAATATTGCTGCTTGTCATTCAGATTTTTCATGAAAAATTAAAATTTGACAGAAACTGAGTAGTCTCCCATTCATAGGCAACAAAAATTTTGCCATGTGGCCTGACTATTGAGCTTGTCTGAGATTGTGCAAACGAGTTGGAAAACGTGAAATCTTCTGTTCCAGGCTGAGACAGCTGCCCTAAAATCAAAATTCCCACTCTGCCCTGCTACCATATGCAGCATAATAACTAAATAGTAATGATAGCTTGGGTTTTTAGGGTTACCGAAAATGGAGGTGCCGGAATAATGACCCAGCCTATCCCAGCCCACATCTACGACCAACAACTCAATACATCTCAGTCAGCCAGCTCCCATGAGCGATTAACACTAAATTACTAAATAATAATTTTATACTTAATATAAGGGATTGACTCTACAAATTTAGTGATCCGAATCGTAAATGGTGGGCCAAGATGGCTGACTACGATTTCATTTAATCACGGTTATTTTAGTTAGCACACTATTTTCCCAGGGATCTTCCCCCAAGTATGGCTAGTGTGTCTTTTTTTATAAACTAGGCAAAAAACAGGAACTATAACACATAACTTGGTTCCATAAGAATCCTGCTCCTGGTCTTACCAGTTCCTATCCTAGCAACGGGTGATGCACAACTGGTGGATTTTTAGGTTCCTACGACGTCTCCAGCTTAGTTGCTGAGAGGGGGAACGAATTGGCTGTTGCAACCCGCAATGCCACGGTATGTAAAAATAAACAGTATTCGGAGTTGAAGAGGATCACAAAATAAATTATTGTAATACATTTAAAAACAAAAATCTCTCTTTCTAAAATATTAATGATATAACAGTATTCAGTAAATAAAAAGAAAGAGTAGATTTGAAATAATCACATGATAAAGAAATTGCCTTGATAAACAAAACCAAGCCCGGTTCATTTAGTATGAAAATTGCAAAAGAAATATTAAAGGTAGAGTCTTGATTATTTAATACTCGTTAATTTGAGGTTCTATTTAATTTTGAGGTGGAACAAATATTTTATTTATACAAATATAAAATAAAAACAAAACAGTATAGTCTCTATAGTTTACAATAGTTCGAGGCGACTCTAGTAGATGCCAAGTTAATAAGAAGATGATGAGACACTCCTGCTAAGAAAAGATAAACCTTTTCTGTATAAACATTTTTTAAATTAATATGATTAAAATCATAGTAATTGTTTTCAAATTACTATTAAATTTATTTACTGTATATTGCACCAAATAATAGTCTAAAAAAAAGTTCTATAGTGTATGTCGATAAGACAGTTGCCTAATTCTTTTCTTAGATCTCATATTAAAAAGTTAATCGAACGATGTGTGCCTAAAATATACAAGAAATGATTATGCAAATATTATTTGAGACTTTAAATATAGTAAATTGTTCGTAACATATTGTTTACTTCAAAGATTACTAAATATTGGGCAGCATTCGCCTTTTTTCTGGTAATGTCCGTCTCATCCATCCAATTTGTCAATATTAAACTAATTATTTAAAATGCACACAATTATGTTTTTCTTAACTGATAAAAAAAAAATTCTGTGCTTTTTAAATAATTAATTTAAATAAATAAATAAACTCAATAATTAAAGAGAGGACTACATTAATAGAAATAAAGTGAATGCTACCCAATATTTTGTAATATTTGAAGAATACCTCACCTAATAAAGAAAAATGCCTTCCAAAAGAATATACTATTTACTGTACTGTAATCTATTGAAGTTCGGTCTCTATGGCTGGTTTTCAGCTTTGACCCTGATTTCGGTAAAGCAAGCTGGTCTAGGTCCAATTACATCGGATAAACAGGACTAACTAAACAATTATTATTTAAGGCTGACTGTTAGGAATCAAAAGGGATTCCTGGCGTTGGGTTCTAATGAAATTTAAAATGATTTGGACAATCAGTGATTCAGTGCTAAAAGTGTTTGTATTGACAATTTCATTATCTTGTGGCTTACTATATAAGGTAGGTTTTTCTGAAAATTATTTAGAAAACCTTCAAGATCTTGTGCAACAACTTTTGAAAAATGCAACTTGGCTGGTAACATTTTGTCTAGAAAAGCATCTTTAATAATATTGAAATGGTGTGAGTCTATTTCAGATTCTGATTCTTTTACAAACTTTTCAAGATATGGCATCATCTCAAGACTTTTCTCAACTTTTACATTTTCTATCCATCTTACTGAAGAAAACTTATGGGAAAAATCACTAGAACCTGTAACATTACTATAATATCCTCGTCTAGCTGGCTGAATTTTAAAAACAATATATATATATATATATATATATATATATATATTGATTTTAAAAATTTATCAATATTTCAACCAACTTTTTTCAAACCAGTCTTATATGCGTTGTTCACAATATGCAAGGAACATATACCGATGTCAAGAATCTGCTGCGTAGAACTCAAATCTGTCTTCATATGAGCTTTAATACATACAACAATTTTAAATTGATATTCGGACCATCAGTTGTCACTTGTATAAGATTAGTCAAACACTAATTCGACTCTCTTAACAAATTAAAAACTGCGTACATCAATTTAGAAATGCAGATGTTAAATATCTAATACTAACCACATTTATCTCACAATTCCAAAAATTAATTATAACATGCATCTGCTGTTTTTGACTGACATCATTGAGACTCTCATCGATTGAAAGTGCGTAAAATAAGCTATTTTTGGCATCTTCTGCCACAAGTTTAGAAAAATGTGGTCCTAGGCCATATGTTACACTATATTTTAATTTATCTTTACCCAATTGAATTTTAATAGCTATTACACTATCTGGAAACATCTTTTGCAAAAGTTCAACAGCCAAGGCAGAATGCTGTGACAAAAGGTGAGACAATGTACTGAAGGAAGACCACAATAATTCTGCTTCAGAAACACCCTCATACAAAATAAATTTTAAAAATCCCACAATACTTCCACTAGGACAACTATTACCACTATTTTCAAAACTAGCTACAGAACTAGTACATCAGTAGAAGTTGAAGCAGAAGGTTCGGATGCATCAACTTTCTTGAAGGCAGGTAGCAGCGTAAGTTGAGAGGTTTTTACATATTTTTTCGATTGCTTGATGTTTTTGACCTTGTTCATGGCTTTTAATTGAATTAATGCCCGAATGTGAAATATATTTTTAAAAAATTTTAATTGTACAAAGTGTACAAAACGCAGAGGAGTTGTTTCTTCCCTCCTGTAACCAGATTTTCCAGTCTGGTTCTTCAAGCCATACTGGCTGGAAATGACATTTATCAGGCATTTTGGATAAAGTAAAGTATACATTATTGCTTAAAATTTGTCATTATTTTAAAGAATAAAACTCATCACAAAATCAACATAATTTAACAAAAGACCAAAACTTTTTTTTTTCAACTGTTGTGATATAGGAGTGAGTCATGCGTTTCTCTCCCTCTCTAAGTTATAAAATTAGACTTGCCCCACCCCTTCTATACACAAACTCGTCAACTGTACATCTCAATATTGCTTGAAGTTAAAACTTTGTCCTACAATAAATAGACCATATCCTTACTCCTTACAATCTTTTTTTTTTTTTGTCAATTCACTATCGAGACAATTGTCACTTTTTCACAACAAAACCACTCTAGTTTTTTAGTGTGTCTTTTTAACTACAGTATTTTCAGGATGGTTTCGTTCATTATGTAGGACTCTATTCTCAATCGATAATTTTACTCTTATACCATATTTTGATTTATTTGAAATATATTTTTTATTTTGTATAAAATATTGTACCACAATTCACACTCGGTAGTTTTTGACATTTTCATGAAAAATGTATTGTTTTTTTTCTCCACAGTAAAACACGAGTTTTGTTTTGTTTAAAATTTTTATTTTTTACCAGGCTGATTTTCTTTTATTTAACCAAACAGATAAATTACCACTCCCAGACCCTGAATGATTTGTTTGTAATGAAATATAAAAATACTACGAGTTACAAGTATAACTTCATAATTCAATCTTATTTTCATAAAAAGCTTGTACAGTAGAACCCCTCTAATTGGCCCTCGGATGGTCCATCACCTCGGTTAGTCCGACAGTGCTCGAGCTCTTGGCTATTAATATTATTCTGCCGACTTGCAGACTTGTGGAATGTCTCACTCCTGGCGGGCGCCAATCTTTCCGGTTTGTTATCGCTATCGCTTTTCCGCTTCAGTGCTGTGTCATCTCTCGTGAAAAATTAAACACTACTACAAAGCTTTTTTACAGATTCCCCTCTGTCAAGTCTTTTGACACATTTAACCGCGAAACCAACACACGCTTCCGTATTCCCGTTTTCGTAACTCGCTCATTTTTATTTACTGTATATACTGTACGTAGATCATAACCAGTCAAAGACAAGAAGAAAACTGAAAAGAAATGTTATATTTACCATAATGTATACTAAATTGATTCGTGGAAAAAAAGCGGCCGATCAAACGATGTTGCCTTTGTATGTCTGCTATACCGACGGGTGCCAATGCCGCGGTGTTTTTATGCCGCCGACAATGGGATACCGCTATTGACAAAGCCGTTTGACTCGCCGCTGCTTTGGTGCCGCGGAGTTTTTACGCCGCCGACAATGGGATACCGCTATCGACAAAGTCGTTTGACTCGCCGCCGCTTTGGTGTTTCAATTACAATTTATTTTCGGAAACTCTCATCCAACCAGTACACTACGATATAGACCGGTTAACAGAAGTTCTACTGTAGTTGCAAAGTTTATATATAGACTTTATTATATAGACTTTTAAAAGTTTATATATCACTTATTTCACTTTTAAAAAAATCTGTTTATATAATATGTAATAAATATTGACTTTTTTCGGATAATCCGACCTTTTTTGCGTTCCGACCATGCCCCCAGTCCCGAAGGTGACGGATTAGAGGGGTTCTACTGTACTTAGTTTTTATATTCCCTGTGTAGAATCAGTAATGTTCATTTCCTGGCTATAATTATTATCTCTCCTCACCTCTCCTTCAAAATCGCTGCTTTACTTGACCTATTCACTTTCTCGATGATAACACCTTTTTATTTTTTATTGCGTCCCTTCTAACAATAATGTAAGGTTCTATTATTTAATACCCCCCCCCCTTTAGGTATTATAAAAGGCCCCACGATAAACAATTTGACAAAATTAATTAATGACACATACTACTGGATAAACGACGATATCATTTTGACTGTTTCTTCTCATTTATTAGTTCACATTTTATCGTGTTTATTGCAGAATTATTCCATCAGTTAGCGCCTTGTTCGGAAACCATGTCAGGCTCATAAAAAATGACTCTTTGAATCTGTTTTATCTAAACAACTAAAATTGGTGACCGTAAAACAAAAATTGGGGACTTTTACAAACTTCCATGAGCCTACTATAAATTCGGGGACTTTTCGGTGGACTTCCGTGACCGGTAGACACTCTGATGATATAATTGTCGTATTTTTGGATAAAACTATCCTTGTTCATGCCCGAATCTATTTCAAGTTTTATTAATCAGAGATGCGAAAGTGAGTGTTATTCCCAATCTTCTAAACCCAATTCCCACCAAACTTTCATCGCATTTACTTTGTTTAAATTGTTGATTTCAGTCAATGTCAAATTCATCAAGGCAACATGTATTCAAAGTATTAATGTGGTATAATCATGTATTTGGAAATATCAAATAGGTTACAACTATAACCGTTGCATGAAATTCCATGTATGTTACTATGTGTTTATGCTATATATATATAGTAAAAGTCTTTTAAACATAATATTTGGTATAGCCTCCTGGATTGTGTATTCAATGAATATATTAGAGGTTAATTACCTTAATTTTTTCTGTCAGACAATCCAAATTTCATCCTTGTGGATAACTGGTTTCGATGATTAAACCATCATTGTCAGATCTAAAACATTGTGAAGTCATTCAGCCATATGAAAGGGTCGTCCCATTAAAACTGGTAATTATTGTTGAGTGCTCATAACACTTGAAAAACACTTATAGAAGTCTTTTGTCAGCATTACTTGTGTAACTTTGCTATGTTTGCTAGTTCATATGAACAACCAAAGAACAACTTATGACATAACATTTGGTACTACTAAATTCACCAAGATCAAAAATGAACCTCCATTAAGCTTTATTAAGCCTCCATTAGCCTCTTTCCGTGATGATTTTATTTTTACGAGGAAATAAAAGAAGCGCAAGAAAGAAAACAAATAAATGACTCTATTTCAGAATTTCCCCTATCTATGTCATAAATCACCCAAATATACACCACAATAGCTCACAAAAATTGTCAGAAAAAATTTAAAAAAAAAAAAAAAATTAAACACAAGTTATTACTTAAAACTTAAAAGTAAATCAAATATAAAACACATATTAATATGTAATTTTTAATAATGAAAACTATAATTTTTTTTAAAAAATCCGTTATATTATGTATATGTGCATTACAAAATGTAAAGCTCCTAAATAATGAGTCACAAACTAACTTTTATACACAACTCAGAAAAACTTTAACAAAACTCAACACTAAACTTTTAATATCAGCAAAAACAACAATTAATTTTGTTACTAATTCTTTAATTAATTTACAAAATCGTTAAAAAAAAAACTTATTAGTAAAAACATTTAGTATTTTTCTTGCTCATATAGTAATAAATTTTTATAAAAAACTAAACACGATACACCATTTGTTTGGAATCAAAAGAGATTCTTGGAGTCGAGTTCTAATGAAATTAAAATGATTTGGACAATCAGTGATTCAGTGCTAAAAATGTTTGTATTGACAATTTCATTATTATTAATGATTCTATACATGTACAACATTTTTAATTAATTACTATTATCTCTAATACACTTAAATAACAACATTCAACAATTAACCTTATTTACAAATTAAATATCCTAAGCTTTCGTTCCAGAGCTATCCCAATGATTATGACAGAAGATATATATAATTATTAATGTGTAAGAACGTATTGATTTCCTCTACACACGAAGCTTGCTCACCTTCTTATTCCCAACTCCTTGTGGTTCCGTATTCAGTATTGATCCTTTATATTGAATTCTCATCGATTAGTGATCTTATCCTGTGACACCATCCTGGTTACATTCTGGTAGTCTCCCACTGGTCCAGACCCTCCTGCTACCAAGTGATCTCCCGGCAATCTCATGCCAACTCCAGCCGCCGACCACTGACAGTCGATACCTCCTTGCTGTGTCTGACTCCGATTTTTTACCAACCTTGGCTTATATACTTTTGGTCATTTGTGAACCAGTTTTTTTGAAAGACTTTGCCAGTTTTTGTTATCAAACAACACCTATTTGCCAGGAACAATAAATAAAAGGAGCAAACAGTTATCTCGAAACACTGTCCAAACTTGTCAAACTTGCCAAACTTGTCCAAACCAACTTGATGCGGGCTGCAACGAGCTCACCCTTCACTCACCTACTCTTATTTTTGATTATGGGATTACGGCTCGATCACAAGAATAAATCTCACTCGCTTGTTTGGAGCAAGATTTATTCTTAGATTAATTTTAAGTTAAGTTTAACTTCCTTTGGTTTAATTTTTGACTAGCTTTACTTTCTCTTTCTCGAGGTGTGTCTATTTGAAAAAGCTGTTTGCAAAATCTATATGAACAATGTGAAATATGAGCACTAATATTTTACACAATATTAATTACACAACCTGAAAAGTACATAGGATTTATATGTTATTAAAATAAAACACTTACTCAGAAATTAAGATATATTAAAATTTAATTCATTAAGATAAAAAAATTATTGAATTAAATCTTTTTAAAAGTTCAAATTTAAAAAATATCGAATGTTATTTGAATTTAAACTAAAATCTTTATAGTATACACTACCAATCAAACTAATTCAAAACAATATGAATCAAGTATAATTGAAAGCAGAACAATTTACAAAAAACTATTATTTTTATCTTTCAAAATATACTTAAAACTACGTTGAAATAAAAACACACAAGAAATTCAATTATTCATACACAAATATAAATTCAATCAAAGACAAATTAAAACGTATATAACACAAATAGCAAGTTTATTTTATTTATTTCAAAAAATAGAATAAAGTTTTTAGGTAGAAATTTATTTAAAGCTTTATCAATTATTATTTCCTTTTATATTCTACTAATAAACAAGTACAAATTAAAACTAAAATTCTAAGTTTTATGAATAATTTCAATATTAACTTAACATCCTATTTAATTGACCATGAGTAGCAAATATTTAAGAAAATAAAAATGAATTAAAAATATGCCTCGTTCTCTAGTTCTTCTAGCGTAGGAACTCCCAACTCGGTCCGAAGTGGTATCTTGTGATGAATTTTGTGCTTTTCGAAGTTTCTTGAATCAAATTAGCGATAGCTCAATGCAAAGTTTAAAATGTTCATTTCCTTTAGTAGCACGTATTCCTCAATGCTAAGACTGTCCTATTTCTTCACAAAGCTATAACGTCTTCTTATAAAGTCGAAAAAGAAAAAAATTTAATCTTCTAAGTCCTTATATCTTGAGCGTAGTTGAGTAGCAGAATTATATCCAACTTGGTCCGTTGTAGAATCCAGAAATTGACTAGGTCTGATGATGAAGTCCGAATACTTTAATTTTCTCCAATCTCAACGAAGTAACCTCAGTTCTTCCAAAATTTGAACTTTTCTTCTAATTTTCCATTTTTCTTCCCCTTTTTGCTTTTAATGTTTTTCCCCATTGTTTTTATTAGTTTTCAACCCTTTCTTCACAGTACAATGATCTATATTCTCTAAACTATTTCTTAATTACCTCTTTTGATTTATTTATTATTTTGGTCTGCATTGTCTGCTGTTAGCAAAACATCCCCTCCTAACTGCGTAGTGGGGACGATTGATCTAACTCGTTTCATGTTCGTACTTGTCACTCAAGGGTTTTTTAACAATTTTCTTCTAATTCGCCATAACTCATTTTTTGTTGCGAATTTGGAAATTCTGAAGGCATCCTTTACTTCCTCTTGCTTTGTAGGTTACATTAAAACTCGAACAGTGTTTATCGAAACATAACTTTTCGAGTTATTCGAGTTTGAGTGTTTTCGTGATTTTTAGATGACCAATTTTTTATTCTTTCGAGATTTCAACGATTTTTCTTCAGTTCCTTGTTGCCCTTGTCCTGAAACGAAAGAATCCTCTTGGTTTATCCTCGTAGTCCTTTTGTTTAAGACGTTATGCAACCTCCAAGTTTTCGTATTTTGGCGTATGCTTTCTTGGTGTTAGAACCCCCATTTTAATAAATACATGCTTCTCATAATTCAATTTTACAATATTACCTATTGTTAATCTAACTGTATCATAACATTTATCTTTTTTTAAACTTTTAAAACACTAACTTTTGATTTAACCAAATTGAGCCTTTCTTTTTTATTTCTCGTTAACGGTTTGGCCGATTTTGATCAAGCTTGCCAAAAGTGTTTCCCTTTATGCCCTTTATCAATTGTTGTTTTTACTATCCTCGAAACTTTCTTACAGTTTCTTATATTTGAGAAAAACATTTCAAGAGTGATCTTTGATGGCATTTTTCTCAAAGATATCTTATCAATTAAAAATGTTTATTTTGCAAAATGAATTTATCCCTACTAAGCTTTATTATTCCATGTTTGGTTTTTTGGAATTACTTATTTTTTGGTTTTTAGTTTTTTCATCACTTGGTTTTTTAACTCTAACTTTTAATCTAACAATGACACTAAAATTCTTTTAATACAGTTAACTATATTTAAGTATTCTTAACATTTATAATCCAAAATAATTTAAAATTTGTACAAAAATTAATTTTACTATGTTATCTTATTTTGTCGAATGATTCATCTCTCCTGTACGGACAGGTCAGTTAACTAAAAAAAACGGTGCAGGTGCTTGCGCATGACTCATCATTGAACACTTTCACCCTTGAATAGAATTGTATAGGCTTTGTCAACCTGTCGATAATGGTTATTTTAACTAAGTAAAAACATATTTTTATAAAATCTTCCAATTTTTTCGTTTTTTGGATATTTTTGAAATTTGAGCAGATTGGGTATTATCCCAAACCGTCTCAGGGCGAAACCTTGTATTACAGGAGAGGTGAAACACTTCTCTTGATATATAAGGAGAAGCGTATTAGGAAGCCTGTGCACCTAGTAACCCCACCTTGTCACGCAGAAGACATTGTTGTAATGAGTAAGAGTGGTACCATCAAAACCAAACCGATGCTCATTCATCATTATAACACCTTTATGGCTGGGGTTGATAACAAGGACAAGAGTATTTATTAAGTAACTTGTTTTTGGCCATGCAAAAAATACTGGCGAAAAATAGTTTATAACTTTGTTGACATGTCCCTCTTCAATGCTTGGATTCTGTTCAAGGCACAGAATCCACAGTGTAGAAGACAGTTATAAACTGTGTTTTGAACCTGACGTTGACGGTCCTGTTCCTGGTCTGTTTGATACACAACTATGTACACCGACTTCTAGCTTGACACCTTTATTCTGTCACACGCTCACAAGATTGTTTATCGACGGCACTACAAGGTCATGCATTGTCTGTAATGAGGATAAAAGGATCAAGTCTAGAACTCAAACCTGGTGTCCACCGTGTAATTTTGGGTGTACACAGGGATTGTTTATCCACGCCTGAAATATTTCAGGAGGTCAGGAGGAAAGAGGAAGGAAAGCCGTCGAGGTTTCTAGTTCAGCAATGAAGCCTTGTAATCCTCCCCACTACACATAACGAAACTGAATATCATGCAAAACGTTAGTACACAAAATTTATTTTATTTTAGCTTATATTTGATATTATATCATCATTTACACTTGTTACAAATATATAATTGTATTTTGCATTCTGCAACTAATTGTCTGAATTGCACTTGCACAAATATGTCAACGTTTTCTGCTAAAGTGTTGGATATTTTTACAGATATCTTTTCACAACTATATTCTACAACTTCTTTATATATTTAAATAGTCTAAAATAAGTTTTCAGTTATTTTATACAAGTTTGTATGTGAATATTTTCTTGAAATTATGGTGACGTAGAGACAATTTTTCTTGTTCTCAACTACCTGACTCTGAAATATGTGACTTTTATGCACATTTATTTATATAATAGTATATTACAAGTTGGGTTTTGGATATTTTTACTATATTTGGTGAATTTTCCAAAATAGGCCTAACTTTTCATCTATTTTCCACTTTTTATGTACAAAATTATTTTTTCTAATAAAAATTTTGTAAATTGATTTTTTTTTTTTTTTTTTTTTTTTTTTTTTTACCAAATTTTATTCACAACTATATTACAAAACTTTTGTATATATCATGAAAAAATTTAAAATTTTTGTTGTATAGCATATATAGGCTTTATTGTGGAATTTTGGATTCGGCTATTGCACTGATTTTTGATTCCTGACAAACTAACTCAAACTTTTTTTACATCTTCCATTATTTTCATTACACATATAAATTCTATATAAAATTCTGAGAAAAATTATATATAACAAGTTGTGTTTTGCGTAATACTACTATTTTTGGTGAATTTTCAAAATAAGCCTAATTTTTTAGAAATTTTGTTTTTTCATCATAAAAATTTATTTTTCAACATGTAAATTTTATAAACTATTTTTTAATTTTTTTATCAACATTTATTCACAATTAGATTTCAAAACTTATGTATATCTTGAAAAAAAAAAAGTTTATATAATTTTTTTGCACATTTTTTGATTCTTAACATACTTACTACAAAATCTTTACATATAACATTTTTCATTTCACAGATAAATTCTATGCCCCTTTCTGAGAAAAATGAAACAAGTTGGTTTTTCGAATATATTACTATTTTTTTAAATTAAAAATAGTATTGAAAAATTATCAAAAATTGTATCCAATAGCACTGCCACTTCTAGGGTTGGGTAAGGGGCCAATATGATCAATAAAACATCATTCAAAAGGAGTGGTAGGGATTTCTGATGATTGGAAACCTACACAAGTGTTTTGGGTTTGTTTAGCGCTCTGTCACTGCATGCAGGATTTAACCCTCTGCATTATCTGATCTTTAAGATCGTTAGCCCAGAAGTGCCGTGACACATGTGCGAAAGTCTTGGCATTATCGAAATGGGCAGTGATCGGTAATTCATGATAGAATTTAAAAGCCATATCCATTAGTTTGGATGGTAGAACCAAACGCTCTACCTGTGCACTGGCCTGGCGCCAAGTACAATAAGGTGGGGTCAACAATTGTGATTTTTGGTGGATTGGTTATGATCATTTTCAAAAATGTGGGATCTTTGATGTGCTGAATGGAAATTTGGAAGGAGTTAATAAATTCTATATCAGGCTAGTTTCCCGCCAGAACGAGGATGGTTTAATAACCAGGTAAGTGCGGAATCATCTGTGTATAATTGGAAATGCCTGTGTTCCAAATTCCAGCAGTTAAGGCAAAAACCACAGTGAGGCACTCGAGTTTCATAGTGTAGTAGTTAATTTTGTGTCTATTCAGTGGCCTAGAGGCAAAGGTGACAGGTATTCTTGCGAGAGAGATACCCAGAGTGCTGTTCCAGAAGCATCGGAATGAACTATACGGCTTATTAAAATCAGGTAGGCAAAGAATTAGGTTACTCGTTAAAATGGATTTCAATTTTTCAGGTCCCTACTCAAAATAAACGCCCTTATGTTGAGTTTATTGAGTTAGTGGGCAAAATTGTCTATAAATTTCATATAAAATCCTGCAAGACCGAGAAATCTAGCTGTTTCTCTTAAGGTTTTTGGGGTTGTCAGTAATATGTTGAACACAATCAGGATGTAATGACACAGATTGGTTTCTAAACACATGCCCCAGAAACTGGACTGAATCAGATGTGAGAGTTAATTTTTCCAGATTAACCGTAAGTCCGGTGTCACACAATCTCACCAAGATCCTCTCTACTTTCTTCCTATGATCATCAATGGATCTATTTGAATACATGCATAAGTTGTCAAAGAATGCACAGGGGTGTTTATATTTAATATCATATGAGTTGGAAAGAAAGTTTCAATTATGTGCCATTGGATGGTAGTGATAGAATAATTACAGTCTACTGCTTTTTTGAGAGAATACAGGAAAAGCTCAGATGAAGCTGTTTGGAGATCTAATAATATTGTTTGATTCAAACCTGGATTCAATTTGATGGCTTCTGCGATTGTGAATAATTTGGTTAAAAACTGTTCTGTTGGGTCTGAAGCAATAGGCTTTACCTGTTTTAAAATTTAGTTAAGATGGGTAGACATAGGTGAACTCTATCAATAGGATTGGAGGTTACAGGTAATTACCATTCCTTAAGGTCATATAATTCCTTATGAGCTCTTACAATGTCTGCGATTTGATGCTCTCTAGTAGTACTAGAATCCAGTCCATGTATGTTAGGATTAACCTTAGTAAGTTTAGTGATTGGAACTAGTTTTGGAGGTTCGGAATCAGCCATAGTGCCCAGTTTGGACCTGGTCATGCCACGGTTTAATTCAAGAGATGCCCAGGATCAAATAATCAACAATGACTTTGCTTGATCCGGGGATAATTTATTTATTCATTTTCTATTAGCTACGACTGTCGTAAGAGGAAAAGGAAAAAGTAATGGCAACTCCCCAGTAACATCCACTTACTCCATACAAAATGACAAATTCGGATTTGAAACGATTCAATAATAATGATATCACTTCCCAAATAATAACTTAATTGGTGTAAATTGGTATTGGTTAAACTAGAAAAAATAATAACGAAATCTGGTTATATGTAAAAATAATAAGAATACGGAAGGGGCCTATTGGATGGCCGCACTACTAAATAACAATAGTCATTTGGGTAAAGATTAAATAATAATAATAAAACAAAATAGGTAGTTTTAGGTGTATAATAATAATAATGATATTAGTATTAGTGGAGGGGTTTATATAATTAGGGGTTAGTGAAGGGCTCATACTAAATTTGGAAAAAATGAAAGTCGAATATGAGGAAATATTATTTATGGTTAAATAAATTTTAATTTTAATCATAAAAGGGAGGTAGGGGTCGAAAAGGTTATTATAAGAAAAGTAATTCGTAAACCATAATGTAAAGAAATTATTTGATTAAAAAAATAGTTTAGAGTGTATTAATTAAGTAAAATGGTAAGTTAAGAATAAGATTCTGTGTCCAACTGTTTAAACAAGTTTGACTTTAAGATTCATCGACATCAGACTATCGACGTTTGAACAAATATATTTGGTTAAATGTTGTGGTAAGTTCTAAAAAGTAATAATATAACCCAGAGGCTTAGTTATCGAGATGGGCAGTTAAAAATGTAGCATTCATTGTGAAAGTAAATTTTGAATGAAAGTTAGATAGGTTTCATTTAAAGGAACTTGAATAAAATATTGAATTATTCCTGTATTTTGCATTATAGAGGACTGCAATCATCTAAGCAGTGTGTTTCGGGTGTGTTATCTGTTGACATTGATAAATGAGTCAAAAACCAAGGCTTATCAGTAAAAAGTCAATGGTGTATATAATACACTATCAGATAGCTCTAAAATTTGTTTTTAAAACTTGTCTGCTGATACATGATTGGAAATATTTTATAATTCTATATTGAAATTAATTTCAAAGCAAAAGTTTTAACCTCCAATAATAGCCAAAATAAGACCTATATGAGCAAATTGAGGCTGGATAAAAAGAAAAATAATTAAAAATATTTGAAATTAATATGTGATTTCTAAAGGAACGATCAAACCACAGATTTTAAAATAGCTTAGGCCAAACTTAAAAATTTTCAATGTTGCCAGTTATTTTTTGTATTTTTTTTTTTCTTTGATGATCAATTAATTGATTAAGTATTGAATTTTTGACAAAAGTTTGATGGTCACTTGTGTGACGTAAGCTGATAAAGGTGGTTACTAAATTTGCTTAAAACAGAGAAATAAATTTAGTTATTTTTAAATACATGAAAATCTAGGAATTAAGTCATCTTTATTGTGATATATATTAAAACTTAAGGTTACTTAAGCTAATTAGGGAAAATTAGACAGGTAACTTACCCATGTGACTAACAGAACGGGGAAGAATAGACCGGCCGAATTAAAATTTTGGCTACATGCCAGTTTATATAAGAAAAATCAATAATTGGTGATTGTACGTTATAAATGGGTTAATTGAAGATTTTATAGGTTTGTTAAATAATTTAGGATATGATATGTATATTATTATTAAGGGAAAGGAAATATGTTTAATTAATTTTATATTTATGTAGAGAAACAAAAATTTAGATTTTGCAAAAAAGGATTGTGCAATATTAGTATGTAATGGTTGATTTATAAAAACGAATTTACTGTTAAAAAAGATAAATTTTATATAGATTATATAATTAAATGGGGATATTAGCAAAAAGATGATAATAAATATTTCAAAAAGATGATAATTCATTAATTTTTTTGAAAAGTAACCTTCCTTGCATGTGATCCCAACAACCCGGAAGGCTAAAGAAATCTGTTACCCTGCTACTATTCTGTAGAGTTGCCTACTTTTATGGTATATTCAATGGGATATGGGGGTGAGGCGTGGATCTCTTCCCTGATGCGATCCTTGTCGCTAGGTCATACCACTGAGTAACTTAAACTGGGACATATCTCAGTAGACTAGCCACTTTGATGAACTCTAAAACTAATAATTACTTAATTTGCATATAAGAATCTAAATAATAAGGAAGTGAATTATAATATTCTATCACTAAATTGCACAATCAATTAAACTAATAAGATCAGCCTAACATGGCCATATCTTTGTTATTTACATTTTATGGTGCCGAAAACATGTGATATGCTTAATTAGAAACACAGGACCATCCACCCCTATTCCTGAAGTTTTAACAGCTTATATCACTAATTTTATAATAATTTACTAAATTCACTAACGGAGCATTGCACCTGATAAATCCTTCACAACAGGTGCACACACATTATGTGGCTCACAAGAGAGACCAACCGATGCCTGTGCACATCCACAGTAGGAGAGGGGGGTATAGATAAGATGCAATGTGATAACAGTAGATTTAAGACGATGGTTAATGATTTCCTTTTAAGTCAATTTATTTGATGTGATAAAATTTAACCACAAACAGTATGAATTTACTAATAAGGGAGTGATGATTCATAATTCACCACAACTAAGAATAAAGAGAATTAGGTTAAGGTTTTTTCTTAAACTTACGTTTCATTATCAGATGTTAAACCTTCATTTACACACTGCACTCTGTCAGAAATTTGTTTCTTTTCATTAAAACATTTTGCTAGAAGTGAATAAGCAAGAATGGGAGCAACAGGTTCTTTAATCATTTGCAGAACAGTCCAGCCAGCATTTTCAACTGCTCCTTTTGTATATTCAATGCTGTCAGTGTCAAAGTATGTAGGTACTAGGATTACACATGAAATAGCACCACCTTCTTCAGCATGAACAGCGGATTTTGCAATATCTGTAACATTTTTAGAACAAACAGTCAAACTAAACATATATGTAACATTTATGGGATGATTGGTCATTGGAGCGTACTATACTTATTTTGTTTTTGCACTTTCAATATCACCATAAAGAGTCCTGAGTGTTAAATTTGGTTTGAAATTATTTTGATCTCTAATGTTAGTTTGCTGAAATTGTTATTTCATCATTCTGTTATTCTAGGTTACATTTCGCCAACTTTTTATATATGAAATTACAATTATCAAAACCTTCATATTTTAAAATGAATGGGATATGTGAATGTCTAGGAATATTGGTAGGATGTAGTAATCAACCATTGCAGTCAGTCATTTCAGAGACAAAGTAAGATTCAATTAAGTGTTTATAATGGTGTACATAAATAACCCACGTTTTTCTGATAATATTATACATTTGTTGAATACATCAATGACAGTGGATGAAATACATGATAATGGAGAAGGTGACAAATTTTTTGAAAATGGTGAAGACAGTGAAAGTAATATTAGTGAAGGGAAAACTATGATAGTGATTCTGAGGTTAGTGATCCTAAAAACAATGTAAATAGTGAATTAGATAACCACACACTCACTCCAAATGCAAATCAGTGAGTTAACATGTCTGTAATTGATCCAGGAGCTACAAAAAATATTCCAATTGCAGATGATGATATCGGATCTATTTTATTGACCTGATACATTTGACATATATATAAAATATATTTTGCTGATGAAGTACATGCAGTACATTTGTGATGAAACAAATTATTATGCTAATCAGAGAAAAAATAATCCAGAGTCCGAAATCAATGTTCAAATCATAGGATGCAATAAATGTAACTGACCTAAAAGCATTTTTGGAATAATTCTGAACATGAGAATAAATCCTAAACCTAACATTGAAGAATATTTTACAACTTAGATGGGTTTCACATATGCAGATGTTTTCTAACATTTTTCCAAAAAACAAGTTTATGTTGATATTTTGAAATATTCATTTCTATCATGGTATTTCTATTAGTAAAGATTGAAAAATTAACCCTATTTTTTATCATATTAGGGAAAATGTATTTTATATTACAATCCATCTGCCAACATGTCAATCAACGAGAGTAGTATTTGCTTCAAGGGGAAGGTTAGTTTCTGCATTTATAACCCCCCAAAAAACTGTAAAATTTGTTATGAAATAGTATATTAGCTGATAGTTATAACAGGTACATGTATAATTTCCCGCAATATATAGGAAAAGAAACTTTGATTGAAGGAAGCATCTTGCTCAAAACTTCTCAAGTAGCCCTAGTTATTAAATTATGTCAGTCTGTGGTAGAAAATCCCACAGAAACCCTCCTACCAGTTACCATGTTTATACAGACCAGTATTATACATGTCCTGAACTTGCTCAGGAACTTCTCAATATGGATATTACTACAACTGGGATTGTCATGATAAATAAAAAAGATATTCCTCAACAAAAAAACATAATCAACAAAATTAAAAAGAGCGATTAACATGCATACCGAAAGGGCAACTTGCTAACACTTACTTGGGAAGATAAAAGACCAGTGACCATGTTGTCAAAAATGCATAAACGTAGCAAATATAACATTGTTAACGTACTAAATAAAAAACCAAACAATACATCCACATTGAAGTCACGAGCAATTCTTGATTATACAAAGAAAATGGGTGGTGTTGACTGTTTTGACCATTTTATATCCAACTACCAATTCTTGCGACGGACAAAAAATTGTATAGGGAAACATTTTTCTGGTTGCTTGAAGTTGAAACTAGAACTGTGTATCTTCTATATAAATCAGATCATATTGCTAACAATATAAAACTTTCTGTGTGACGCTTATAGAAAGTCTTGTGACTGGCAATCTACAATCCTCATACAGAATTAATTTTCAAGCATAGAAGAGGACACCTTCCATCTAGTCCATTTCAATAAAGGTTAGACAGCAAACTTCATTTGATGATGAAGAAGAAGAAAGGCTCTGCCCAATGTCATATGTGCTATAAGCATGGAAACAACAAAACAACATTACAAAGAAACAACATACATCTGCAAGACGTGCACTAAACACCCTTTCTTGCATACCTACTTTGATGTGTATCATAAAAAAAAAACTATTTTTAAATGCATACTATTTTTGTTACAGCTAAAAAAGTGTTTTAAAAAAAATATTTAAAACGGTGTATTTAAGAAAAAAGTTTCATTTAAAACTAAGCTTGCTTTTTCAATAAAAGCTGGATTCTTTCCAAATAAATTCCATTTTCTTGGATGAAAAATGAATCTATTTGTAATTATAATATGATTTTAAAGCAATAAAAATTATATTCCTACAGGAAACAAATTTTGGGTTAATAGCATTAAAAAGTTAGAACTGTGTGTAAGGAGTTTAAAAAAACCTGGAGCAGTGTACAATTAACTTTTATCCTTACATATTATTAATAATAATACAAAAAGGGAATGTTGACCAAGAAGTTTTTCACTTTTAAAGAACAAGAAAAAAAGGGGGGATAATAATACGATAGAGAAATATGATAAATAATTAGTCTTACCATAAAGTTTTTTGTAGATCAAAGTAGCAATTTGAGCTGGAGTGTATATTTCAGATTTTTCTTCAAATGGAATACTATAACATAAATCACCATTCACATACTCCGTACTGACTCGAGTTTTAAACCTAGCTTCTTCTTTTTCAGAATCTGACAACAACCTATTCATCAACCGTTTATTGTCAGTAACCGTGCAGTTCCATTTTGGAACCAATAATGATTTCGCCACACTTCCCACAAGCTAAAATTCAAAAACAAATAAGTTCTTTGTTAGTATTTCAATGTGACATTTTCCTAAGCACTCTTTTGAACAAGAACTCTACCAAAACTAGAATGTACATATAAAAAATATAGGTCCCACAGACTTGTGTTATATTAGTGTGTATACAATTAATCATACTAAAATATATGACCTACATGATCTTTACATTATATTATTCATAAAGATATTAAAATAACCTTATTTAATCAAATAATTACAAGGTCTGTCTGGAAAGTATCCACCCTTAAATTTTAAAAATGAATTAGATATTATGTAAAAAACTTCTATTTAAAAAATATATATGTCCTATTTTGATGCTTAAAAAGATTTACTTTGCCATCATTGAGAGCAGACTCCATCGGGATAGGATGTTGGGGTAGGCTCTTATTTTGATACAGTAAAGCCTATTATTGTCCCAAAAAATCATATACCTCTCTTGATACTAATCAAGCATATACCATAATGTATACTAAATTGATTCATGGGAAAAAAGCGGCCCATCAAACGTTTTTCCCTTTGTATGTCTGTTATACCGACGGGTGCAAATGCCGCGGTGTTTTTACGCAGCCGACAATGGGATACCGCTATCGACAAAATCGTTTGACTCGCCGCCGCTTTGGTGCCGCGGTATTTTTACGCCGCCGACAATGGGATACCGCTATCGACAAAGTTGTTTGACTCGCCGCCCCTTTGGTGTTTCAATTACATTTTATTTTCGGAAACTCTCATCGAACCAGTACACTACGAAATAGGCCGGTTAATCGGAGGACCGGTTGATCCGAGGCCGGTTAACAGAGGTTCTACTGTAGTAAAATTAATATTAAAAACGTTCCAGAACAAGCATATTTTTCCATTATTTTAATAATTAAATTTGCTGCCTTTCGGTTTTTTGTATGTCTATAAGGCATTAGGAAAGTTTATATTATGAATGGAAACATAATGTATAGCAGATATAAAGTAGACATTTTTGAGCTCAAAAACAAATTATAAGGTACCGTATATTCACAAAACAGCATACAAGCATTTCTATCTTCATACAGCACCAAGGTTTTTTAAAAAATATTATACTAGTGATACCAGGGGTATTGGTTCATTAATAATTTTGTCTAAACTATGAGTTTTCTATTTTTAAATAATATAGAAAATTTATTATAAATATCAATTTATATGGTAGAGAAGATATTGTGTAAATATTAGTTTTTGTCCCCCAAATTATGTGTTAATGTGTTATGTGTTAATTATACATTTTATGTGTGTTGTGTTGTGGATTTGTGTATGTCTTTACTATATACACACAGTGTACATCAGACCACCTGTTCAGTATGTATTGTGAGCAAATAAATCAGTTTAGACACTTGGTTCCAACTGACACCCCACTATAAGTAGCCTACTAGATGAATTTAGGGAAAACTTCTTTTTTTTCAAAAAAGGGTGGTTTTTTGAAGAAATTTCAAAAGTAAACATAGATCAAGTGATACATTATTTTAAAGGGTTTTTAAAAGTATACATTTTGTAAAAAAAGTTTTGACTTAATTCATCCCATTTCAAGATAAACGTACAAAATTTTGGCTTTTGAAATTTACTACCACTAAACCATCTAAAACATCAAAATTTTACCAAACTTTGCAGATGAGACACTATTTCAAACAATTTGCAATTTGGGCACTATTCACAAGTCTAATGTCCAACCTTTCATGTACAGTACATTTAAAAATGAAACAAAACTTGTAATAATATAAGGTGTTATCTAAACAAAAATCACAAAAGATGTTAAAAATGTATTGATTTTTACGTAGTTTTTGTACCAGTTCTACCAAAAATATATTTCAAATCACATTTGATGAACTCATAGGCTGATTTTAAATTTTTTACCACCAAAATTCATTGTTTGTTATGCACTTTAATTTGATAATATCAAAAGCCAAAGGTACCAAAACAAAATTTGAAGTTGGGGTTGATTGGGGTTGAAAGGGATGGTTTTCGATGTTGTAAAACCCTCACCTTTTCTGGTACAGTTTATAAACCAGTTTTGATTTTTTCAGTACCTTCAATCAAGAGTTTAATGTATTTTTCAAAAAAATATAAAATTTTATTTTTAAACATAACGAGAGAACTTGTAAGCCGATTTTTACTTTATAACCGTCAAAACTGATATTTTTATCCTGCCCTTCTTTTTCAAATATCATAAACCACAAGTACCCATTACAAGTTTTGGAGTTGGGTTTATTTGGGGTGAAGGGGTTGGTTTTAGGTTTTGTACAAATGTTTTTTAAGCTCCCCTTATGGCTAAACAGATTCATGGATAACTTAATAAGTAAAAATTCTTTGGATAATTTTTTCGGTGTGTGTGTGTGTGTGTGTGTGTGTGTGTGTGTGTGTGTCTAAATGGATGTTTACAAACATGTGAATAAACTAGTCTTCACATGTTCTCAAACCTTATAATGATTTTTATTTTGTATTTTTGCGATTAGATTCCGACTGTGAAATTTTATTTTTCATGAAACTTAAAAATACCCTTCTAACCAATAATATAATTAAGACAGGAATATATAAAATTACTTAACACGGACTGGTCTAAATGATACATTGGCCCAAACAGGATGCTTGTTTGTCACACAATTCAAAGCCTTGCAGAACCAACAATATACAAATAGAAATCTGATTTCGTCAAATACCTCATAGACTTTAACCATAGATATACAAACATAAACCATAATTTAAACATACTTTATTTATTTTTTAATGCTGTCTACTCTCCTCGCTAGAAGATTATTAAATAAACACAGCCAGTAAATGTGAGCAGCAGAACTTTTTAAATAAAAACTAAACTATTCATCTAATACAGTGTTCAACACTGCAATGTTGCTACAGGATGAGATATAAAAAGTCACCAAATAACAGACTAATAGAAAGGACCTCAGTTGTCAAATGGGACATATTTAGTTGGACCTGCATGTGTGTCCAAAGTCATATATGTGGTTTACAGTTAATAAGTTAATAAGCATAATAATTTTAATAAAATACTATGTAGTGTACAACAATGTCCTAGGAGAACTGATTAAACTGTTCTTGTATGGATCCCTGTTCATTGTCTATTTTTTATGAAACACCTATGAATCTTGTAGCACTAAATTAATTTGAGTAGATTTTTTTGCCACACCTAGCATTCTCTTAACTTCTGCTGATGCTTTTCAAAATAACTTCATTTTCAAAAACAGTTATGTACTGCTTTGTCCCGTTAGTAAAAGAGTCGTCTTATATACCTAAATAACATCCCCTCTCCGATACAAGAAAGAACTTAATACTATATATTAAATAGCAGAAAACAATAGCTATAGAAGACATAATATAAAAGTTGTTAAAAAAATGAAAAGTCAAATTGATGGCACAAGAAAGGTCATAGAAAAACAGAAGTGTGAGCTAGTTTTACTTTTATATGAGGAAGAAATATAATATAAAAGCAGCAATGAACACAAATAATAAACTTAAAAATAAAATAAGCAATACAATTCAAAGGAATTGACAGTTGAAACAAAATTGATAATATTATGTTTTTTTAAAGTTATGCTATTGGTTTTTCACATGGGTTAGATGCCAGTGGTAATTTTTTTTGCCTGCATAAAAATTTCCACAATTTTTTAGCTCCCAATATTTTATTGATCAAAGTAGTGATTCAAGGTTTACTTTCAAGATGGCACCATATTACTTATGAAAAATGAAACTACTATTTTCATACCCATTTTAATAAAACTTGGTAACTACAAAAAGAGGGTTAAGAGCATCAGAACTAGAGTTTTTATTTTATTTCAGTTTTAATCTTTAAACATTAAAAAAAAATGTTGAAACTTGTTTTTGAGACTATTCACATTTATACATGTTTTGACTTATCAACTTGTCATTTAATTCTATAACAATGTTAGTAAGTAAAACATTATTGTAGAACCAGTATAGGTGACTAGAGTCTGCGGCACTTGAGAAAAAGTGGAGGGGGAGGCCACGAACATTTGGGGGTCATGTGACCTGATATAACCTATCCACCATCTAATCTGCCATTTATTTTTGGGCGCCATTTTGTTTTTGGTCGCCATTTTCTTTTTTGTCGTCATCTTGGTAGCCATTCTGACATCACAGCCTTAACTTTTTTATTTCCAGGGGATTTGAACCTATGAAGTCTGGATTTGAAGCCAGAGACTATACCGACTGAGCTATCATGTATAGTTATAATTGTTGTATTTTTAACGCCTAAATAAGCCGCCGGAGTGCAATTATCTTGAGTGATATATAGTTACACTGTTGGCAACTAGATTGCAACACTGACATTTTTAATGATAATATAATGTGCAATAAATTTATATAATGTGTATTATAATGTATGATAAGTTTATATGATTTAAAGTCACACTTTTGGCTACCAGAGCATGCTAGTGTCAGTAATTTAAATGGTTCTACCATTGACTCCTAGAGTGTGCTAATGTTGGTAGTTTAAATAGTGCCACCATTGGATCCTAGAGTATGCTAGTGTCGGTAGTTTACATAGTTCCACTGTTTGCTATATAATTGTACTTACCCAACTCTATATCCCATCATAGTACTTACCCAACCCAAAGAAGTATTTTGAACCTTCAAAGTGAATACCCAACCCAAAAATGTATTTTGAACCATCATAGTGTTTATAGTTCATGAGGCGAGTGATGAAACTGTCTTGGCGATGCGCAGTGGCAAAGAGAAAGTGTGCTCATGCGTGTCAACAACCCCCTCAGTTGGTTTATGTCTCCGTGTGTGGTGTTTGTTTTTCTCCCCACCTCCCAATTCCCCTCCTAAGCATATCAAGAGTTTCATCACTCGCCTCACCGCCTATACCCAACCCAAAACAGATTTTTATTCATCATAGTACTTACCCAACCTAAACACACAAATACATCACTCATGTGTTGTAAAAATAAATAATGTACAAAGTGAGCATAAAACTCTATGCAAGATAAGCGTTAATGAAACACATCTTTATGCCCAGAACACTAACTGGAATGACGATTGATTGCATTGTGGAAAAAATGTCTGGACCTGTTCAACACTTGACCTTGACACAGGCCAAGTTAGAGTAGCAAAACCGCTAGACAAGTTTTATAACATTAGAGTGATTAAACATAGGAATATCTGATTAAATTTAGGTTAAAACTTGAATATAATATATCCAACTCGGGTATCTCTGAATTATCTGATTATGGTTAAAACTTTTGATTAAATTTCGGTTAAAACTTAAATATAGTCACAGTACTCACCCAAATAGGTCAAAAAAGATCTGACCTAACCATTATAGTACTTACCCAACCCCATAAAGTGTAATCCAGCTATGCTATTTTGACATTTCCAAGTACTTACCCAACCTAAGGTAAATCCGCCATCTGACAAAAGTCATTATAGTACTTACCCAACCCAAAAAAGCATAATTCCAGCTATCTCAGGATTGTCGAGTACTTACCCAACCCAAAATCAAGGTAAATCTGTTGATCAAGGTACTCATCCAACTTGGTCAGAAGAGATCCGAACTAACCATTATAGCACTTACCCAACCCAAAAAGTGTATATCCGGCTATGCTATTTCGGGATTGCCAAATACTTTACCCAATCCAATGTGGATCCGCCAACAGACCTAAGCATTATAATACACACCCAACCCAAAAAAGTGTATATCCAGTTATGCTATCTCGGGATTGCTAAGTACTTACCGAACCCAAAATCAAGTTAGATCAACCATCATGGTACTCACCCAACTTGGTCAGAAGGGATCTGAAGGTCCATCACAATACTTACCCAATCCAAAAAAAGTGTACATCCAGCTAACTTGCGATTGCTGTAAGGTCATAGTACTTACCCAAATCACTGGCTCAAGGTGCAACCCAACAAAAAGTGTACATCCAACTATGTATCTCGGGATTGCAGTAAGAAGGTCATAGTTTTTACCCAACCTACTGGCTCAGGGTTGATCCAGGCTGTGTTAAGTATAGTTAACTTCAAACACAAATTTGTTTCAGACAAATTTTGACCATTTTTTTCCAAAATTTACCCTCAACCCAGAACGTTGTTGACGTCATTTGGTGATAGTAGAAATAGCAATTATAGTATTTGTACCAATAGAGAAGCAATAGTATTACTATGTCAGTGGCATTGGCAGTGGTAGTGGTAATAGCGGTTGTAGTTGCTTAGTAACATGAGTAGCAAAAGCATTACAATGGCAGTGGTATTAACAGATGGCAATGGCATTGGTATGGGCAGTAGCAGTGATAGTGGTAATGTCTGTGGTATTAGCAGTATTAATGGGTGTAGAAATAAGAGTAGTAATAATATTACAGAGGTATAAGAGATGGCAGTGTCAGTGGTAATATCTATGGTAGTGGTAATATCTGTGGAAATAGCAGTGGTAGTGCTTGTACCAATAGAGAAGCAATAGTATTACAATGTCAACGGCAGTGACAATATAGTGGAAATAGAAGTGGTAGTGTTTGTACCAATAGAGAAGCTATAGTATTACAATGACAGTGGTTGTAGAAATAGCAGTGGTAGAGTTTGAACTAATAGAGAAACAATAGTATTACAATGTCAGTGGCAGTGGTAGTGTTTGTACAAATAGAGAAGTTTAATAGTATTAGAATAACAGTGTTAGTAGGAGTGGTTGTGAATATAGCAGTGGTAGTATTTGAACCAATAGAGAAGCAATAGTATTACAATGTCAGTGGCACTGGCAGTGGTAGTGAAAATAGAAGTGATAGTGTTTGTACCAATAGCAAAACAATAGTATTAGAATAACAGTTACAGTGGCAGTGGTTGTGGAAATAGCAGTACCCCGTATTTGGTAGCATACAGTGTTGTACCAAATAAGTAACAAATTATTATTCACAGATCAACTGCTTAGATTAGACAAACATACTACTACTAAGAAATATTACAAAAACATTCAGCTAAATTTTTTCCCCCAAATATTTACCTCCAACCTGTTGACGCTGTATGAGGGTTTTTCAAACTAAAGCTTGGTTGAATTTTGTTGTTTCCTTAAGCGGTACAAAAGACAGTTTTTGTGGAACGCACACAAGGAAAAGAATATTGGGTAGTACGACAGAATCGGAATCTGTCAACAGGTGGAAAAACCATTCTCTATAAGGTTCTACCGCTCTGTCAGTATTGGTGGAAGACTAACACACAAAGACACACAAGCTCAAACATTTACACACTCACAAAAGATATGCTTAAACATAGGCTCGGATTAGGTTAGGTTAAGATCTCATTTTAAGTAACAACTTCGGTCATGGGTTAAGTTACGGTTATAAATTCTTTTGTTACAATCTTAGGTTAGGGCCTCATCTTAGGTCACATCTTCAGTAAACATGGGTTAGGTTACGGACATAATTTTTAAGTGTGACCTGTAACATGATACATAAAAAACATCTAAAGTCACAATTTCAGTTATGAGATAGGTTAGTCATAAATTTTTTGGTTAGGATCTCAGGTTAGGTTAGGGCCTCATCGTAAGGTCATATCTTCAGTCAATGTGGGTTAAGTTACGATCACAAATTTTAGGTACTATGTGAAACATGATACATAGAAAAACATCTTAAGTCACAACCTTGGACATGGCTTAGGTTACGGTCATACGTTTTTTGGTTAGGATCTCGGGTTATATTAGGGCTTCTTCATAGATTACGTCTTTGGTCAACATACAGCACTAAAACTGCTACTACCACAGACATTAATACCAATACTGTCACTGTCACTGAAAATTCTTAGTAACACTGCCACTGTAATACTATTGCTAAATACGTTGCTACAACCGCTCATATTGTTAATACCACAAATAATACCACTGCAACTGCCATCTGTTACTACCACTTTCTCGACATTACTTATTGGTACTCACAACAGCCACTACCACTGTTACTACCACAAACATTACCACAGTCAATTCCTCTGTCACTGCTAGTTGTTACTGCCAGTAATTCTGTAATACTATTGCTACTTTTATAGCTACAGCCACTACTACTAGACAGTATACCGCAACCTCAGTCAATTCCACTGCCACTCCCACTCACATCTGGTACTGTCATTGCCACTGACATCTGTGATACCACTGCCACTGTAATACTCTTATTGCTACAGCCACTACCAATGCTACTACTACAGACATACCACTGCCACTCACATTTTTATTGCCACTGTAATACTATTGCTAAACTTATTGTTACAACCACTTCTACTGCTAATACCACAGTCAATGCCATCTGTTATTGCCACTAATTCTTTAATACTATTGCTACTAACATTGCCATCTGGTACTGCCATTGTCACTGAAATTGTCACTATAATACTACAATTGCTACAGCGATCTAATTGCTATAGCCCCTACCAATGCTACTACTACAGAGATACCACTAACACTCCCATCTGTTATTGCCACTGCCACTGTAATACTATTGCCAAACTTATTGTTACATCCACTTCTAATGCTAATATCACTGCGACACCCATCTGTAGTTCTGTAATACTATTGCTACTCTTATAGCTACAGCCACTACCACTGACAGTATACTGCAACTTCAATCAATTCAACTACCACTGCCACAGCCACTCCCACTACCATCTGGTATTGCCATGCCACTACAATTGCCGCGCTTATTGTTACAGTGACTGCTACTGCCTCAGACATTACCACTCCCACTTTAACGCTATTGCTACTTTTATTGTTACAGCTACTACAACAAAGATTGCCACGCTGATTGCCTCTACCAATGGTATCTATTACTGCCACTGTAATTCTAATTACTCTAATTGCTGCCGCCACTGCTACTACCATTGACAAACATTCAAAATACCACCACTAATACTATTGATACCCTTATTGCTACAATATTTACTACAAAAAGACATTACCAATCTACTGATCTGTGCTTCTTTGTCATAACACTAGACACTAAAACCAGCCTCTTTAAGGTTCCCCTCTCTGAAATGTATTGTGAGTGAGTGCACGTGTTTTTTTTCTTTCTGCTCCTGTTTCTGACGATTATAACTAAGGACATACTGTGCAGATAAGTATAAAGTCTGGTCATAGTGATTTAACTTTGAATTGTGAACAGTATTCTTGACTCCAATTTAATTGTACGAGTATTTTAACTGAGTAGATATTCGAAATTAATAATTATGTCGGTAACTCATTCGCCACCAAAAACTCGTTTCGCCACCAAAAACTCGTTCTGGTAAGATTAAAGGAGATAAGCCTACGTTATCTAAGGCATTATCAGAACCGGCATCTCTCTCCCCTCCTAAGGGCGGGGCTAAAGAGTTCTTATCACCTGACATGCTTGCTGCTGTGATGGACACTGTCAAATTGTGTTTCTGTGATGACGTCATAGCTGATATCTCTGATAGGGTGTCTCATAATGTTATTGACAATCTTGAACATTCTCTTCAGTTGGCACAGGCCAAAATTAAGACCTTGAAAGATGAATTAGTGTCGTTACGAGCTATGAATGAAAAATTAGAAATTAATATATTAGATCGTCACCATGAATTGGCTCAGTATCAGAGACATAATAACTTAAGAGTTTTCGACGGTGAGACAGACGAAAAAGTAATTAAATTGTTTAAAGAAAAATTGCATGTTGATCTCCCTATTAATGCCATTGATCGGTCTCATAGAATTGGGCGCAAAATGGACCCTGATAGTGACGGCAGAATACAACCGAGAGCTATTATTGTTAAGTTTGTTAGCTACAGGGAGCGTAAAGCGATATTCGATCAAAAAAAAAAAAAAGTTAAAAGGAACAGGTATGACTATTCGGGAAGATTTGACCGTTCGGCGTCTTACTGCTTATGAAACATCTGTAGACATTTTTGGTTCAAGAATAGTATGGACAATGGACGGCCGTGTATCTTGGATAGATGAGCAGGGGAAGAGTGGTACGGCAACAACAGTTGGAGCATTTAATTAATCAGACTTATTTAAAACTATTATTACTTTTAATTAATGGAAAAATATTATTATTAGTGAAGTGTATATTTATATTTATAGTAATATTAATTATCAGTCTGTTTGAATCACTCCCCCCCCCCCAATTTAAAATTATCATTATGGAATGTTACATTTATAATATGTCTAAGTAGTATTTTGTCATATATTCTTCGCCTGCTTTGCAGTTGCTATTGAGCTACTTATTTTTAAGAGATTATTGTTTTTTTCTCTGCTTAAACTCCTTTGTAAAATTTTGCTATCATATATTATATTCCTTGTTTGCCCTAGTCATTTTTATGTGTTTTCCGGGTCTATATCTGACATTTTGATTCTTATCACTGTATTGAGTATTTAGTTTTATCTTTTAAATTTATTTTTGGTTAATCATGATGTTGAAGTCCATATGTATATAGTGTTTATAGGAGTAGATAATGCACCATTTATAAGTGGAATGTTTTATTATATATATATATATATACATATATATTAAATTTTTAAGTATGATTGTGTGTGAGCGTGAGATTTTACTTTGTACATTTTCCTGTCACATGTCGGGAGGGGATGCTAATGTAAGTTTTATATCGGTTTCCCATGAATGACAATAGTGTGCTGGATCGGCTGTTGTGAAATATAATGTCCATCAGACTCTGTCACAACAGATTGCTCTTTACCCCACCCTAGACAAAATTGCTCAAGTGAATGCTCAGTCTCTCAGAGGTCATATTGAGGATTTTCGGGAGATATTTCAGAATATAAATTTTAATGCAATACTCGTCTCTGAATCTTGGTTGAAACCAAACGTTATTTCAGCCGATGTTTCATTATATTGGTATACTCTTTTTCGAAATGATCGTATACATAGGAATGGCGAGGGGTGGCAATCTATGTCAAGTCAACAATCATGAGTAAGCTCATTTATTGTTCTGATCAGCAAAACTTAGCCAGACCTGAATTCATGTTTGTTGAACTTAAATTGTCGGGGGCTAAAATCCTCTTGGAGCTACAGACCACCAAAAATTGGTTATTTATCTGAATTTGAAACTGTGCTGTTGGATTTCATGTCATCATACACACATGTTATTGTTGCGGGCGACTTTACCACTGACTTACTGGGACCTGAGACATTCGACTCAACATTTTTGACAAACATGTTCTATACTTGCAATATGCATATATTACCGTTTAAAGCCACACACTTTACGAATACTCACACTTTACTTCTGCCACTCTTCTGGATATGATGGCTGTAAGTGACTTATCACATACTGTACACCATGGACAGATTCCTGTCCCAGGACTCTCCTTACATGATCTTGTATACTGTGTGTATGCTATAAAAATTGCAAAGTCACCACCTAAATTAATCTCGTATAGAAATTTCAAAAATATTAACCAAGATGCTTTCTTGACTGATGTTGCTGCTAAGCCTTGGGATGCAATAAATAATTTCAATAATATTGACGAAATGGTAGAAGAATTTAATAAAATGTTATTAGATATTTACAATAAACATGCCCCTATTGTAACTAAACGTATAACTAAGCGTCCGGCTCCCTGGATTTCGAATGCAATTCGACTGTTAATGAATCAACGTGATTCTGCTTACCGTAAATCGAAGAAAACTAAAAATATAAATAACATTGAGTACTATCGTAGGCCTTAGAAACAAAGTAAAAAAACAACCATAAAATGCTAAAATTAGATATTCTTATACTTCTTTTAACAAAAACAAATCCTTTGCTGCTATATGGCATGGTATTAAAGGATTAGGTATAGGTAAAGTAAAAAGTCATCATCCGGTAAACGTGTCAATTGAAGATTTAAATAATTATTTCGTAACTCCTTTTGCCACAGATAATGGGTCTATAAATGATTATATATTGACCTTACAATCAAATAAAGTTTTTAATTTCTCTCCAGTCTCAGAAATTGATGTCATTAAAGCTATACATAGACTTACTTCTAATACTGTTGGTGTGGACGGCATTCCTATTGGTTTTATTAAATGAACTATTGCTTTTACATTGCCTGTTATTGTAAATTTATTTAACTTATCACTTACAACTGGTATTTATCCACTTATCTGGAAGTCTGCACTTGTACGTCCTATTGGTAAAATATCCCAACCTTCGTCGGTTTAGATATTGATCTGATTTTAGACCAATAAGTATATTGCCAGCTTTATCTAAATGTCTTGAACATATAGTGCAACAGCAATCGACTATTTTCCTCGAATCAAATAACATACTCAGTCCACTGCAATCTGGATTTTGCACTGGAAATAGTACTACCACAGCTTTGCTTTAGGTAACTGATAATGTGAGGTTAGCAATGGATCGTAGAGAACTGACTATTCTAACTTTGTTGGCTTTTTCTAAAGCTTTTGATTGCGTAAGCCACTTATTGCTTTTGGTGAAATTAAGAAATATGGGTTTGGCGCCTATATGCATTGCATGGGTGGAGTCCTATCTTTCTGGCAGAAGTCTGTGTGTTAGTGTTGGTAATGATAGGTCAAGTTGGAGGGATGTCTGTATTGGAGTTCCACAGGGCTCAGTATTGGGACCTTTGTTGTTTAGTTTGTATATTAATGATATTCATACTGTGCTGAATTATTGTAAATTTCATTTGTATGCTGATGATTTTCAAGTATATTTGCATTAATTGGTGATATTGACAGAGCAGTGGATAATGTAAATTATGATCTGAAAAATGTTTCATTGTGGGTTAAGAAAAATGGACTCTTGATTAACAGGGCTAAGACAAAGCCAATAATTTTGGGTTATTCTCGACTGCTAAATAAAATAGATGTAACGACATTTCCTAGAATCCAGTTTGCAATCATCTTTTGGACTACTATGATAGAGTGAAAGACTTGGGACTAATAATTGACAGTAGAATGACTTGGAATGATTATGTGACTGAGACGAGTAACAGGGTCTTTGCTGGGATCCACTCTTTGAAAAAAATGCAAGTTTGCTTGCCGCTCCAAATTAGAGCACTCTTAGTAAAGACCTTAATATTTCCTTACTTTTCTTATTGTGACACCGTAGTCAGTGACATGTCTGTTGTTCTGGCTAACAGGTTGCAGTGGCCACAGAATTACTGCGTGCGATTTATTTTTGGCTTAAAACGCTATGCTCGTGTAACTCCTTATTATAAAGAACTTAATTTTTTTAAACTTAACAATTTCTGATCATTTCATATTTTAATTATCTTGCATTCGGTCCTAAAAACTGGAGTTCCGAATTACTTGGCAGAAAAGTTTGTTTTCACTTCTGATATCAGTGCAAAGAGCACTAGAAGAGGTTCCACTTATTATACCGCTGCATAGAACTGTTATGTTTAATAAATCGTTTTTCTGTGTCCGCTTGCCGCTTGTGGAATTTACTTCCAAAGGTACTTAAATCTGATGACAGTCGTGTCCAGTTTTCAAAATTACTTATTTTTGAATAGAATGGATTCAGTGTCCTCGTCTCTGGGTGTGGCGGAATAATTAGTTTTTATTTTTTAATAAGCGTGAATGATTGAAATAAGTACAGTATTTGTTACTTTCTTTAGTTTTTATATAGTAATAATAGTGATTATGTTAATTTTGTGGTGTCTTTTTTAAATGTTATTATGTATATGAATGAGTGAGTGAGTGAGTGAGTGAGTGTGTGTGTGTGTGTGTGTGTGTGTGTGTGTGAGAGAGCATGTGTGTGTGTGTGTGTGTGTGTGTGTGTGTGTGTGTGTGTGTGTGTGTGTGTGTGTGTGTGTGTGTGTGTGTGTGTGTGTGAGAGAGCAAGTGTGTGTGTGTGTGTATGTGTGTGTGTGTGTGTGTGTGTGTGTGTGTGTGTGTGTGTGTGTGTGTGTGTGTGTGTGTGTGTGTGTGTGTGTGTGTGTGTGTGTGTGTGTGTGAGTGAGTGAGTGAGCGTGCGTGTTATTTTTTTTTATATTATCTTAGTTGTTTTTAATGTTTTTTATTATCAAGTTATTTTTTATATGTTGTTCTGTTGTATGGGGATAGGTGGTAGAGAGGACTATACAGTCCTAATCTCACCCCTAAATAAAGACAATTCATTCATTCATTCTCTCTCTCCCTCCCTCCCTCTCTCTCTCTCTCTCTAAAATTCTCTCCCCCCCCCCTTCTGATCAATTTGGGCGAGTATCGTGATGGTAGCTCCACCTTGATATTGGGTTGGGTAAGTACTTAGCAATCCCAAGAAGCATAGCTGGATGTAGACTTTTTTGAGTTGGCTAAGTGCTATAATGATTAGGTAGGATCCCTTCTGACCAAGTTGGGTGGCGTACTGTTATGACGTATCCTTCTTGATTTTGGTTTAAGCAAGTATTTGACAATTCTAAGATAGCTGTATTATACTTTTTGGTGTTGGGTAAGTACGTGGGAAAAAGTACCATCAATGATTGGCGATGAAATAGAGAATCGATTGAAGATATTTATTCAAAAATTGAGTCGGAAAAAGGTCTTGCAATTCAGTGCACTAACAAAAAACCAGTTTGTGACATCATCGACGAAGCTCTTTGGATGTGGTTTGTACAAGAACGCCGGAGAGGAAGCCCCATTAGTGGTCCAATTTTGATTGAAAAAGCACTGGTAATTCACGGTAAAATCGAGAATGCACCAGCATTCTCTGCTAGCCAGGGGTGGCTTGATCGTTGGAAAAAGCGTCATGGGATTTGTTTCGCTCACATATGTGGTGATTAAATGTCAGCAAATGAATCAGGTGCTAGTGAATTTAAGGCAACCTTCTTGAAAATGATCGACGTTCATGGCCTAGTCTCTGAGCAAGTGTATAACATGGACGAAACTGGGCTTAATTTCAAGATGCTGCCAGACAAAACTTTTACATCAAGTCACGAATCATCATCAGCGCCAGGTTTTAAAAAAAAAAAGAACGGATCACCGTTGCTATTTGCTCTAATGCAGCGGGGACCCATAAAATTACTCTTTTTGTGATAGGAAAGTCAGCTAAATCGCGAGCATTTAAGAACTTGAATATTTCATCCCTTCCACTGCACTATAGATCCCAAAATTCAGCTTGGATGAATTCCAGTTTGTTTGAAGAATGGTTTAACTCTGAATTCGTCCCGAAAGTAAAGGCACACTTGAAGAGCTAAAATTTACCAATGAAAGCAGTCCTCCTCGACATTGCTCCAACTCACTCCGACTTGGATGACGTGGACGGCATAAAAATAATATTTTTGCCTCCAAATGTTACTAGCTTGATACAACCCGTTGTTCTAAAGTTAGTAACCCACCGCATAATTGTGCTACGCGACGGAACTTCTCTATGTCAACCTAATTGAAAGAACACACGGAACTGCCGCTGAGTAGCAATGATTGAATCGCCACTTTTAAAATATGCCTCGATAACAAACGCGCGTTGCTCAGGCGACCACTGCTCCATGACTACTGACAATGGCATCGTGTAGGCTTTCCAACAAGCCTACCCCCACCACCCTCAGACGTCCTGTCGCTGAACGGTGCGCCGCAGAAAATAGATCGCTTTTTTTGCCGCACCTTGTATATACGATACATTTATGTACAATAAAATGAGTTGCAATGACATCTTAATTGCATAATTTTTAGCGCTACCTGATTAAATAAGTTTTCATTGAACGAAAACCGATTTATCATGGGAACCTCGGATTAACCGGCCAAACGGGCAACAGGCCCGGGTGTCAGTCCCGACTAGACCAATTAAGAGGGGTTCTACTGTACTTTAGTTTTAACCAAAATCAAGTGTGCCTGAGACAGCTAGTGTTGTGCAATACTGTTGACAGAGAAGAAAAATTCTGGACTTGTGCATTTTACAAAAACAAGATGGCAGATAGTAGGTCGGAAGTCAGTAGTCCGAGCCTGCGCACCACTAGCATGCTCTAGCTGCAAACTAAGAAACTATTTAATCTACCTACACTAGCATGCTCTAGGAGCCAATGGTGAAACCATTTAAGCTACGAACAATAGCCCACTCTATGAGCCAATGGTGGAACTATTTAAACTCCTGACATTAGCACTCTCTAGCAGCAGATGGATAAACTATTTTTACTGTAATACCAACACTCCCACTACACTCTCTAGGAGCAAATGGATAAACTATTTTAACTGTAATACTTAAAGGGCAAACATAAAACTCTTCCAGCTGTATCCATTGCTCAACAAAACAAGTTCTCTCTCAATGAGAACGGCCACCATGTTATATAAGTCGCTACTCATGAGTATACTTACATATGCAGCTCCCGTCTGGGGACATCCACATCCGAAAACTACAACTATTTCAAAACAAAGTTTTGAGAATAGTGACTAAAGCACCAGTATGCACCAAACTTAGAATAATACACAAAGACTTGAATGTGCCTTTTATCAAACAACACATCTAACATTTAGCAGTAAACCTTTACAAGGGGGCACACTCACACCCCACATCTACACTGATTTCCTCACTTGGTAGATACAAAACAACATCTGATAAACACAAACGACCGCTGTCCCTAACCCATGACAGACAACCTGCTGGCCCTATAATGCCCACCACATCATTACCACTGTGACCTTTTCCTAACTGACATGTCATCAAATCTGTTTCAGATAGAGGTAGGGGCAGTTTTGATGCTTGAGACAAGACCTTCAGTAGCCCATAAGAAGATATTGCTTGCAAATTTGTTGCAGGCACATCTACCAGCACATGGTTGCATGCAGCATGTCTCTTTTGCATGGATAGTCAGCAGAAGAAGATTATGCATGTAGGGCAATCCTTTATTAATAATAACTAACAAGGTATTTGTAAGGTAATCCCATCCTTCACCCACACCACACTGCATGATCTATCGCGAGGTTTTTCCCTACCTGGACTCTGTCCCAGCTAGGGATCTGCCTCGCTCTTCGTCGGCTACACAATGTTCTGCTTCCTTTCACCATATCTTCTCGACACATCCATGGAAAGAGCCAAAAGCTTGGTACATGGAAAACCATTCCTGAATCCTTGTCCTACGCGATAGGGATACTAACAGGAAGGAAGGTGGTTTTTAGTGAGTAAGAACCTCACACTATTGGGAAGATCGGATATCTCTATTTGTCTTTTGAAGATTTTCCACCTCCTACGAAATTTAAAAAAAAATAAAATAAAAATAATCTACCACACTCTAGGAACAAATGGTGGAATGACTACTGACACTCCCACAAACACATTCAAGGAGCAAATGGTGAAACTATTTAAAGTACCAACACTAGTACACTCTAGTAGCAAGTGGTGGAACTGTTCTTTCACTCTAATGTTAACTATGATGATTAAAAATACTTTTTCGGTTGGGTAAACATTATGATTTTTTTAAATACATTTTTAAGTTGGGTAAGCACTATGATGGATGAAAATAAATTTTTCGGTTGGGTAAGTGCTATGCAGGTTAAAAATACTTTTGGGGTTGGGTAAGTACTATAATGTTTAGGACATATCCCTTCTGACCAAGTTGTGTACCGTGATGACAAGTACCGTGATGACAGATCCACCTTGATTTTGGGTTGGGCAAGTACTATGATGATTTAATACATTTTGGTTTGGAAAAGCACTATGATGGTTCAAAATACTTTTTTAGGTTGGGTAAGGTACTATGATGATTAAAAACACTTTTGGTTTGAGTAAGTACTATGATAGGGACAAACTACCGACACTACCATCCCCTAGGAGCCAATGGTGGACCAATTACTGACACTAACACACTCTACAAGTAAATGTTGGAACAACTACTGACACTAACACACTCTAGGAGCCAATGGTGGAACTATTTAAACTACCAATACTAGCATGCTCTAGGAGCCAATGGTGAATGATTTAAACTACCTGACACTAACACGCTCTAGGAGTAAATGTTCGAACTATTTAAATTACCGACACTAGCACACTCTGGTAGTCAAAAGTGTGACTAAATCATAATTATAAACTTATCATACATTATATTACACATTATATTATCATTAAAATGTATCATAAATATCTGATACAATCTAGTTGCCAAAAGTGTAACTATAAATCACGTTAGATAACTACACTCTGGCAGCTTGTATAGGTGTTATAAGAGTCGTGTAGTTTCAAAATCGCCTACATCCAAAAAATTCACATTTTGAGCTAAGACCAGTTTTTTGTAGCTGAGTACTTTATCTATTGCACCCTGCAGTAAGTTAGTTCCAAAAAAATCCAGATCCAATGCTAAAACGAGCGGCAACACTGTGGTTAGTTGCAAAAGCTCCTAGAGTGTAGAGTCAGTTTCAAAAACAGCCACATCCTAGAAGACGGCGCATGCGCACAGGCAGGGCCGGCCCGAGCTATACGCTAACTACGCGGCCGCGTGTGGCGCCGTGATGCGGGGGGCGCTGAACTAGGCGTATAAAGTTTAAATCAACCAACAACGCACAATCTATATCTGGCATAAAATTTCCGCATATTTGTCGTTTTGTCAGTTACAGTTGCCAAGCAATTCAACGAAATAATATTAAAAAAGACTGAAGTAATTGGCCTATTACTAAATCAACTCATATAACCTATTACTGATTAATAATAATCAGTAGTATTAAGAGAATATCTGTCAATCTGTGTTTGTGCTAATAGTAGTGGACTTGCGAATTATTTAGGGCTGTGGGCGGCCGTAGCCGCCGGAAGTTAGACCGTGCTCATCGTTCAACTTACACCTTACACCCCTTGACCCCTTTCACGAGTGAATAGACTCGTCCGCGTGAGTCATGCATTCTTTACTCCACCCCACCTTCCCTCACCCTCACTCAGTACAGTACAGTCAGCTAACAACTAGGCTACGTGCTACGTTTGGTTCAGCGTTACTCAACTTTTTAAGCTTATTTTCAAAAAAAAAAAAAAAAAACAAACATGGTCAGTAAACTATTGCAAAAAGTCACAAATGACCTGCAAATTTCTATGGATCTCATTAAAAGTGTGAGATCATTTCTTAAAAAGATGAGATCTGATCAAGGACTTAACAGCGTGATAATTAAGCGTGATAATTAACAGCGTGATTGTTAAGGAACTTGCAGAAAAAATCAATGTGCCTGCAGAGTTTGAAAAAGAACATCAAGTCCGGCCAAGAAAGGTGAAAAAACAGTTTACTTATGAAAGCGCAGATGAAGCAGTAAACTATGGAATGGATGCCTTTAAAGTCAATTTCTTTTTTGTTGTGCTAGACAGAGCAATACCCTCAATTCAGGAGAGATTTGAACTAATGGAAACTCATAGTTCTAGTTTTAATTTTTTGTATGATATCCCAAGTTTGGACAAGAGTGTTAACGATACAGATTTGAAAAAAGCTTGTAAACACCTTCAAATCATTTTGAGTGATGGAGAAGACTGTGACGTGAACGGAAATGATCTCTTTGATGAACTAAGAGTGTTTTCACCAATGCTGCCTTCTGGAAGTCACCCAGTAGGAGCTCTGTCTTTTATAACCAAGCGTGGTTACGTGGATACTTTTCCAAACGTTTTTGTCGCATTGAGGATTCTGTTAACGCTCCCAGTGTCAGTAGCCAGCGGGGAAAGAAGTTTTTCTAAGTTAAAACTCATTAAAACTTATTTAAGATCTACTTTGAGCCAAGAACACTTGAATGGGCTAGCAATCTTGGCCATTGAAAATGACTTATTGAGTAAAATGGACACTGAGTTATTACTCAACGAGTTTTCAAAAGCAAAAGCAAGAAAAATTCATTTTTAATTCAAGTTTTATTTGTGAAGAGTTCAAATTACTAATAATTGTAACTATATGTAATGATGATGGCCTGTAAATAATTATACTTCTGGTTTGAAATTTTTTCTTTGTGTATTATTAAAAAATACCTGGCTTGTACCTTTAATTTCTGGTTAATATTAATATGTGTTACAGGTGCACTGATTTATAGTGGTTTGGTTAGTGGGGGGGGGCGCCAATATGTTTTTTGCTTACACTTGAAAAAGACCTAGGGCCGGCCCTGCGCACAGGCAACTCTGTCAGCTGATTGTAAAACTGTAAGGAGTTTTTTTATGAAATTTGCTAATTTTGATAAGTAAATCAAGCCTCTAAAGTCAATCAAACTGTAATAATAAAGATTACTGAAATTTGCCAAAGTTTTTTAATACGATACCTGATTTACTTGTATAATTAAGTTAGATTAAGTTCAAAAGAACCTACATCCACCAATTAGATTCAAACCGACCCACATCCAAAATATATATATTTTTTTACAAAAACGTTGAAAGAATAAAATGTTGATACTATGTATATAAGTTCTACTATGTATAAGGTATTTAACAAAAAATAATAAAATTCATACAAGTTTTTCACGTTTTACCGAAAAAATACTTTTTGTGATGTAGGCGATTTTGAAACTACACGACTCATATATAGAACAATTATAACTATGGATGCTAGCTCAGACGGTATACACTCTGGCTTCAAATCCAGACTTCATAGGTTCGAATACCCCTTGGAAATTAAAAGTTATGGCTATGACCTCAGAGCAGTAGGAACCAAAAATGGCTGCCAAGATGGCGTCCAAAAACAAAATGGGAATCAAAAACAAAATGACGATCAAAAGCAAAATGAAGGACATGATGGCGGCCAAAAACAAGATGTCGGATTAGTTAGGTTAGGTTAAGTCACCAAAAAAAGGGGTGTGGCCTCCCTTTCCCCTTTTGTTATCAAGTGCTGCAGAATCTACTTAGGTGGTGACATCTGATAGAATGCTGTTGAACTATATTAGTTCATCTAGAGGCCATGCAAAGTGTCTCGCAATTCTTGTAACATTCAGTCTATATTAAGATCACACCAAAACAGCCCTGCTTATTTTGTTATGATGATTACGATTGTGAAGAGATGTACTGAACAGTTTTTAAAGTGTAAAAACACTAAATTATTTAAACAAACATTTTTTCCAATATTTTGTACTATGATTTTTTTAAATTTTTTTCCTGTTTTTCATATCATACACTTATGTAATTTTTATTTCCCCTCATGTTTTGTTTGATGATCTTGCCAAATATTTTCAATTTGTAAAATTTATATTTTTGTATGTATTACCAACTTTGTTTTATCCTTAAAACCTTGTTTGGAAAGTCAATTTTAACATTACCGAGATATGTTAAAAAATTGACACAGTCCTCAAAGACTAAACACTTTGAACTCTAACAGTATTAATGAATAAAAATTAAAACTTATGTCAAAAATAAAATTAAAATTTTAATTTTTTTTATAGAACTGAAGAGGTATTGTTCACTTTACCTTCTCATTATCTAATATAGTTACTACTGCAGAAGTTACTCGTTCACCAATTTCATTAGCAATTACTTCTATTTTTCCATCTTCCTATAAAACATAGACCTTACATTAATATTATTTCATAAATGGAAAGGAAATTATATTCTAAATGTTTAGTTGAAATCTTATTTTATAATAAATATCTTCATCTCACTATGCTGTTCAAATCATATTTCTTCTGACAAACCTATGCATAAACTTACATATTTATGTAGTAAAATTTCAATTATCCATCATCTTAATAAATATCTTCATCTCACGATGTTGTTCAAATCATATTTCTTCTGACAAACCTATGCATAAACTTACATATTTATGTAGTAAAATTTCAATTATCCATCATCTTTCCTTAAAAGCTTGAATTATGTTTAGTGACACGTTTTTTGTTTCTTTGTGGTTTTTTGTTATTTAAGTTCAGATAAAGACAAAATAATTTTATTAAAATTGTTATTGGTTACAATAAAAGAAACAAAATTCTGTTGCTGATATGAAAAAGTGGTCGTTCATAGAATAAAAAATGTCATTTTGCTTAGACACTCTTGTTTGTATATCTAAACTAACTAAATAAAACTAATTTAAACTTTAAAATTAACTGAAATCATAACGTTATTAATTTTGTTTCATACAAACTAATTTTGTATAGGCTACTATAAAAATCTACTAATGTAATACAATTTTAGTTAGTAAATTAGTTATCAAATACTGACATGTAAAATAATAATTAATAAATAAAATTGAACATTACAGAAAAGTCTCAAATGTTATTATGTGTTTGACAATGTTACCTGTTTTTAACAACTTTGCTATATTAGAAAAATGTAATATGAAAATAAATAATTTTCATTTTGTTTAAACTCAAATTTATAGATAAAAGCATATTAAATCATAAATTAGGTATCAATGAATGTATACTTGAATTATATATATGTATCAATGAAGAGGAATGTAGTTACTTACAGTTGGTTTGAATTTTTTTGATAATTCTAATACTATTTTATGAAGCTTATTAAATACTCCCCATAATTAACACAAGTAAACTATGATTTGCATGACTTTCAACTGACCTTTTATATTATATCACATTATCATTATGTTTCTGTTATTGCAAATCATAAGTGAAAAGGATTAAAAATTAAAATGCATTTTACATAAAATAATTATACTTATTTGTAAATCAAAATTTAAAACAATTAACAGTATTTTGAAAGTTAATTATGAAGGCAGCATAAAATTAGCCTATATTCCAATAATATAACCTTTTCCTATAACCTAACCCCACCTGTCCTTGCCTGTGGTACATACAACAACATGGGATGTCCATTAGTTCACAACCTACAATTATACAAAATAATTTTGCTCTGTAAAAAAAAAATAGTTTTTTCTTTGGTATCTATTAAAGATGCATGCTCAAGCAAATGCATGTTGTCTGTGTTCAAAGTAGGTAATTGTTAATATAAACTCTGAACTAAAACTTCTGCAATAACTCGAATCAACCGATTTTAAACAATAAAAAAACCTAAAATTGTAAAAGTCAAGTGTATCTTGATCTTAAGAAGTGTTTACAGAAATCATCATAATAATTATGATCTGAATTAATAGAAAAATAATGATATTAATGATGATGTGAGATAACGGAAAAAGTGTCTACCTAAAAATAACTTACCTTATAAATAGCTAAACTAGCAGATGAATTGCCCACATGTAATCCAAAAACAGGTGGATTCATGTTTATCTCAACATAAATTATCTGAAAATTAAATAAGATAGGGTTACTATGGTTCTGAAACTCTTTCTTTCTCGTTAGTATAATTTAGAGATACAGATCACAAGTTTTTATTATGAATTTGTTTATTTTAAAAAAATGAATTAACTTATTCAATTCACATTAAACATATATTAGACAGATTATGATTAGGTACTTATATTTTGTTTTCATATCAGTAACTATTTTTCTTAGTTTGATTATACATGACGTGTTGTAATGATTACTTGTAAGAGACCATATAAAATAGATGTGGGTGGGTGGGTGGGTCGGGGGGAACCACATACATAAAAATAAAATGGGGGAAAGTGCCAATGTTTAGGTTTGATTACCATAAATCATATAAAGAAACGCTACTACAATTCTTTCAATAATGCTGTTCGGAGTACAATATACTAATTTTTCAAGTTTTAAATTTTGTTAAGAGTTGATATCTCATAATTATGATATAAGAGATATTGAGTGAGGAATTAATGAAAACATGTTTTAATCACTCCCACCCTCTTAGAGGTTGAATAGTTAATTAACAGATTCGTGCCTTTAGGTGTTGATTTGGGGGAAATCCAGAGTCTTGTCTTTAGGCATTTGTAAAGATAACTTTTTTAAAGAAAAATAAAGTTGATATCTCATCAGACCTAAAATATATTGAGGAATTAGTGACAACACAATTTACCCCTTGACATCCTCTTAGAAGTCTAATTTCAAAAAATGTATAACCCATGTTTTTATTTAGTGTGTATAGTATACATATACAAAATTTCATTGGAATATCACTACATCGGCTCACAATACTTCGTTTGGACAAGTTAGGTGAACAAAATTATTTTTTGGAATTTTTGCAATTATATAAATCAGTTAGGTAATATTATAAGACTCCTAAGCATTTTTATTAATAATAAACTTAATAATAAGGTAGGATTGCCATAATAATAATGAAATAAAGAAACAATTTAGGTTGTGAAAAAATTGTTGTAAAAAAATACATTATAGATAAATCAAAAACAAATAAATACTATAATGATCTAAAAACAATAATACCAATAAATTGAAACAATAATTACAAATGTAGGCCACTTAAAATAAAATAATAATAATTAATACAATATTCATAACTACTAATCTTAATTATCCGTATCGTCCGATGTATTAGTCATATAATCTTCTTCATCTTCTTCAGGTAGTAGGTTTGAACATAGCTGAGGCTTTATTTTAGGAACCAATCGGAAGCTATTGATCAGATTTTATAAGAAACATGGAAAGTAAGTCTCTATTCGTGTCATTACATGAATACTTTCTGGTGTTATGCTCCCAGAATCAACAGGAATCTGTTCCTAGCTTCCTGGGCTTCTTCCGAAAGCTGCACAATTGGAATAATTGCAGTTTTTAGACTACTGTACTATAAATCAGTATTTTATGGACAGTACCGGCATATAATACCACGAATATAGAACAACATAACGTCTTCTGATGTCTAAGTAAGACATCAATTGCTTAATGAGTGTGGCATCCAACCCTCTGATCTGAGCACTCAATTCAGGGTTGCTAAAAAAAGGCTGAGCAGTGTTTCTATCATTCGTTGAACTAAACCCGGGCTTTGGTTTGTCCACAATCAGTCCAATTTCATACTTGAATCTTTTTTTAATTTCCTCGGATCGCTGCTTTACACTAGCCTTATCTTCAGTACTTCTAGCCTGCTATTTTTTACATCTAGCATATAGCTAATATGTAACAAATATTCTAAACAGCGAATCCATGCATGAAGAGTGGACAAACCAAAGCCAAAATGATCTTGATTGCTGTCGAAATGCCTTGATTCATCGTTTATCATTTTGAGTAGCACCACTTCTGTGAGGAAAGAGTTTCGGTCAAAGTGTTTCCATCACTTTTTTCCATCACACTTTTCCATCAGTCATTGTCACAAGAAGTTCATGCTTGACAGAAATTTTAGTATCACCAGTAATACAAATTGATGGAAGTAATTTTTTTATAACTTCCAAAACCGACATAGTTTCTTCTTTCATAAATTCAGTGGATACCTTAGCAAAAAAGAATTTAATCGACAAAACATTGTGGATGATGGTCGAGAATTCTGTCATCGAGTAATCTGAGGGAAACAAGTGAAAACATAAATAGAAATTCATCAGTATCCTCACTGTTTTCAAATTTTTGTTTATAGGCACTGTGACCACAACTTCCATTACAACCCCATTTACTAATGAGAGTGAATGATGAATTTGGGAGCTCACCATTCAGGACTTCTCTCTGAGCTTCTACCAAGTGTTCAATGGTTTTATCTAACATGGCTTGTAACTTGACTTCAGCACGAGTTTCTGTCACTACAATATGCTCTTCTGGAGGATAACAGGATTTTTTTGACTTGCACAAACAGTAATAAGATGAGAACACGTGATGACCTACCTTCATAGTCCACTTCCTTATTTGCTTGTATGAGTGTGTTGTTGATTTAGAGTCTATGTAATGCCTTGTCACCATTTAATTACCTAGCACTCTCCAGGGAACTGGTATTTTTAAAACTTAAGAAAGCACTTGTAGAACCTGGATTTTCAGTAAAGGTTTTAATCGCTGCAGCAATGTTCCTATTTCCTGTTGAATGTACAGCTAATTCTGCAGCAGTCATCAACTCTCCAACACCACACGATCGAACAAGGTCCTCAACTTGACATTTCCTCGTTTTTATTGATGAGACATCAAATCTTTTCTTGATCTTCCTGCGTGAATAGTCTCTTGAAATGATGTAGAAGGTTTCGGCATCGTAGAACACATATGCAAGTGGAGCTCTTCAGCTTCCAACCAAGTTTTATTCTTAGTCAAGAAATGCTCCTTTTTACTTTTCTGCAGCAACCTATCTGGCAGCAATTGTCGTCAAATAGTTGGCTAGCTTCATTTTGATTTCTCTTTCAGAGTCCTCTGTAACATCACTGAAATGGAATTTAGTTGAAATATACACGAAAATTCAAACAATTCTTTCATCTGTTCAGTGTTTTAGCTATTCTTCAAAAAACTCCATTTTTGAAATAATGTGAAAGTGCCCTGCCAAAAAACCCCTGTCATGCAGCATGACTAGAACAGTGAATGTTAGTTTTCCTTTATTATACTTTAATTCTTTGATTGTGATTAGAGAAAAATATTACCTAATTGAACGTTACACAGAAATAAAGTTTATAATTGGAATTTAGTTCAACAATGCTATCAATATTGATTTTTTAAGAAATTTAATTACTATTCATGGTCCAAATATTGGTAGAATCAATTCAGCATAGTATTTATTTAATAAAACTCATTAAAAATCATTAATCTTGATCATAAATAAATGTAAAAGTTGATATTAAATTTGTCATTTTTTAAATGCCAATTTGTAATAGCCTACGGTAAAACTCTCTTTCAAATTGATTGACTAACAGACAGTCAATCAATTTTATGTTACTTAAAAAATATAGTACTTACCTTCAGAAATAAGATCCACTAAATATTTTCATCAAAATATAAACTACCAGTTAGTAGTAGCCTAAGTGTCGCGAAAATGTAACTGACCAATTATTATAGTTGCACCTTACCTCATTAGTTGACTTTTGGACCCTGTGATTTATCAGTGTTTGATGTTAGAGATAAACAATTCTTGGAATCTGATGTTTAGAGATATTTTTTACATTAGTTAATCACCCATTTATCGAAATCTAAAATGTCTTATGTCAACCAATCGTTTCCAAACGAAACACTGTGTAACTGATCAAGTGGAAACAATAACAAAGTTGCCCCTAATCATATCCACTCATTCGTGAGTAATTTTAGAGTAAAATTTTTTATAATTGTAAATGTAACTTTGGTAAGCATAGATCAATTTAAAACCTCATCAGACCTAAGAGATATTGAGAAATCTATAAAAACACATTTTCCCCCTTTTCAACACATAGGAACTCCTCAAAATCTAAAAATAATTTTTATATGAAAAATTAGATTTGATATCTCGCCAGACTCAACAGATATTGAAGAATAAGTAAAAACACAGTTTACCATTTTTTACCCACTTAGGAGTGTATGTATATATATATATATATATATATATATATATATATACACATACACAGTAGAACCTCTCTTAACCGGTCTAGTCGGGACTGACACCCGGGCCGGTTGCCCGTTTGGCCGGTTAATCCGAGGTTCCCGTTAAACTCGTCACAAAGATTTTTTTTACAGATTCCCCTCTGTCAAGTCTTTTAACCCTTTGAAGAGTATGAGTTTAACCGGCAAAAGAGTAGCTACGTACCGGTACGTCATTTTTAGTTCGGCTGAAAGGAGTAACGACGTACCGGTACGTTTTTTGATGCAACATGAATCAGCTGTTGTTTTTTAAATATTGAACAACAACAAGGGTTATAATATCGTTGGTTCGTGTTCTTGGGTGTGTGGAGGGGGGTATCAAGTCAGCACAGCTGATTCAGTAATGTGGTGGGGCACTCTAATCGATTGCGTAATCGCGATGATTTCTGTCACTGTCACAGCTGTTGTAGACTGCAAGCGCTCGGTGCCGTGGGCAGTAACTACGCCAGTTCTTACTTGTGATAGGTTCTCATAAACCTATCATTAGTTTTTTAGTGACATCATTTTAGTTATAAGTACTACATTATGAGTTTCAATGAACCGAATAATATTCGCTCCGACGAAATACGTGACCTTTTGTATGATGTAAGTGAAAACAGACCCGTACCAAGAGCAATTGCAACAAGTGGCGACAAGCATCCTTTACGTTTGACAGGCCGCCACTTTCCACGTCCAATGCCAAATCGTGAGGGACAGAATCGAAGAGTTGAAAAACGGTGCTACGTTTGTTCAAGCACCAAAACTCAAGAAAAAAAAACGAAAAGATACACAGTACGAGTGTCCAGACTGTAATGTTGCCCTCTGTGTTCATCCATGTTTTGGAATATTTCATAAAATGAAAATTTTTTTAAATGTTTTTGATTTTTACACTTTTTCAGACCAAAAATAACTCGCTATGTATTAAAGGTATTGATTTGTAACTAAATATATCTGTTTTTATCAAAATTTGGTTTTGTTTTTTTTTTTACTCCTGAGTGTAATTTTTATGTATAAGGCCCTACTCCTGTGAGTAGTGCTGCTGGTGACGTACCGGTACGTCATTACTCCTGAAAGGGTTAAAACACATTTAACCGCGTCTCAAACGAAACCAACACACGCTTCCGTTTTTCGTAACTCGCTCATTTTTATTTACTGTATATACTGTACGTAGATCATAACCAGTCAAAGACAAGAAGAAAACTGAAAAGAAATGTTATATTTTCCATAATGTATACTAAATTGATTCGTGGAAAAAAATCGGCCCATCAAACGTTTTTGCCTTTGTATATCTGCTATACCGACGACGGGTGCCAATGCCGCGGTGTTTTTACGCTATAGACAAAATCGTTTGACTCGCCGCCGCAGTGTTTTTACACCGTCGACAATGGGATACCGCTATCGACAAAGTCGTTTGACTCGCCGCCGCTTTGGTGTTCCAATTACAATTTATTTTCGGAAACTCTCATCGAACCAGTACATTACGAAATAGGCCGGTTAATCCGAGAACCGGTTGATCCGAGGCCGGTTAAGAGGTTCTACTCTATATATACAGTACAACCTCGTTTATCCGGACTAATTGGGACCGGAAGTGATCCGGTTAATCAAAAATCTGGTTAATCCAAAATTATAGAAAGATAAATAAAACAAAATATAAAATGATAACTTACCATTTATAAGTCATGAAAAAACACAATATTTACACAGTGATTCAATTTACACAATACACGAAATTACACAATGTACTGTAAATGACGAAAAACATTTTAATTTACGCACCTGAAATATTTACACATGCTTTTAATTTACACAGGGTTTAGTTGTTATTTACAAAAAAGTCATTTATCTTCCTCTGTTGTAATTTGGTGTGACGATTCAATGCGTCTAACTTTTGGGCCATTGTAAGCACATTACGTTTTCGTTTCGTCGCCATTTCCACGCACAAACGCTAACACACGAATATAAATAAATAGCAGTAACAACGCCCACCTCTAAATACTATGCCGATTCTCATTCACGTCCTCGATACTCCCGACAGGGGATGTGATGTGCCAACTGCCAAAAAAAAGAACGGGGGTTCCCAAAGCTGGCGGCACCGCTTTAAGATGTGACAAAATGTTCACATTTACTGATTTACACCCTTGAGTCTTAGCAACCCGACAACAATAAAGTTGTAAAAGTTGACATGATGGTTTATGATGCGTTGAACACATGCACCTGGTTTGTATTTATGTCACAGTTGTACATTTTCTTTAAGGACCGTTACAGGCATCGTCATTGTATTTTACTTTCTAAAATATCAGGCATTCTTTATTTTTTTCCCGGTTTTTTAAAAAATTCCCTGACATTTCCCTGACTTTTCCAGAAAATTCAAATTTCCTGACTTTTCCCGGTTTTCCCGATTTTCCCGGTTTTCCCGGTCGCTAGACACCCTGAAATACTATTAACCGTATCCTATCAAAAATGTAAAGAAACTAAACACGGCACAGCACGATATGGTAATGATGTATTCCGGTCGCTAGCACGTGATAGACTACCTGCCGGCATAGACAATAGACAAGGTCACTGTCATGCCGCATCGGGGTAGGGGGATGGTGACGCAGAAGTTATTGCTCCTCCACTTTCTCTTCCCAGTGCATCAACAACCCGCCCTAATACCTCGAGGCGACACTATAGTGTTGAGGAAATCACGTTTTTATCAACATTAATGTAATATCAAGGATAAAATAAAGCAAAAGCTTAAAGTTTCAAAATATTATAAATATTATTTAAAATATTATTCAAAATACAGTAATTATTAAAATATTTTGAAACTTTAAGCTTTTGCTTTATTTTATCCTTGATTAAATTTTTTATTTTTTGTTCCGGATCGATCGGGATAATCCAGACATCCGGTTGAATGAGGTCCGGATAAACGAGGTAGTACTGTATATAATAAAATTTTTAATTTAGGATTTGTATTTTGTATATACATTTTAAAATGTTTATTATAATAACAGTCACAATCACCACCCCCTCTCCCAAAAAATTAGATTCACTTTTTTTAAGCTTTTTTAATGGTAAATTTTGTAAGAAAAAAATCTCGTCAGATATAAGGAATCTGTAAAATACATTATACTATTTTTTCATCCTTTTGGGGGACGGGAGTCGGATCACTTCAAAAACAGCTTATTTTCATAAACATCTTGTCCTGAATAATTATGCCAAATTAAAGCATTCTAGCTGTAAGGGAAATACAGGAATGCGAGTAAGTCAGCGAGTGTCGCTTTTATACATATAACTAACTATAGGTATATTATTTCACTGTTTTTTACATAGATTCTTTTTTATGCTATGAATAACTTTTAATAAAAAAAAAAAATAAGAAAATACATTCTGTATTTTCTTTTGTTTATTTTTCCTACAATTTATATACAAGAATAAATATAATATGTAGATGGTAGTTTCGATAATTGTAATATTGTACTACAGGGTATTTCAAAAAGTATGCAACCCTATTTTTGATGAATTTATTACTTAAAAAAATTAATATAACATTATAATAATTATTATATAAATATTCAAATTACCTTTTATCTTTTATAATAAATGTTCAAATGATTTCTTCCATTTGCAATGCAGGTTCAGACATGTTTCATAACATTTCCGGCCACTTTTCGTAGTGTTTGAAATCTCACTTTCAATGTTATCCTTCAATTCGTCAAGTGTATGAGGATTGTTTTGAAAAACCTTACTTTTTAAATACCCCCAAAGGAAAAAGTCCTGGGGATCTTGGAGGTCACAATCTTTTTGTAATCACACGATGACCAAAAAATTCCTGTAACATTTCCAGCATTTCATTAGATGTTTGACACAATGCGTTATCCTGCTGGAACCAGCAATTACGTTCGTGTAAATCTAACAAGGCTATATATTGTTCAACTAAGTTGCGATAAACCATACCATCTACAGATTTGTCAAAAATAAAGGCCATATAATACGATGCCAGGAGATCGCACACCAAACACCAATTTTACGTCAGTGTAGCAGTCGTTCGTGAAACGAGTGGGATTTTCAGCACTCCATATTCGGCAGTTTTGGTTGTTAATGTAACCATCCAACTGAAACCATGCCTTGTCACTAAAAAAAAAAATGATCCAACATTTCAATACCCTTGTCATTAACAAGAGAACGCATCCAACGACAATACTATAGACGTTTATCGTGGTCAAATTCTTTCAATTCATGAATGACACCGATGTGGTAGGCACAAAGTTTTAATTTTTTAGTAGCCCTAAAAGCGGTAGATAGTGAAAGTCTAGCCTGTGAAGATAACTTTCTAAGTGATTTGCTAGGTGAGCAATTCAAACGTTCTTTCACATCCTCCAGACCTTTCACTATTAACAATGATGGTCGACCTGTGCTTTTCCGATCATATACAATGCCAGTCTCATGAAATTTATTAATCAGATGCGATATTGTTGACTTACTAAGTACTGAAGAATTGTGAAATTCTAACTGGAACTCGTCTTTTACTAGTTTGTAAAATTTATATGTGCAATAAGTCTCATAAATAAACACACGTTCATCCTTGGAAAAAGACATAGTAGAAAATATACACACACTTACAAAGGCAAATGCATACTGAAATAGCACTAGTGTATTACAATAACACATGACGAGTCAACAATGAGAACAGTTTCGTCAACTGATATTTGGGGAAGAAAAAATTTACATAACTTTGGGTTGCGTCCTTTTTGAAACACCTGTTAGCATATTATATAAATGATATAAATAATAGTTAAAATTTGTAAATATAACTGAAGTAACCTTACCTAACTTGTCGTAGATAGATACTATTTAGGCCTAATCAATTTTTAACTGCCAAACCTACCTTGAAAGGTGTCACATGAAGTCTGTAACAAAAATAAACAGTTGTACAGAATCAAAATCACATATCGTAAATTAGACGCATGCACACTAAGGAAGAGTTTTAGTTTTTATTGAAATATGACAATATTAAAAATTATCACACATCATAATGAAACCCTAACTTTGGCATACTGGAAAAGTTTATCAGGTTACCTTATTTAACTTTTATTTCAAATAGAAAAGTAAAACTCTTAAAAGAAGTGTAGTAGGTCTATGCTTGTGTAGTTAATCTTACCAACTGTTGTTACCAGCATTATCATATAATATCTAGAATTACATATAGTTATTAATAGTTGTGTCAATTAATATTTATGAAGTTCCAAGGAGATTTTTCATTTTTGTGAGGTTGGCATTACCATCCAGCAGTAATAGCTGTATGAGTTAACAATAGTGAACTGAGGTTTCAGATGAGAAGAAAATAAACTATGCATAACCTAATTTTATCGTAATGTGAAAGGTTGTTATTGTTTTGAGTTTATCCTGTGGTTAATATGTGCTTTTAAAATAGTGTGTTAGTTAAGTTTTAGAGTGTAGGCCTAAATAAAAGGACAATTTTTTTTTAAATGAACTAGTACGTAATAATTTGACAATTACTATGTGATGGGATTGTGACAGGGAAGATGATGTTACCTTAGCTTCCTTGCTAAATATGCCTAATATTAATGTAAGTAATGAAGACCCAGACTTAATGAATGTAAATTATAATGTTGACGATTGTTTTCCACCATGTAACATTGAATCTTGTAATAAAGGTGTTTACTCTTTGTGTGAAAATTTTTATGTAAATTTTATAAACAACATTTTATGTAAAGACCATATAACTTTGGATTCTTATGATAGTGCTCATAACATAGTATGTACATCTAACGATAATAGCAATAATAGGCCCAATCTTTTGAACCCTAGAGATGGCCAACATTCCACATGTGAAATAGGTGATTGTAAAGAAGAGGTTTTTACAGCTTGTCCAAAATGTCTCAGTTTTTTATGTTTCAATTATCTTGAAAACAGTATGTGTGTGAATGACCACCAATTAGAAGGTAATGATACAAACACTTTAGAAACTTCTAAAACTGTGAAGAAAATATTATCAGTAAAACCCAAAATTAATCTAGTTCTTCAGCCAGAATCATTTAAAGTAGATGGAAGCAGAAAAGAAGGTGCTACTGAAGTTGTAGGGAAAAGTAAACTGAAAATTAGAAAAAATGTGAAGATTGCGAAAGAGCAGAGAAATAGAGACGAACAATACAGAAGTGTAACAACCAAAGATGACAGCCAAAGCGTACCCGTTATGACACCTATTCAAAGATTTTCAGAGGAATGTACCTTGCTTTTCACCAACCCAAAAAAACTTGAAGATCGCTACCAAACACTTTTTTATCATAGAAGGCTGACAAATTTCAACTTTACAATTTATAGTATTAACAGCAAAGATTGTTTATGATTGTTGTGTGGCATGAGGGCTTAGGTCGAAGAGGATCCTGTGAGATAGTCTCTTGTCTGTACAATTATCTTTGTGATCTTAACACTTTAACAATATCACCGGTCTCTGAGACCGGACGGGAATTTTGGCTCTACAAAATGGCACACCTGATAGTTCAATTGATTTCTCCGCGCCAGTAGCTGTCAATTAGCTTCTGTCCAATAGTTATTTTTAGTCTTCAGTTGGCCTTGAGCTGTCTTTCTGCGTGTAGCATTGTTTTATTGTTTTTGTCACAGTCTCCTGTACCGGATGATACGTTTAGTGTCTGGCGAGTCCCGGCCTGCGATACTGGATGATACGCATTACGTTTGAAATTTTGTGGGTGTATCTACCAATGTAAATATTATTGCACATAGTTTTTGTTTTTGGGTTCCCTATCTATTTTGTGTTTGACATGGCTCATTCCCAGGATATAAGAGTGAATGACGCTGACTTCAACGATCGTATTTTGCAACTCCTTTACAACAACGTAGAGGAAAAAAGTGATGAAGACGTGAACGATTCGGATCAAGATCCTGATTATTTGGTTTCACAGTAAAATCTCAACATAAAAGTTCTATCAGCTCCCCATCGACAATATGTAACATGTCAAAAAATTTATTGCATTTTGTTTTCCGGTCAGATAGATGTGGAATCCAAGAAAGTCTACGATCACATATTAGGCCCAAAAATTTAACAGTTGTAGTAATTTGAAGTCATGTTCCGTCTTGAAATAATAAAGGCTGATGGTTCAGTCTTCAAGGACTAAAAGGAATACATTGCATTTTGGAAGCAGAGAACTGGAATCCTGTCAACCTTTACCAAGATTGTAGTTTATTTATTACAAGTTGAAGGGCTCTTTCGGCAGTTGCCATACCTCGAGTAATCACATAACAAATAAAGCAAAATCGTCAACAAATAAAGAACAGTGGACAATCCACTGCACATTAGCGGTAATGCTGTTGATTGCCACAGCAAACAGGGTCACCACACTATCCAGCTCAGCACACTATCCTGAGGGACACCAATCTCTAAGTGATAACGATCAGACAACATAGTTGTAACACACTCTCTGAAATATCTTTTGCTAAGGAAGTTCTTTATAAAAGCAAGAATATTACCATTAATACCAAATGATTTTAAAGTTTTCAGAATACCTCTTAACCAAGTCATATCATAGGCATTTTCCAGGTAAAAAAAGCCGCAACCAATGTCGGACACAAGAAAAAGCATTTTGTATGGCAGACTCTAATGAAACAAGCTGATCGATAGATGAACGACCCTGCCTAACGCTTCATTGTTCATTACAAAGCAGCTGGTTACTCTTGAGGTACCAAAAAAGGCCCCAATTGACCATTCTCTCTACCAACCTGCAGAGGACACTAGTGAGAGAAATGGGACGGTAATTTCCTGGTTCAGTTTTTTCTTTACATGGTTGTAGAATAGGTAGCCTCAAACGAAGCATCAGGATTGGGAAAACATTGGTCCTCGAATATACGATTGTATATTTTAAAGAGAATCAGCTTCCCCCAAGTTGGGGAGGTGTTTGATCATAGAATAAACTATGGTGTCCGGGCCTGGAGCGGAATCCCATCGTAAGGACATATCAGACTCTACTTCCTGTAAGGAAAATTTATTGGTATTTCTTTCGACAGACATACTGTGAAAGGTATTGCTTCTTGAGACATTTTATACAAACAAAAGGTATCGCTGTAAGCAGTAGTTGAAAAAAAGTTAGCGAATGATGAGCCCAAAACTTAGCAATTTCATAGTTATTTGTAGTCAAAGCTCCATCCCCCTTCTTAAGTTCCAATAAGGGAGCAGAAGGAGGAGGACTACAAACAGAACGTAATTTCTTCCACACCGTTGACGAGGGTGTGGTCTTGATATTGTACCATTGTACTGAGCTCACGGTTCCTTTCTACTCTGCCTAAACACTCGACGTGATTTGGCTCGCAGAATTTTATACCTTTTGAGGTTGTCACAAGTAGGTCTTCGATTAAACTTCCTTAGCACTTTACGATGTAAACAGAGATCATTACTAAATCCTTAGCTCCACCATGGAACTGGTGGACATAGTGGTCTTGTCAACATTTTCGGATTTTTGTTGTCCGCTGCTGTAAAGAGTGCTTGCGTAAAAGACTATACTGCTTCATTCATAGGAACATTATTATTATAAATAGGTGATACAAATTCAACAGTGAAACTTTCCCATTTTGCTTTTCGCAAAATCCATCTGAGAAGTTGATCATTACAGTGCGAGAAGTCAGAAAATGTATGCTTAACAGGAGCATGACCACTACTGTAGGTGTCAGTTAGAACGGACCACTCAAATATAGTGCCAAGATTTGGGCTACAAAATCACAAGTCGACATCTGTCCAACCACTTGTAGAAGCCGCTAAATGTGTTGATGACCCATCATTGAGCAGAATCAAATCCAAATTGAATCGAATCCTGTCAATGCGGTCCCATCTAAGGCTGCAGGTGTTTGATCCTCAAGTATAGTGGTGAGCATTAAAATCGCCCATCAAAAGAAATGGGGCAGGCAACTGTCTGATCAGGTCGATTAATTCAACATCCACAAACTAGTGGTGGGCATTAACGCTAACAATGGTCAATGTCAACACCAGTTAACGTTGAGCGTGATTAACTGTTGACAAAAACCGCTAACGTTGATGACGTTGAACCATTAGCAGATGATCAACTAGGTGATCACTGAACTAAAATGGTAAACAGAAGTTTTGTTTTCATCCCAAATGAAAATATTTACACTATTACAGTTACTAATTAACACTTTCCTTTCGCCCATTATTCATTTACATTGTTTAAGTCCAATAAAAAATTAACAATAACTTTGGAAAGTTTAACCAGAATAATAATGTAAGCACAAACCTAACCTAAATATTTACACAGTTGACAGCTTTTATCAGCTAAAACTAAAGTTATTTACACCACACTATTTCCGTATTATCCAGTCATCATTTTATACAGTTTTAGATTGAGTAAAAACAGTAAAATAGTAGGCTACAGCAGAAACATATGTTGATGAATAAACGTTGACGTTGATTGATTCGCTTTAGTTGCTCAACTAAACTAACAGACGACTGAAAGGAGTACTTGTAGCTGGGTGCGCACACATCAACATGGGCAGCGGGCACTAAACACTGATGCGTCGCCTGCAAGCAGTTGATCAACCTTAGCAGTTAATGCACTTCTTCATCGAGCATTAACGATGGTCAATGTTGACAGTTACTGTTACCCGTTATTGGACGCAGCACTACCACAAATCTGAAATTAAGTAGTAGGTACACACAGCAAATTGTCATTTTATATGGTGTAGTGATCATTATTGCTACTCCTTGCAATGAAGTCCTAAGGTTTACAGACGTACCATAGATGGAGTTGTGGGCAAGTTGTGATGGAGTTGTGTATTGCCAGTGCTTTGCCTCTGTTATTTTTGTTCTGAACTTTAAAAAAGGATGATGATTTTGTCAGAACAGACACTGATTATGATATTTCTAAATGTTTTTATGATTGGTGGTAATTTTGTGTTCTTTAGTGGCAAAGGCTCGGGTTTTTCTTTAGATGTAACTGGTTTTACTGATTTGCAAAGAAGGACTACTTTAGAAAATGATGGGATGTTAAATGATGTACAGCTTTGGACTGCTATTAATTGTTTAATCTGATCGGCAAACATATGTATCATCTCACCCAGTTCCTTACACGATGAACATGTATTCGGGACTGAGCCTGATGTCGCATTTGTATATGATTTTCCTATGGTAGGAGGTCAAGCAGTTACTTTGTTTGTACACTTTCCTAGCTTCAAGAAACGAAAGTTTTTCTTTAGCAACAATTTCTAAAATCACTTTCTCGACTTGATATTTTGGGCATTTCAGTGAATATGCAGGATGATCACCGCCGCAATTTGCACACTTTTCCTCAATATTACACCCTTCATTTTTGTGGCCTTTTGCACCACACTGTCCACAAACTTCGAAAAAGGGCTTCATTTTCAATAGAGTGACTCTGTTTGTCAGAGTCAGCCAGTATTAATAAAATCCCATTCCAAAGTTACCTAATGGAACAAAACTTTCCTGCAACACCAGTTATAGCTTTGTTTATTACAAAGGGCGAGATCTTAGACAGATCTGCCCTCTCATTACTGTTTCGTACAATAAGGAATCTGGGAGCAGGTTCCTGGATCCTTATGTCCAAGTTACTTTTCTTAGATTTGACACAAATTGGCTCTTTGGACGATGCCGATATCTGTCGCATATCACTACTCGGGTTGACATTTGAAGAAGTACAGGCCATGCATGAGTTAACCAGAGCATTGTGTTATGCGGTTGCAGATGAGACTCTGGGAATGGGTACATCCTTAGATCACTTTAGATTATTTCTCTATCCCAGGGGATTATTTCACTATCCCAGGGTATCCTCTTTAACCAGACTGGATGGGCATCAGTCCAGACCCACAACTGGAGAGGAAGGGTCCAACACCTCAACACTTCCTGACTTAAGGACCGAAGTGGCTAGCTACTGAACAGAAACCGCACATGTCTTCAGCAGAGCAAACTCATCAGATTAAAAGGTTGTCACGCTTTGCTCTGGTAAACACTTCCAGGCATGCTACGGCTCTGCACGGTGAAAAAACTAATCCCTACATTTGAATGTAGAGTATTTATGTATCCCCAGTGATTCATATAGTGTAACAACCTCTACAAAATGTAAAAATATATGAGTGTTGTATGTATGTGTATATTCAGAGAAAATGTTTTATTGTTCCACCCCTGTATAGCTCGGGTTACACGAGGGATGCTAAACCCCTCATAATAGGTGCAGATAGTCTGCACCCCTAACTATAAAACCCTAAGTAATGGTAAAAGTAAGAAAATGTAAATAGGTGAACTGGGTCTATGTCAATATGGATGAGACTGTCCGTGAGAGTAAAGAAGTCCCCTCAGCCAGGACGGTTGCACCAGTGTGTTGATGTAACCACACGTTAATTGCAGGCGCTCGGCTTGAGGGCTGGGCTCCGCGCTGTCCAAACATTTCGTGTCACAGGGAGTTTTATTTCTGCTAATATGGCATCCCTGTACAAAGGCTGTTGAATGACCCATCGCAGATGCAATTATAGTTGTGGAACGGTCAGAGTGATGCAGAGATTCAGTCAACTGGCACTAATTGGCTTAACTTGCCCGGGCCCGGGTACCATTGTTGGGGCAACCTTACTGACCTGTGGGGAGACAATAGGCACTGACTCATAATATATTTGTCCAGTACAAATATTTAGCTTAGACAATTTTTAATAATTGACAAAAACAAATATCACTACGACTTTTGTCATAAAATGCTGTGAATTTTGATATAAAATCTCAAATAAATCGGTTTATTTTTGCTTATACAAGCATATAGGCCTACAACAAATATTGTTATTGACAAAACTGAAAAATTATTATTAATTTATGTGAGATTAATAAATGTAGTCTCTCCAACCATAAACGCTTGTTTTGCCAACTTTATGTTAGTTGGTGTCCAAGCCTTTTTTACAGTGTGGCCGGCAGCACACCAAGTTTCATCCAAGTAGAAAATATTTTTTTGTTGCTCTCTATACTCCTTTATTTTTAGTAGGTATTGTCTTCTCCGTTGCACTATGTCTTCCCTTTCAATAAGGATCGACCTGCGTTGCCTTTTCACAAACTTAAAGCCTAGATCGTTCATAAGTTTTCTCGTTGTACAAGCACTTACGTTTGGAAGATCGGCATCAGCGTTTATCATTGCAGTGATCCAACACAATTAAATAGATACAATGAAGGAAAATGTCACTTCGCCATTTTACATGTTTTGCGACAGTTAATGTGAGCGCAGAATGTCGTGTGTGGCATGAGCGACGGAGCGTGGCGCCGACTCAAGTAAGCGCCTGTAATTTTCGGATAGGCCAGAGCTCAGGGGACTTCTTTACTCTCGCGAACAGTAGTTTATGTGTTGTGAGCGTTTGACTGGGGACTGTGTGGGACGCCAACCTCCTCTTATTAGGTGCAGCTAGTCTACACCTCCCCTGCGGGGCAGTGCTATTGAAATGTACATACGGTAGAATAAACATAACTATATAGTCTTTGTGATGTTATTGTTTGTTTTGGTTTGGGAAATTTTTTTTCATTGTATATTCACCACAGTGTTCTAGTGATTCATATGAGCATTTTTTTCTATGCAATTAATTAGTGTACAAAAAAAATATTACAACTACCCCTAAAACATCGTAAAATAAAAAGTATGTAAAAAAAATTGTTTTTTTACATTTTGTTTTATATTTCAATTAAACAGACACTTTAGGACTAAAAAAATATTTTTTCATTCCTTTATGGATTAAAAATAACCCTAAATCTCCTTTGAGGATTAAATAAATCTAATTAAAAGTAAATTTTTAAAACTAAGTTGAGAAAATTTTGTTTTGTATTTTTTAATTTGCAATTAATTAGTTTTATAAAAATATCGCAAAATTATTTCACCCTTTTGAAGAGTAAAACTGCCCCTAAAACACTGTAAAATAAAAAGAATGTAAAATAATTTAGTTTTTTTTACATTTTGCTTTATATTTAGAATACCGGTAGACATTTTAAGTCTAAAAAAATATATTTTCATCCCTTCATGGATTAAAAATAACCCTAAATCTCCTTTGGGGACTAAAACAATCTAGTTAAAAGTATATTTTAAAAAATAAGTTGAGAAAAATTTGTTTCGCATTTTGTTATTTGCAATAATTATTTAATGTTAAGAAAAATAACACAAAATATTTTCACTCTTTAAGTAGTCTCTATTCGTCACATGAATTGATCAATGTCACTCAATGTTTTGAATGGAATAGTAACCTTATATCCAAACCTCAGTCAGTTCCTAGTTCATTTTCTAGTGGGGAGTACAGTGGTGTAATCATTATTAGTTTTTACTGACAGTTTATTATTTGGTAAACTTCAATTTTTAAATATTAGTGAAGTGGCTTATATTGTGATTTAATATTAAATTTAAATTGTGAATAATAAAGTACAGTAGTGATATTTTCATAAAATGGAAGATTATGACAACTAACTGTTTTGTTGGAAACATTTATACATGTTAGTAAATTGGATGAAAAAGACCAGCAATTGTTTAAATTTCAAATATGTATTCAAATTGAACAATCTGTGAATACCATGAGAAGAATTATTTGTAAAAATTTCTTCACATCTTTGGTCATTGAGATTGCTTTTGATAATAATATTCCAGAAGTAGGCAAATCCTTCAATACTGATAAATCACTAGCTGTAGAAATATAACAAATTAATTGGAAAACAGAAAAGTGTAATATTTCATGCAAAGAGGAAAAAGTAAAAATTATAAGTCTGTTGCTCAAAAATTGGTCTAGGTGAAAAATAGCAGCAAAATGTTGTGTACCTGAGCATTTAGTTAAAGTAACTCATAAATTGATAAAAGAGCAAATAATTTTACCAGATCTAGGTAAAAGAACAGGAGTGAGTATAAGTGACCTTACAATAAAAAAGTAATTTAGTTTTATGAGGATGACAATAACAGTAGATTATGTCCAGGAAAAAAGACTGTGTCAATGTTGTCTTGGATGGTATGAAGACACAAGCAAAAGCGCCTTGTGCTTGGGAACTTAAATGAATTATTTGTATCTTTCAAAATGAACATCCAGCTATTAGAATTGGTCACTCCAAATTTTTAGAGCTGCACCCAAAATGGTGCATTCTTGCTGACGCATCCGGAACACATAATGTATGTATTTGCCCATACCACCAAAATATCAAGCTAATGATTGATGGGTCATTATGGTTATCGTTGACCATAAAGACTTAATTGTTTGTGACACCGAAAATTATTCCTGTATGATGGATATGTGTCAAGAATGCCTATGTGTGAATGCTTAAATTGATATGTTTTATTCATCAGAAGAATATGATTTGATTCCAGATATAGTAAACAATAAAGAATTGATCATGGCTGACGCTAACTTAATTAATGTAATACAGCTGAAAGATGAGTTTGAGATTCAGAGTTTCCACTCGATGAATAAACAAGTAAATATCCACACTTTTGTTTTTAACTATAAATAAGACAACAAAGTCAAACATTCCACTATTTGTGTACTTAGTCATAATTTGCAACATGACCTTAGTGATAATTTGCACTGCAACTGTTCACACATTCCAAATTCACATAATAAAAGAACTCAATGAAACTGTGCCTTATGTAATAAAACTGAATTTATTTTACTGTCCAGTCAGTACAAAAACAAGTAAAATTTTGCCTACATTTGTTACAACAAGAAAGATTTTAATTTGAACGTCGAGTGGAATTGTTTGCATCAGTACGTGGTAAGAATGCATGTGGTGGTATTGATGGGACAACTAAGAGAGACGTAACGAAAGCAAGTTCACAAAGACCACTTGAAATGTATCCATTCTGCTCTGTAAACCGGGTTGGAATTAAATACATATTAGTGAAGAAAGAATAAGTTATTCTTCATTCAAAGGATCTTGAACAAAAATTTGACTCATGCCAAAGAATTGTTGAAACAAGAGGTTTTCACAAGTTCATCCCAATATCTGACTGAATTACGAGATACATAATGTTTCAAACATGAGTAGTTTTGAAGAACACTCAGTGCTCAAGATAGTACCACTAATTCTCAAGGAAAAAGATCGTATTGTCTGTTTACGACAAGCGTTGGTGGTTTGGTGATGTGGTAAGGCCAGAAAACAATGACATTTGTGTTCTTTTCTTTTATCCTTCCAGGCCTCGCACATCTTATAAGAAAGAGATCAGAGACAGACAAAATATTGGTTCCAAAAGAATATTTTGAAAAAGCTGAAACTTCTTGAGTTATCGACAATTACTGATTGTTCACATTCCATTTCTCAAACATTGTGTGAAGACATTTCCAAGCTCTAAATAGATTTTTTTTCAAGATCTAAAAATTCTTAATTTAGCATATGTATGATGTACCAGAGGGTTTTTTGAAATAATTTAGCTAATCTTAAATCAATTTGTCAATAAATATTAATATAGATTTAAGATACTGTAGAACATAAAACGTATAAGGTATAAATAGTATAATTATATTATTTCACAGTTCTGACCATGTTCTGTACTACATGATCCTGCAAGATAAAAACTCCAATCTCAATACCAACCATAATTCACTGATACAGTATCCAAAAACCTTTTTTATTTCTGAGATGGCATAACTTTTTTATTAGTTCAATAAAGCCTACAGGATGATTTTTTTTTTTTAATTTTTGTATAAGTTTCAGAGTTTTAACACCAGTTCCATCTATATAGGGACATCTAATAGTTCCAGTTTATATACAGTAAGTCCCTAAAAGTTGAAAAAAATTTGAATAACAATCATTTTTCAAAAAAAAAATATCCTATGCAAGTATTACTAATGATATTTATTAGGGCAACACTACTAGTATATAACTACATCCACACAAAATATTAAATTCCTTCCCTAAGAATTTTTTTTTTTATTCTGTTTCTAAATACAAATTAAGCTCAAATTTTCTCATAGAAGAGAAGGTAAGACAAAATATATACATAACTAGATTTATACAATGAAAAATTACCTACAAACATAGTTTTTGTTTCACCCTTTCAAGACAATTAGTTAATGAGTTATGAGCATTAACCTAAATGCTAGTAAACACAAAAATGAGCATGCAAGGGGAAACCAAAATGGCCACCATACATAACGATAAAAGTTTTTTTTTTAACTGGTTCTGAAAACCTAAAACATGAGAGAAACAACAGTGGAAATATAAAAATTTTGTAAATGGTCGAACCACTGGACCACTTCCTTCATTGGATTGACCCAGTCTCATTATGAATACCATATTGTAATTTTATGTTAAAATTTATTGTTTAAAAATTACATATTTTCATTATTTTTATATGGACATTGTCATAATTTGAAAATTAGTTTCCCACAAAAAATAAATAAAATGTTGTTTTTTTAAAGTTAGTTAACAAATTTGTGAACTTTATAATTTCTATTGTGATATGTGATTTGGTACTTTTCATTTCAATTTTTAAGTGAAAAAGTGAAAATTTTGCTAAAATATTATTTAAAACTTTCAAAAGTAAAGTTTGAAGTTAATGAATTTTTAAAAAATTGGTAGGCTAATTATTTAGTAAGTTGTTAGTTGTAATTATTTACAGATTAGTTTTAAAAAATTGTCTAATTCTTTTACTACATACTTTATTTTGAAATTGTAGTATAATATTTTAACGCTGAATTCATTTTTTTACTGAAAAGTACCTAATTCAAATACGTGTATGAATAGATTAATTCGTAAATTCAAAATTGACTTCTAAAATATTAACTTTAAAACAAAGTAATTATTTAAGCGTGAAATTTAAACATAAAATTTCAAAAGAATATATTTTTTAAAAGTTAGAATACTGTGTTTACCTATAAACTTTGACTAAATTTTAACCACTGATGGAAAAATATCACCTAATATCAAGATTCACATATTTTATGACATATGCACATTACATGCCATATGAGTTTTTTATTAGAACATATTTTTCCACAGAATGTTGTTTGTGTCATGTAGGCCTACAGGGATGTTAACATTATAGATGAAGACCAGACACACGATTATTATTTGCAAACATTACATTAAAATGGATACTTTTCAATTCAGTGAAAAAGTTTATTTCCGTGTTAAAATATTATAATACAATTTCAAAATAAGGTATGTAATTAGAGTTTTAGGAAAAAAAAAAAATTTTAACTAATCTGTATATCGATTTACTAAAAATTACGAAAAATATTAATTTCAATCTAGTACACTATTCTAATCATCTACCGGTATCTTACATTAATAATATAATTTTTTTGAAACAAAATAATGTGATGTAGGCTTAGTCATTCTCTACAGTAGATGAATTTAAGAATGGTTTGGTTCCATAGTATTAATAAATAAATGCATATGTAGGGGCTGCAAGTTGAGTAGATGTTAATTTCAATGCCATATGTGTAACGAGGTAATTAATATGATTGCTCGAAAATTCCTTTTTGCTGCAATTTTCAAGCAATCATATTAATTACTTCGTTACAAACGACAATAAAATTCAGATGAACATAAACATCAATCGATGAGACATTCAATATATTCATCATCGTTCCTATACGAATTAATGGTAATTGTTTACAAAGAAAGTTACTGCTATTTTTGAGATTTTTTTTTTAACTTGTTATACATACCTTATTTCTTAATAATAAAATCCATTTTCAAAGCAGAGCTAATTTTTTCACCGAAAAATCGCAATTTCAAAACTACAAAATTCAATGCATATATATATATATATACACGTCATCAAAGTCAAGCAACTTCGAGCACGATTAGTACTTGGATGGGTGACTGCTTGGGAAATAACACATAATTTCTTCTTTTTTTTTTTAATTTATGGGTAGGTCAGGTAAAAATTCGCATACATAGGCCTACCTATTTTAATGCAATTCACTTAATGGACCTTAACCTAAAAAAGCTGAATTTTTTTTTTTTTTTTCATGAAAAGTTAACTCCGCGTTGAAAACTTATTTGATTATTAAGCAATAAGGTATGTAGAACATGTTTAAAATAAATCACCAAAAAAAGCAGTAACTTTCTTTGTAAACAATTACTGAATTAATATATACACATGGTGCCTAACCCACCTAATAAAACAAATATATTTGGGAAGGTAACTAAATAAATTACCTTTTTTTAATAAGGCCATGATGACCAAGAGGTTTTTCGCCTTTAAACAAGGAAGGAAAATATATTCAGTGTTAGGTTAAGTTATATTTTAAATATGGTTTTGAGTGTTGTTTTTACTTTCCAGATTATAGTATTATATTTTATTTGGGGAAAAAATATATTGAAAACTAAGATGCAAGGTATCTTTCATATTTACCCAAAATTTCTTTTTGAGAAGAAGTAAGTTTGTTAACTTTCCCCCACATGTATTTGTTTTAGGTTATGTTCCCCAGAAAGCCTACTCTTAATATATACTAGTTTGTTATTATATCACCGATCTTGTTTAAAATTAATATAGATAAAGTATACAACTTTCCATTAAAACATGTCTAAAACTTACCTTTATCCTTTCAAGTACACAAAACTCAATAGTAAATCAATTTCTGCTTTAGTGCCATTGTTAACCCGCTAATGAAGTTTTTTTTTTTCTCTCAATGCCTTTACACAGCAGGTACGGATATAATCCATGTAGCCCAATTTTTCACTTATTATTCGTTGATCACTGTCTTATTAATGATGAAAAATAAATTTATTTTATCCACTGTTATAAACACATGTATTATACGACACAAAATGTTTTATATATCTCTTATAGCTGTTATATTTTATTTTTTCTATATAACAAACATATAATGTTATTTACATTACATATACGTTCCAATACCTTATAATTTAATTGTCATAGCAGTGTATTATTAGTTTAGATGGGAATAGTACAATGGATATGAGGTTGAGGTTGATGATAGGGATATTAGTGTGTTCACTGTGTTGGTATGAATTACTTTTCTTCTCTGCCAGGGACCCATCAGGCAAACCGAAATGAAAGGGTTGGGACACGGAAAAGACCTAAACCAGGTTAAATATGTTATTACAGAATATGTAAATTTTGTATTTCTATAAGTGATCCCTACTATTTCTATTAATTTTTACAGATTTCTATTTATTATTATTGTTATATATTAATTTGAGGAATTGATTTATTTATTTAGAGATTTTATTGTCATGATGTTGAAGTAACTCTACTAACGTATCATCTCAATTTTTTTTTGTATTAAAAGGTTTTAACAACTTTAAAACATTGGTCACGAATATACTTATATTTGGGACACATTAAAATCAAAATGTTCTAAGGTTTCAATGCGTCCTAAGCTACATTCTAAACAAAGTGGAGTAAAATATCTTTTGTCTACAGTTGTTGACAAAGTGGCATTTTGTTCATTTAAATTAGTTTGCAAAACAGCTGATTTCTCAACAGTTTCACTTTGCACACTACTGTACTTTGCTCACTCCGAATGGCAACCGAAAAAAACGAAATTTAGGTTAAGTTTATTTGAATTGATTTATAATACAGGAAATGTCCCGTATGTAGGTTAGATTAATTCTTACATGTAAAATAACATATATAAACAACAAAACAACGTTTTAAAGTTGAAAAAGGAAGTAATTATTAGATGATTGACAGTGTATGTACACCGAGAGTATTTTTCTTTTGCCGAGTTTTGAAGTTGGCAATCCCGTTTCCTCAACAATACACCTACGTTATTTGTAATATTCATAAATAACCTCAGTTTTGACGTGAGGTTGAACACTATTGTATTAAATTAATATTTTATTAAATTGTGTTACTGCTGAAGTATATTTTTTATTTGTCACAAAATAACAACTGTAGACAAAGTATAATGTGCAATTCGTGAGCAAAGTGTCTTTTTTAAACTCGATAAAATTGACGCACTTGGCAAGCCTCGTGTGTCAACATTTTTCTCTCGTTTAAAAAAGTGCCACTTTGCTCACTAGTTGCACAAATAACTATTTATTCTATACAAGGTGCTATTAACTAAGACATGTCACATCCTTAGGCGTATTATTTTCACTATTTCTTTCCCTTCACATTTTATTGTTTTTATGAGGTTAATTAATTTTATAGCCAGAAATTGTATACTATCACAATAATTAGATTCTCTAATGGTTTCGACTGCTATAGTTGTGTGCACTAATTGTTGTCAGTTAGTATATCTTTAGTTGTTAACAAAGTTTCCTGAATTAGTCCAATATGTATTTTATTTTTAATATAGATATGTAAAAATTCTGACCATTTAACTTTTATGGATCTACAGTTCCATTGTATAATATTTCAAATATTTACATTATTCATTGTTATATAATAATATTAGTTATGTATGTATGATATTTATTGTTTATTCCTGTGTCGGTAGTTGGACTAACACTATGTTTATTATCTAAAATAATCTCAAATAATTCTTTAGAAAAATCTCCTAAAATTAAGTAATTTTTTTTTTGTTATAACTTTTAATTCTGCAATTATTTCTCGTAATTCATTAACTTTTTTTCTCAAGATGTTTTTCGTTTGGTCGTTACATATCACTTACTGGTTAAAAGTTGTGTTTATATTTGCTTGAAAATTTATGTGGCTTATGTTTGAACTGTGGGTCTTCAAATTCTGCTTTATTGTATTGTTATCGTACATCCTAGGTAAAATTTTTTTTTTGTTTCCTATAATTATCTTTGTTTATATCTGGTGTACTTTATAATATTTCATCTTGACTAAATGTTTCACTATCATCTACCAGACATGAAAATCTATTGCTAACACTATGTGATACTATGCTACTGTTTTGTCTGCGATTAAACAGACTTGGAAATTCTTTTGTGTTATCAGTGTTTAGTGCCTGTGAATACATTTTGTACTTGATGACTGTGAACTATACCCTTTTTTAGTTATGTCTGTGTTAGGTGGGAAAAATCGACTGCTGTAATAAAGTTTTTTTTATATAATCTAATACGCCAAAAGTGGTGTACAGGATGGTTCAAAAAAGACTTTACAACTTTGAAAATTCATATAAATTTAATGAAACAAGGTACAGAGCTGGTTTTGGTAATGTTTTAAAGGAAAACACTTCAAGTTTTTTTACCTTAAACTAAAGATGTTCTATGTGGCTTCCGTTGGTTATCCTGCAGACATCCCAGCGGTAGTCGATTTGTTCCCAGACTCGCACTAGCATTTCAGGTGTAACTTGCTCAGCGGCAGCGTAAATTCTTGCTCTAAGTTCAGGTAGAGTGGCCGGCAAAGGAGGTACGTACACCATATCTTTTATGAAACCCCAGAAGAAAGTCTAGCGGTGTCAGGTCTGGGGAACTGGGGGCACGCAATAGGCGCAGCACGGCCAATCCATTGACCTGGAAAGCGATCATTGAGAAAATCCAGGACGTGAGTCAGATAGTGTGGTGGTGCGCCATCTTGCATGAAGTAAACATTTCGTTCTTGGTCATCCTCATCGATCTGCGTCATCAAAATATGTTGCAACATATCAAGGTACACTATCCCGTTGATGGTTCTCTCTTGGAAAAAAAAAGGGGCCGTACATTTTCCTGTTGCTCAACGCACAAAAAACGTTCACTTTAGGGCTATCAAAAACATGTTGCAATGTTTCATGTGGATTTTCACTGCCCCAAATCCTACAGTTATGTGTGTTAACCTTGCCACTTAAGTAAAAAGTTGACTCGTCAGAAAAGATTATGCTGTCCAAGAAATGTTCATCACCATCCATTCGATTTAACATATCGTCACAGAAGTTCTTACGGGCAATCTTATCAGTGTGTTTAATTGCTTGTAAAAGCGAATATCGGTACGGTTTCAAATGCAAACGTTTTCTCAACACATGCCAAACCGTCGTTTGTGGGACTTGCAACTCACGAGATGCACGCCGGGTAGATTTTGTAGGGCTGTTGACAAAACTTTGTCTCGCTTGTTCAACGACTTCGTCAGATGTGCTTGGACGACCTGAGGATTTTTATGTTTCACTGAGCACCCTGTTTCTACAAAACATCTATGCCACTCATAAATTGTAGGCCTACTGGGAAGATGTTTAGCGTACTTGATACGAAAATTACGCTGAATTATTGTCGCCGACTTTGATTTTTCAAACCAAAACACACAGCTAACATGCTCGGGTCCTGTGAAGGCAGCAATCTTTAACGCCACTGCCGCTAGCGCTTGTGCGGCGCGATTAGGCACTAGCGGACTACGCGAGTCAAAACTTAATGTGTTTCCCTTTAAAACAACACTAAAACGAGCTCTGTGCCATTTTGGAATAATTTTATATGAATTTTCAAAGTTGTAAAGTCCTTTTTGAAACACCCTATTGTTATGCCTAATAAATTCAGGACATACTTTTGCATTACTGCTGTAGTTACCCTGACAGTTATTTCCATCAATACCTAAGCAATTTAATAATTTATCTTCATGAAACTTTAGATAAACACTCTTTACGAACAGTCGTTTAATAATTTTATAAACACCATATCTAGAATTAGGGTCTGACCAAAGCTACAGACGTTTATATGTAGAGTGAGGGTAGGGTGTCATGTATTTTCATCAATAACTAAAAAAATTGAAAATCCACCTGGATGAAACATAGGATAAATACTCTTTACGAATAGTAGTTTAATTTTTAGTGATAAAGAGGGAGGTGGTCAAATATTTTTACGTTCTAATTACTCCATTTCATCATAAAACGGGATATTTTACAAAGTGTTATTATAGTTTCAAATTTAAAATGGAGTAAAACAAACTCGTTTCCACATCACCTTGTATTAGAGTTTTCGGTGAGTTTTGTTTTTAAAGTGGCATCCCCAGGAGGCACAATCCATTAAATGTTAATTTACCTAATGATTTCATAAATTTTTTTTCTTTCAAATTAGCAGTTTGTTTAAATGGATTCCATCTGGTTATTTCTTTAGTCCGATGCCCATAAACCATAATGTAGAATTATAGCCAAACAAAATAAATATAACTAAATAAAAAATACAAATTTTAAAAAATGTACAAAGATATTAAATTTCAAGTAAACACATTTTGTCAGATATCACGCAAGTCCATACCCAAGTAGTATCTGATGAAATTATCGTTGAATTTCCTTGTGATGTTGAATCTAATGTTACACAGACAGAATGTATAAAACATGACACGTGCATTAAATATTACAAAAATGAAATCGGGGTTGAAAATAATGAAACTGAACATATACAAATATCTTTTAAATGTGTTCCAGTTGACAAAAATACATTTGTTGGAATAAACATTGCACTTTTTTTAACGATAAAGAAATGACCAATTTTATTTTTGGAAACTGTAAATCTTTCTATGTTTAGATTTGAAGTTAAAGTTTCGTTAAGAATTGTCTTTTTGCGAAATAGAGTTACAAGGCCACAAGAAAAGTAGAAACCCGACGGATTGTTAACGTACTATAGTTTTTGCAAACACGAAGGTTGTATGATATTTAGTTATGAAGTAGGATTTTACGAAAAGTAGTGCTATTTTAAAGTTAAAAGTAATAGCGAGTTCACACATGTCAGAGATAAACTCGCGTGTCAAGTTAGATCCATTGAGCTTGAATTATTAAACAAAACTACTTAAAAAACCTGCTTCTCACCGATATGAGACCATTGAAGAAGCAGATTCCGAAGTTGAAATAAAAGGTAATTTAGAAGACATATATCTATCTCTCTGTCAAATTTCATCACTGTCATTCACAATTTAATTAAAACTTTCCAAAATGCCCTTTCTGTTTCATTTAGAACTCGTCAGACGTCGTGACGAGCAGGCCACCAAGTGTTGGATACATTTTGTAGTTGTAAAGTACACTTTTCTTTAGAATGGCCATATGTGTGTTGAGGAACAGAAGAAATTATAAAGATCCTACAGCAATCCAAAAAATGAAATAGCCTCTGTAGGTGTTTCACCTGCACAAGACCCTATTAAATTTAGAGAATGCTCTGAACATGGTACATACTCCGCCAGAGGACCAAGTTCCTTGATAAGCGCATGAACGCCGGTATACATGATAGACATATTCGTAGCGTTGTCTTATTATTGGCCTCTGCAACTAGAAATGTCAAAATTAAATTTCTTAAAGAGTTCCAGGACTGTGTTGACAATTTCTTCAGCTTTACGTCCAACATTTGACACAAAACAAACCTTTCAATCGGCACGCCATCACTGGCGGCAACATATCTAAGTACGAAAGTCAGTTGGTCCACGTTTGAACTGTCTGGTGAGGAATTTAATACTATACCAAATTATTTAGCTTAGTAGATTCACCCCATTTAAATGAATACACAGTTTTTATACCCTCTAATTGAGTCGAATGCACAGAAGTGGTATATATTGAAACAGAGATCTCAGAGCAAGAAATATAAATGACAGCATCAGTCCTATCCAATAATAAGAGCACAAAGAATTAAAAAGAAAAAATAATTATTATATACACATTTCGCTAAAATCAGTTTTGAATCTGATAAATTGCCCACATATAAAACTTTAAATTATTTACGTATGATGGTTGAACCTTATATCACTTCTGTAAAACAATGTTACAGATGTTTTACATATGATCATTTTGCCAGTGCACCATGCCCAAAACATAGATTATTTAGATACTGTGGTGAAAAATTTCATTCAGTGGAATGTAAAAAATGTATTAACTGGACTGTGTTCTGCATCACTAGACCAAGCGCCATTCCTTAAAAACTATTATAATGACGCATTCTGTTGGAGAATATCAACAACTACTTGGGAAAAAATCACTGTTGCTATACTAGTTATAGTTGCCTAGTAATATGAAAAAAGACCAAGTGCCAATTCACTAATCTCCGATTTTCTATTTTGCATCATAAACCTAAAAGACATCAACAGATATTTCATTTTGCATCAATAGACCAAGTAAGTATTTGTGATCTTTGGTCTTGTGATGCAAAACTTAAAATGTGGCAGCACTGGTTAGCAGACCAGGCTATATCCAAGACAGCTGTGTTTACTCTGTTGTTTTCCTACATTAGTAGTTTTGAGAGTCTGTTATTGTGAAGTGCTGTGAACGTTTTCCGTATGATGCGCAAAGAGCATTAATAGCTAATATGGTGAAAGAAGTAGAAATAAAAAGAAAGGGAGTGAAAAACTCTGAAAAACGGAATAAGAGCAGAATTTACCAAGTTTGTAGTGTAGTAGTTTGCAAGAATTTTTCTTGCAATCTTTCAGAATTTCAAGTTGTAAAGTAAACGCTGCTTTAAAAGCAGTTCAACGACCTGAAGGAGTAAGAGATTTGAGAGGTATTGGAGGGGGACATAATAAACTTGATGAAAGTCGTGTCAAGCAAGTCACTGAACACATAAAGAAGTTCCCAAAGTATAAATCTCATTACTGTAGAAGTAATACAGAGCGTGAATTTCTAAATCCTGATACAACACTACCTAAAATGTATGGAATGTATAAGTCAGAAGTAGTACAAGATCCTGTGTCATTCTCGTTTTACAAACACATTTTTTTGACAAAGTTTAATTTGCAACGTAAACAACTCAAAAAGGACACATGCAACACTTGTGATCGCTTGGAAGTACTGATAAAAGATTTTGTTGATGAAAATAAACTACAAAGTTTAAAAAAAGAAAAAGAGTCACATTTAGAACTAGTAGAAAATGTCCAAAGTGCCAAGAAGAAAGATATGGAAGCAGCAGCAAATAACCCAGAGCTTGAAACTTGATGTTTTGACTTGGAAAAAACACTTCCATTACCACGGATACCCACCAACGTAGTGTACTATAAACGACAGCTTTGCATATATAACCAAGGAATACGTAGTGGAAAACAAAAGAAAGGGCACTGTTATGTTTGGGTTGAAGGTGAAGCCGGTCGTGGAGCACAGGAGGTTGGAAGCTGCCTTCGAAAACACATTGTTGAAGAAATTATTGGTCCAGTGAAAGAATTAATACTTTGGTCTGATTCATGCGGCGGCCAAAACCGCAACATCAAAATAGTGTTGATGCTTAAAGCAATCATTGCAGATCACCCAATATTAGAAAAAATAACTTTAAAATATCTGCTTCCTGGTCACAGCTTCTTACCGAACGACAGTGACTTCGGGGATATAGAGTGTTCCTTTAAAAACCAACAAAGACTATATACACCCGAAAATTACATGGCAGTCATGAGAGCTTGTCGGAAGAAAAACCCATCGATTGTTCATCGGATGAACCGGTGTGACTTCATTGGAACTTCACAGATGGAGGCCAATGTAACTAACCGCAAACAGGATGTTAAGAGAACACCAGTGAACTGGCTCAAAACTCGAGCTATAAAAATAAATAAAACTAAACCTTACAGAATTTTTATGAAATCATCACTTGAAGGACAGGCTGTAGAAATTGATATACAGAAAAAACCAATACGTGGACGGCCTTCTTCTGATAAGAACTTTAATGAACTCTGTGTACCGCTTTGGCCAAATGGAAAGCCAGTCTCCGTCCCAAAGCTTAACGATCTTAAGTCTTTGATGGATTTCATTCCTAATGATGCCAGGCCGTTATACCGAAGTCTTATTGCTAGCTCTGAAATCGAAGATGACATTGAAGGTTTTCATGGTGACTTAGATTTCGAGATGGAATATGAATAGTATGTAAATACAATAGGCTACTTTGTTTAATATTATCACTAGCAGTTCAACATTTTAAAACATAGTTTCAAGTACCAAATTTTTAAGATTTACCAGTGGTGCAAGCCTACTTAATTATATTATACCATAAATAAATGATTAATGTAACCTATCCTGTTTCTATTTCAAATTTTGTTAAAAATACACATTTTAAGTTTAAAAAAATTGTTTTACTACTCCTTTACTCTAAAAAAAGGCACTGGGTTTAGTAACGCATAACTAATTTGTGATAATAATCAATTAAGCAACACTAGACCAAGCGCCTTTTTTTATTTATTACTCAGTGAGTCTACAAATAAATAAAGTAAAAATCATTCCAAATAGTAGCAAAAGGCTATACACATCTTAAAAAAAAACAGTAATCATATAAGTGGTGACAGTGATTTATGATAACATGTTAAACTTTAACGTCATTTTCTGAAAAAGTGACATTTGGCACTTAGTCTAGTGATGCAGAACACAGTCCATATATGACTTCTCCTTCTTTGTCACTGAAACGGCTGTAGCTCTGGTCAGACCCTAATTCCAGATACAGTGTTTATAAAATATGAAACTACTATTCCTAAAGAGTATTTGTGCAAAATTTTATGGGTATAATTTTTCAATTTTTTTAGTTATTGATGAATATATTATTACAACTTTTTAAATGACTGAATTTAGGATGTTACTGAATTACAATTTTAATGTTTTAAATTTAATAGTTAGTAGTTTATAACTTCTTATTTATTAAATTAATAGTATAATTATTTTATTATTATTATTATTTTTTTAACAAGAAAAGAGATATTAGGTAATATTTATTTAAAATTGGAAAATTTTTAGTCGATGTTTTTAGGTTAGGAATATTTGTGAGATAAAACTCAGCGTTAACTCTAACTTCCCAGCAATGTTGTTGCTTGTTGTGGGCTGTTTTGTTTTTCTGATATAGGAATGAAAACTATGTAATATATTCATCATAATACTTGTAACATAAATTTTAGCGATTTCGAATTATTGGACTATTTGTATGTCGAAAATAAGAAAGTTAATTAATGTGTAGTAGTAAATATAAAATGATGTTACCCACGTGATTTTTACTATAAGCCTTAAATCTAGTGTTGTGCCTAGTTCATGTAAGTTACGTGGTTATGTTAGTTATGCACTTAAAAGTTATATTAATTTTGTGAAAAAAGTTTAAATTTATAAGATGAATTTCACTTCATTCGGAAATCATTTTGCTTCTATGCATCAGTTTTCTGCTGCAGGGAAACCTGGCACTGGCCAAGCAAATGCCAGTACAATTTTGGTCCCATCAACAACAAGCTCATCTCATTATCATCATTCCTCAATTGATAATCATGTTAACTATCCAAATAATAATCACATTGTTTCTACAACTATTATGCCTCCCCAACATCATCATCAAGACATTAGGCATTTAATGAATCAAAATAACCTCTCTCACCCTCCTGCTACGTCACAGTCAAATTGGGTTGATTTAGGGTTACATCGTAGTTCTAATGAATCAATTAAATCACCACTTAACATACCTACATATACAATTCAAGCTTCTACTGCAAATACAGCACATGCAATTCAATGGCCATTGAGGACTGTTATGACACAAAATGTTTCAACAATGACAGATTTAGAGAAACCAGAAAACCTTTGTAAAAATGGTAGCAAAGATCCAGGATTTAGTGATGATAGCGATGATAGTTCTAAATCGTCAATAAATGATAGCATACATATATTCGATCGAGATAACTGTTCCAAGATTCATTTGAAACACCAAGGAAATGTGATGGCCGAATATTTAGCTCGCCTTCAACCTTCTTCTATGCCATTAAGTATCCAACAATTTTTACAACGGCACAATATTAAAACCACCAATGATAATGGTAGTTCTAAGAAAAAAAATTTAGATAGCAACAAACTGAAATCAAGTGACATTAGAATTTCTACAGCATTAGATGGTTCTACTTTGTTTTGTTGCCCAGAATGTCATATGGCTTATGCTCGACGGGACCTTCTTGACCAACATATGACAGGCAAGTAGCCTATTATAAAATGATAATTTTAAGGCGAAACTAGATTATTGTAGGCCTAGACTAACTTTGAACTAGGCTAGGATTTCAAGGCTAATTTTAAAATTTGGTCAATACCAATTAATTAATTAAAATTTGTATTTATGTAATAAATTATTGCTCTCAAGATAATTAACTATTTGATTACATATGGCTCGGTTCAAAATTAACAGAAAAGGGTCTACAATTGTTTGGAGAGCCAGAATCATTTCCTTTGTGTATAGGGTAGCAATATGGTTATTGCTACATTTTAATATTGTAGGGAAAGCACCAGTTCTAAATGACATAGCCTATTTATGAGAAATACCAAATGTTTCACAATCAATTTTGCTCACTGTTTGATAAGAAATTGGAGTATTTCATCCTAACCACCTGTCCTTGTTGAGCTTAATATTGGTATAATATTGAAAACTTCCTTTTCTGTTACCAGTTTTAACAGATTCATTTTACAAGTGGAATTAGCTTTGGTAAATGTCCAGTTGGTACCCCTTTGCGATTAAATATAAATTTTTTATGAAATCGTGTTTTACATATCTCATTATGAAACAATTGGATCATCCTTAAGCTGGGAAGTCCATTTTCAAGTATGAAAATCCATTATTTCTGTCTAAAATAAGCAATTTAAAAGTGTGCTTTCAATGATCAAAACGCACGATGAGGATGAGCGTCTAGATTTCATAAGTCAAGAATAGCGTGTCGTAAAAGTGTCATATGTATTACTACACTATACTATAATTTCAGAATTGTGTGAATTAGATCTCGGGAAGTAAATGTATATATGTAGGCCTAGTTTCTTTACCAGGTCTAAAACATCGAGTGATGAGACACTCAATATATTCACAATCATTGCCATATGAATTACTGTAAACAGATACCTTAACCTAATAAGGCTAGGATTTCGTACTTTTAAATTGCTCATTTAGACAGAAATAATGGATTTTTGTACTTGAAAAGGGTCTTCCAAGCTTAAGGATGATTCAATTGTTTAATAATGAGATATGTAAAACATGATTTCATGATATTTCTATATTAAATCGCAAAAGGGATATTAACTGGACATTTACCTTAGCTTTTTTTTGCCTAATGCACTTTTTCAGTTGACTTTGTTCTCGACCTTGGGTCTTATAAGTTTTTTTTTTATAGTTCACTATATTTTTGGAATATAGGGTCATTATGTTTTAGCCATTACATGTAATTCCTTTTTTAGAACTCTATACCCTTAAAGCAGTTGTAATCTATCTTTTATTACTAATTTTATATTTTATATACACCCTAATTACTTTTTTTTGTTTTGGAAAAGCCAGATTAAAAATGTTGCAAAATTTTCATGGAATATACTTCAAATCTAAAGAGCACACATTTTCAAGTTTAAAAAATATCATCCCAGATTTCCCCTTCCAAGAGCTGTAAAAATATAGTAAATGTTTTTTTTTCTGAAATGGAGCATCTGAGAATGGACTGCATTTTGGGAATTATATATTATGTAACAATTTTTTATGGTTAATAACTGAGTAGTTTGATCTGAAAACCCGTAACTCATTTACAGATATCTTAAAAATGCTAGGATGAAAAGTAGTTATTATTTTGTTAATACAATTCTTTGTGTTTCAATGGATTCTTGTTGGCTCAGAATCCATAGATTGAAACATGGATATTTAGTAGGCAAGATGTAACAATATTCATAAATTCTTGTTTAAGAACACTTTCCTTAAATAAATTGATAATAGAATCACCAGCAATCACTATGTGGCATTTAAGGATTTTTGTAAAGTTAAAAGAGCCTAGAATTTATTATAAAATATATTTAAGGTAATCTTATTAAGTGGTCTATATATAGCTAAAACAATTACATGTATATCATGAAACAACTGTATGCCACAACACTCAAAAATACCCTCAAAAGAAAATTTGACAAAATCTAATCTTTGCTTACTGTAACTTTTATAGCCTAATATGAGTATGCTAATCCCGCCTCTAAATTAGTTATATTCAACCTAGTATATGTAGCTCCTAATTTATAATGAGTTATTTTATGTAGGATAAATTTTGTCTCCTTTGTCAACCAATGACTAAAACTTTATTTAAAATATTTTCAAAATGGCGGCTGTTTAAAATTTTTAACGTTACATATTTCAAAAATAATTAATTTTACAAAAATTTACGAGACAAAATATTTTTCTATTTTAGTGACGAAAACAAAATGTTTTACAATTTTTTTCTGTGTAGCTCAAAAGATAACTGATTTATTGTCAAAAAACTAAAAGAATAATTTCTTGGTGATTTTTTACAATACTAAAAAAGTAAATAAATAAATTTGATAAGTAATAACTATCATTTCAATAACTGACTAATAAAGTTACAAAAAATACTAAATTTTTTGTATAAACTTTAAGTAAAAATACAATAATAATTTTAAAAATTTTTATTTCATAAGTTGGCCATACAGCTGATGAACAATTAAAGTTATTGAGTTGTAAATTATTTGAATCATTTTGTTAGGTTAGCTATAAAAGTTTATCAAGTAAGCTACTGTGTATTGTTTATGTAGTTACTGTTAGTAGTGGAAGTATTCTATGAATTTATCTTAATTTAACTGTGATTAGTGAGTCATTGTTTTAATGCCGTTTTTATTTACGACTGAGGAATCACTGATATGGTTTTTAATTAGGTGTGTGCAATGGTAGGGCCTAATGCTATAGCTGCTGCTGTAAAATATGAAAGAGATTATCTCAAACAGAATTCCAGATTCTAAAACAATTACTGGAACATTCAAAAACTTTGGAAAACTGTTCACTTCACAGTATTCATTCCAGTAAAGAATTTTTTGATGCAACACCACACTGATATTGATGAAATTACAATTGATGTTGTTCAACATAGGCCAGGTATCAGTACTCAACATCTTTCAAAAAAGGTTGAAGTTTCACATTCTATGGTGTGTAGAGAACACTTAATCAAAACAAGTCTTATCCTTACCATAAAAAACCAATTTAGCAATCTATATCCAGAGATCGTCTACTTCTTCTATAAACAGGAGATTGTATTGGTATTCGGTGGTATTCTGTAATAGGTTTAAATACAAATCCTCAGCTTTATAAGAACATTCTATTTACCAATGAGATACATTTCACTAGGGATGATATTGTCACTTACGCACTGAAAACACTTTGCAGAAATAAATTCTACTTCAATAGTGGAACACAACTTTCATCACAGATTAGGGGGAATGTATGGTATGGCTTATTCACACTCAGCTGATCGGACTATTCATATTCACTGGACACTTAATTTCTAAAGTGTATTTATAATTTTTTCAAGAAGAATTGGGACAGCTTTGAGATGCCAAATGTACTTCCAGCTTGATGGTGCACCTCCCCATTTTTGATGAGCCGTTTCGACCCACTTAAATCAGTGTTTCCCAGAGCAGTAGATTGATCGTGGAAGTCCACACCCCCTCACATTCACCATATCTAACACTATGAGTTTATAGTGTGTAGAGATGGACTCATTTTTGAAAATTTACTGTAAATTATAGTGTTTGTTTTTTTCTTTAATTTTGGTCTGTTAAAGTCAAATTTTTCCAACTTGTTTTAGCTTTCAAAGTCAAATTTGTCTAAATTGTTTTTGTTTTCGATTAACTGTACATTAATTTATTTAGAAATAAATCTTTTACAAGTTATATTTAAAACTACAAAGTTATTCTATGCCAAACTTCAAAATAGGATTTTTTTTTTTTTTTTTTTTTTTATATAGTCGTATTTCATTCGTAAGGCCTAAAATAAAAAAGATTTGGAGATACAAATTATCAGAATTCAAAAACGTTTTATTTGTATTCTTGGGTTGTTGCAAACAATTACCAAGAAATTAAATTTTTAGTGTTTTGTCGATAACTTTGTTATTTTTTGAACTACAGAATAAATATAAACGTATTTTGTTAATCACATTAAATACAAAATATTTTGTTTCGTCTAAATTTTTTGTAAAGTTAATAGTTTTCAACATATGTGATGTTAAAAATTTTAAAATGCTGCCATTTTGAAATTATTTGAAATATATCTTTGTTTTTGGTACAGATGTATGTAAACTGTTACATTACAAATTAGTATACTTTAAATAAAAGTGCAAGGCATTAAATAATAATAGTACTGTAATAATACTAAGCTAGTCATTACTACTAAAAATAAAAGTGGTTTAAAATTTTCCTTAAAAAAGAACTAGCGTATAGGCATAATATGGATCAAAAATATATTATTAAAAAAAGACAGTAAATTCATAGAATTCTTCATCTCCGTGGATATCTTTCCACTCCGTGGAGAATGTTGTCCATGGAAATCTTGCCCACGGAGATGAAAAAAAAATCATGTAGTTTGCCTTAAAATTTGCTCATATTTGAAGTTATAAGAAGTTTAAATATTTTTATATTGCTGAACAGAATAAAATTCAATATTATAAACCAAGTATTTTTTTTATTTGTAATCTTACCTTGTTTTACTGGACCACAAAGGTGATCTTGACAAAACAAAAACACTTAAAATAACATTGTAAACTTTTTCAACAAAACCCTCTATTAGAACACAATAACAATGACTTTTTCTTCTATATTCCTTCCAACAAGAAACTAGTGTTACCAACTGTACAGACTTAAATTATTCTACTTTTATTGTGTTCACTGTGGTGATGAGTATTGCTGGGACATTTTTGTTCTAATAGTTATAAGTTATTAATCAATACTTAATATTATAAAGCAATTGCTATATCTTTCTTATACAGGGGTGCTGAAAAGTCTGGAGTTGGGAGCTAAACAACTATATTCTAAGGCTCTTACCGACTTTTCACCTCCAATGGGGGACGGTCCATGAGGAGTCAGTAGAGAATCTTAAATATAATCATAGATTGATATGTACATCATTTTATAGGTCTACTCAAGAAGAGATTAATGCTGCAAACTACATTCCAAAAGATTGTGTAGGCCCTTTAAAATGATGTACATCTTAACCTATGCTTACGTTTAAACTACCAAATGGATTTGTAGAGTTTTAATCTTTTTGCCAAATTAATATAAAAGATATTAAGCCATATCCAGACTTCTCAGCACCCCTGTATATTACCTGTATTGACGTATACATTTTCATGTTTCTACAAACATTTAGTTGTAATTTCATTAAAAGAATTGGAACTTGGATAAAGGGACAGTCCACAGAGGTGACATTTTGTAGAAAATTTTTTTGTTTATCTAATAAATTATAAATTATGTTCTAACAATTGTTAATAATGTAAAAGTGAACATTTGATTGCATATTTGAACTCTATTTATGAAATTTTAATGTAATAGCAGATATTTCTCGTTGAAACTCCATATTCAAGGATAAAATAAAGCATAAGCTTAAAGTTTCAAAATATTTAAATATTATAAATGAGCTACAATTGTTTCGCCTTGCGGTATCATCGAGTTGCTTTATTTTATTCTATTTATGAAATAAAATTATACATTAAAAGAAGAAAAAACTACCTGGACAGCAAAAATTACCATATTTTGGGAATGACCCTTCTTACCAAGAATTGCAGGGTTCTGTACATTGTAGACCACAACACCTACCATCAACATCTTTTTTTTTACGAATTGTACACAAAAAAATTTTTATTTGATATTTTAATTTTATAGTAAGTAACTAATTACTATAGGCTACAATAGTTATAAATTAATATAGGTTTAATAAGATAAAATCCACAAAGAGCCTTACCATAGATACAAAAAGTATGTTATTAGCACAAATTGTAAAAATGATAAATAAATTTAAACAAGTAGTAATAAATAAACAGGGGGTCTTCAATACTTGATGTTCAGTCATTAATTAATAATATTATTAATTAATTAAGTAAATAAAGTTAAATATATTACTGTTACAAATTATTAATAGAAATATTTCAATCAGAAATGAACTGATCATGACAGTTAATCCTAGAACTAGTCATATTTTTCTAGAAAGATTGAGTGATTTTGGCCATTCCGCAAAATATTTAAAAAATATATATAAAATTGAAAATAAATGCAAAAAGTATTATGTTGTATAGCATTGGTTTTGTAATACTATGTAGAATCTGAAGCAAGTAAAAAAAATGGGGAAAATATTTGAATTATTTTTCTTGTTTTTAACACTTTTCTTTTCTTTTTTTTTTACAAAATATTCGACTAACCATGGCTCCACAGAGTATACCAAAGTTCCTATACAAAAATCTGAGATAGCAGTTTTTTTTCTAAATTTTATGCTGAATCCAAAAATGTATAATTTATAGGGGTTGTTTTAGTAATTAATTATGTTACAATAACTATAAAGTACAGTAACCTAGGAAATGCTATGAAATCAGATTGTGCGGTAAACAAAAAAATATGAATATAAAATGGTACAAATAAGGTACATGTTGGTACCTCAATAAACATTGTCATATCTAGAAACAGAAAAACCTAAACAAAATTAACAATTATTATATGTAATGTCAGATCGATGTTTTAGTTGTTGATAATCAACTGTTAATCGCCAATCATCAGAGTTTGATCGTTGATTATCGACGTTTGCCAGCTCGAGGGTTTATTAATAAAATGAGAATTTTATCTGTTTGCTATTTGATGGTTTAGCTCAACTTTTTATTTAGGCTTAGCAAATATACTGGTCTCTAACTATCACATATGTCAACAATTAATTATTAGAGATAGATCAAGTCTTATTCATGCAATAAAATTATTGAAATACTTTAGTTTTTTAAGCTTTTTCACCAAATTAAAACATTAAAAATTTACACTAACTCTTACCAGATTGCAGTGTCCTCAGCTAAAAACCACATTAAAGTAGATTTAAAAATTCTTCACTTGAGTCAACATTTTATGTCCAAAAATTAATGTCCAGTATAATTCACAACGAAAACCAGAAGCCATTCACCATCTTATCTCTACATACATATTCATATACTTTAACTTTTAAAAAAATTCTAGCCAATATTCCTATAAAAAACCACAAAGTCAAAATATTACCATTCTGATTTATTTTTTGATACAGTAAAACTTTGATTTTCCATCAGGGTGTGGACCGAGGCTGTGATGGATATGGGAATAGACAGTTGATAGAATAGGTACTACTTATAAGTAGCTGGTGCCACTATTAAAAACATATTTTGTCAATTACAACAATTTAAATTTTGGGGAATTTTTGTATTGCAATAAAAGTATGTAATAAAACTAAATTTTATTTGCAAGCATAGTACAAGAGTACGGTACTATTTTAAAGTTAAACCACATTTATTTCCAAAAACAACAAAATGGATTTTTTTGTTGTTAACACTTATACAATGTGTGTAATAATTTCATAGTTACTGTGTAAAGCATACATAAATATTTTATAAACTAATTCATAACTGTAGACCTACACACGATTGTTCATTACTATATTGCAATACAGTAGCATAAAAGAATATATCAAAATATCTTGTCACATGTCATTGTGCTGGCACATGGAGATGGTGGAGGGTGGAAAACATGTGAAAGCCATAGTAGCCTAACATTTTTTGATTGTATTCATGGTTTTAACAATGTGACAATTAATAATAACATATGGTTAAAAGTTTAGATAGATATATTGCATTTTAGAAGGGGAAAGTTAGGACCAAAGTTAGAAGGGGAAGTTAGGTCATCTCTTTCACATAACTCCCATACAAAAACAATAAAAATTTAAAAATATGAATCAGATGTAAAATATATAATAGATAAAATGAAAATACCTAAATATTATACATATATGCACACATTGTTTACATACAATTTAAAAAAATACAATCACTCATATGCTCATTCATTCACCATAAAATTACATTACTAAAAATTTCATCACACTTTAAGCAATAATCAGTTCATTGTAAGCCTTGAGAGATTTAGAAAATTGGGTGTGGCTATCAATGGATTTGGTAGAAACTGATAGCAAGTTTCAAAAACAACATGGGGTCATGGTAAAACTTTTGTTGTGACATGTTGTATTTAGAAATGATGAACATTGTGGACTTCTTTCTTAGGATTTCAACACTAATATAGCACAGTAGTTTGCATTTTATGGTCATTTGTGGTCAAGGATGGTTTTAAAACATCCTGACGGTTAATTTCTATTATGTTTCTTATAGTTAAAAGGATAGATAGATTACCTTTTTGGAAAGCGGAGGTTGGTTCATTAGGTCCTCTTTTCCACATAACCCACACAGCACAATAACAACACACATTAAAAATAAATATCATGATCTAATATTAGATTAAAATTATCTTTACTACCAATATGAAAATTTAACATAAATTTAAATAGAGACAAAAATAGTTATGTGTTATAAAAATATACGTGTAGGCCTACATATTAATTACATACAATTAAATTCAAAGTAGAAAAACAAATTTTACAATTAAACATTCACTATATAACTAAATTTATTTCATCACACCTCAAGCAATAATCAGTCCGTGGTAAGACAGTTAGTTCATGGTAAACTTTGAAAGATTTAGGAAATTGGGCAAGGCTTTCATGGTTTGATCAAAACCAGTAACAAGTTCTATGAGAAACACGTCATAGTAAAATATTTGTTGTGCATGGCCATTCTGTATTTAGGAATGATGAGCATTGATGACTGGTTTTTTGTGCTTTTAGCACTAACGTTTGAGGATAAGACAATTTTTTTCCAAGTAAGTTGACACTTCAGTTTAAAGTATGGGATGTAACATTAAGATATGATGCAATTTTAGTTCATTAAGTTTTAAAAGACGTAATTCATTATAGTATGATCATTGCTATTTTTATCAAACAAAAATTGTATTTAATTATTTAAGCACATTGTAAATTAGTAATTTTAAGTGTCACAGTAAAGTATGGGATTATTAACGATTTGACAAGGCTAATGTGAAAAGGATGATAGTTAATCAAAGTTTTACCATATATCATAATTTATTATATAAACTTTTTCGGTATTTTTAAATAAAAGCTGATAGTATGAATCTATTCTAGTTTAAATTTTGTAAAAATAGTTTATGATAATTATGATTGTAAATAAAGTTTTTATTAGGCCTACTAACTTTTTCTTAGCTATGATTTAATTTTTACAGTTCACAAGGCAGAGCGCAAGTTTGAATGTAATGTCTGTGGAGTTTGTTTGAAAAGAAAAGAACATTTAGATCAACATAAGCGTGGCCACAGTGAGGAACGCCCTTTTATATGTGTAATATGTTGTAAAGGATTTAAGAGGAATGAACATTTACGCCGTCACATAGTAATTCATTCAGGTGATAAAACTCATGCTTGTAATCAGTGTGGGAAAGCTTTTTCACGTAAAGATCATTTAAACAAGCATGCACAAATCCATATTGCTAAAAGAGTAAAGTCTGAAATAAATGACAACAGTGGCTCAACAATAGAGCCTACTTCATATTGAAGGTAACCAGCTGCTATAGAGCTGTGATATTGTTACCAGTGTATTGACCTTCATAGTACCAATTGAGCAGCCTGTATTAAATCAGGTAATAAATTCATAAATTGTAATTTCATGGGATTTAAAAGAAATTATAATCCGTAGAAAATATGAATAGAATTAAATCTATTTGAAGTTAGTGCAGTGTATTTAGAACACAACAATTTAAATAGTGGAACAATAATTATTAATAGAACTGATTTTTACTTTTTCAGTTTTGAAAGTAGTTATTTTCTCATTTTTTTGATTTTTTATTATGGAAACAGTATGTATTTAATGGATAAAAAAGCTATATTGATTTTTTTGCGGTAATATTCATTTTAAGGATATCCCTTGATCACAAAAAATGTTTTTTGGAATTATATTTGTCTGAATGATATCTTGTAGTACTTTTCGTCTCATGTTTTAAGTAACTTAAAATTTGGGGGTATCTGTCATAAGACCAAAGTTCAAAATTTGCTCTCACAATTTTCATCAAATTTTGTTAAAATGTAGTATCTAAAAACTCTGTCATTATAAGGAAAACTCTATAATAAAAGAATTATATATTTTTTCTCACGTTTAAGAAGTATTAAACACATTTTTGGAGATGACACCGATTATTATATTTGGTTTTTAGAGGTGTTTGAGAAAGTTAGTGCAGTTTATTTCCACAGTTTATTTACAGAGATGATAGACATATATGTAGTTTAACTTATATAAAAAAGTCTTGTCCGATCCTGCATAGGTTAAGAATAGTTTTTTTAAAGATATTTTATATATTGTTGCACATGAAAAAATTACAGGATAAGTAAAACATTTATTTAAATATCCTGCACTAAATAGGTATAATACTTGTCTCTACTAGTTGTTTTGCCATAAAATGTTGTTAACATCGTAAGCTATGGTTGTGGCCTAGTTTAGAGTTTAGGTTGTGTTCACTTTCACCATATTTAACCTGTATTATCATTTATCTATTTAAACAATTAAATAAGATTGAATTATATAAAAAATCATATCAAGTCAAATGTTTACTTTAACCCAGAAAAGGATAACAACAGCATATTACAGGGCTCTGTGTTGAATCCAACATTCTTTAATATCATGCTTTTTTTATTTGGAAATCACAGTTACCATCTAATTTAAGGTTTACCAACTACTCTGACAACATGACAGTCTGGGCCAGATACAAAGATGAGAAAAGAGTTTCAGAAAGAATACAAAAAGAAGTTGACATAATAGCTCAATGGACAGCAAAATCATATCTCATAATCTTTAAATCCAAAACAGAATACACAGTATTCACCAGAAGATACAAGTTCAAAACTTCCATTCGAGAGCACTATAGAGAGGCAAGATTTGCACCACAACTCAAATTCAAAGACTCTATGTTTAAGTGTAACACTATGAAAATCTTCTCCAGAACTCTCATATTACATCCGTCACTGACCAGACTCTTTCAAGTATTAACTTGCTTAAACTTGTAGCTAACAAGACATGGAGTGCAGATACCATGACTCTGAGAAAACTGTACTTGTAATATATAAGATTGAAAGTTACATATGCTTGGAAAGCCTGGGGTGTAGCTGCTCAAACCATCTGAGACATCTAGAGACACTCCATAATACAGCACTATAGGATTATTTAGGATGCCCTCACACCACACCTATCAGTATTATGCAGATTGAACTCAACATTCAACCACTTTCTCTGCATATTGTAGAGAGAACATTGGTAAAGTACCTCAAGAATATAGCTTTGGTTAAGTACCTTCTAGTACTCTTGTCCTGGTTCAAGCAAGCAATCCTTCAGATTCAGAACCGAACAGCTACAGCAAAAGCACAAGCCCCAAACTCAATCTATCCTGTCAACCTCCTGTCAATTCAAAACCACTGTAGTTGTGGACAACGCAGGTGGATACAGAATACAGAACTAGTTGTGAAATTTTACTAAACATGACAACTCACTGTCTTTGAGACAGGACACATTCGAGACCATTGAGACTCAGTATTTTGGGTTTCTACACTCACGGTTCACTCAATCCAACAAATCACCAGTCAGGATTAGGTATCTACATTCTAGAAATGAAATGTGAGTTTTACATTTCTTCATCCGGCAAATCGAGTACAGAAACTGGTCTCCTGGCCATCTTACTGCACTTCAACTTGTGCTGCGCTGACAGCAGAACAGATACAGTTCTGGACAGACTTGGGCATCTTTCTCCACAATAACAGCTTACAAGCCATCCTCCTTCTACTGTCACCATAGACAAGCCATCCAAGAATTACTGGGAAACTTGACCAAAACAAAAATTGTATGCCGCCAATAGATCCCTGGGCACTGTGGCAAACTGAGCAATGAAAGGAACAGAGTGGCAAAAACAGCCGTCCATTTTCACCCCAAACCGCTCACAAGCCAAAAATTCCAAGGGGCCATGAGAGAAGAGTAGACAGCCTGAGATACCACAGGAGTGCTGTGTTTGACCAAGAAACTCTGAAGATTGAGGTGGTACATTGACATGATGTAGTTGCCAAATCCCACTATCCACAGGTCTGGTCAATCAGCAAATAGTTAAAGAAAACTATAAACAATACTGTTCATTAAATAATACAAATTGACAAGGTAGAAGTGAATTGCCTTTTGTTTTATTACTCTAAATCAGAAATCATCATCACCATTGTAGGTTTAATATTTGATGCCACTTTGTGGTCAAAAGGCTTGCATAGAGTGAAATCTACTATATCTTATTTTTATAGATTTTTACAATGAATTTGTGTCTAACTAGTAAGTTTTCCATATGTGTATCAGTTTACAAGATATTTGCAAATTACTGTTCTTTTCGGTGCCCCATTTTCTAATTGTGAGATCAAACCCACATGGAATCTGCCATTACTTTTATTTTAAACTACACAGATATTTAAATATTTATGCAGAAATTAAACTTCGATTAATTTTTTTCCACTATTTTTTCTGAATGTCATGGATTAATTACACTTAATATATCTATTTTAATATTGGATGTAGATAATATGAACTTCCAAGATCAAAGATCTTAGAGCACATTAGTGCATGTCAGATCAACAAAAATCGAATATTGTAACTAATGTTTATTTAAAAACTTTTATTAACTTCATTAACACAAAGATCAAACTTTGGCGTTTTTTGGGTTATTTAGAACAATGGAAAATATTAAAAACACTTGAAGTACATATATTAATACAATCACAATTTATAATTTAATAACAAATTTTTAATGTACGTGATATGGTACAATTATGTATATTTAGTATAGATTTAGTCTAAAATTTGAAATAAATGATAGAACATGTAAAATTGATTTTAAGAGAAACTGATTTAATCTAAAATGTTCAAACTTGTCAGAACTTCAAAATGATGTCAGTCAGCCTGGGCAAGAAAGAAAAACTGGAAATGTTTTTTAATCTAATTCATATGGGTTTGGTCGTGGAATAATATCACATTTGTATCAAAATCAGACCCATACATATTGATAGAATGAAAAAAACTGGCCAAAACATGACCCCTTTTAAAGTTTTACTTAACAACTTTTTTCTGTAAGTTTTAGAGGAAATTCTTTAATTTAAACATTGTAGAACATAAAATACCCTACAAAAATCGTCTATTCAAGTTGTAAAATTTTCATTCCTGGAAGAGGAAAATTCACCGGACAGATTTATAATCAATATCTCAGTCAATCTTTGGTGTAGAAAAATACCACCGAACATTTTTGAACGTTTATATTATATTAAAGATATTATAATTCTGATTGTTTATCTGCTTATCTCAATTATATTTTTAATCTTTGGAGTCCTTATTGTATAAACAAATATATTATTGAATAGCAAAATTATTTTTATTTTTATAAATTTCCAGTTTTACAATGTTTATACTTTTTCTGGTACTAAAAATTACTGATTCAATTTTATTATTGCTCAATAAATAAGATTTTATTATAAATAATAATGTGGCAAACATTTCATCAATGTTTTCTATATATTATATAGCAGTAAAAAATTCACAAATATTACTTTTGAAATTATTTATTTATGCAATGTTATTTTTTTTTTAAATTGCAATATAATAAAAAATTGTTATTATCCTCTTTATACCTTTAAAATTTTGTATTTTTTGAAACTCTAATGCAAGTAAATGAATCAGATGATGTAAAAAATGATGACAGAATTTTTATCATCATTGATAATCATGATTGAAAATATTGTCTTTGTGCAGTATTCTTCTTTGTTTGACTGGTCATATTTATTGACTTATGTAAAATACTTTCAGAGTTGGACTATATATCTTTTGAAAATGAACTGTCTCTCCAAGTTTATCTTTACCTGTTCTTTGAGCAGTCTGTTTCAATGCAAAATTTGCAGAAGCTTGAAAATTCCATTTTAAGTTTTCTACACTCATTCTCAATCTTTTTCCAACTACATTGTAAAGGTGATTTTCCTTCTTAGCCTGTTTCTATCCACTCTAGCAGCTCCAGAAATGAAAATTTTGGAACACGAGTAGGTGATTTTTGTGTTCACGTTTTAGCCATTTTGTTGATTCTAGTAATTTGAACACAGATTTAATTTTTGCACAAACATAATACTGTTCTTTACATTGAAGAACACAGTTAATAAAAAAATTAATAAATGAACTGTCACTCAACTTTTCCATTTGCAACTTTTAGTCATGAGCTGGCCGTTATTATTTCACATAACATTTATGTTTAGATCAAAATACATTGTCATATTATCATATTTTGTAAACAGGTGTAGATTTATTAGAACACACTGCACCATATTGTGGTCTTCAACAAATTAGTTGAAGTTGGCACTATTTAATTTCATTATCTGCTTGATGCTTACGTTTCCACTAAATGCATATTTGTTTCAATTATTTGATTAATTTGAAATTACATTTTTGTGATGAACTATGCATTTTGTTATGAAAACTATCTTTTAAAGAAAACAAATATTTAGGAATCTTTTTCTTATCATACATAAAATTAGGGAAAGCACATTCGTAAATGTACCAAAGTTTAGAATAGATTTATAACTGCAAGCAATTATTATAACGGAAAAACAAAAATTGGGACCATTAACAGATATCAGTGAAGTGTAGAATTACCAATTGCGAATTGCATGGGTGTACCCAGGATCAAAACGGGGGGGGGGGGGGCGATAAGCCATGGTTATTCAGGTTATAACATATTAAGCGGAATAGGCGAATGAAAATAAAATTTTATATAAAATTATAGTAGTACTTTTTTACTATTATTTGCTTGACAAAAACTATTAAGGTTCTTATTTTAATTACTGGTCTTACACTAATAACATTTTTCTTGGGTTGGAAGAAAACTTGTTCAACACTTTTGTTTCAATTCAGTCCCGATTTTCCTTGAAGATTTTCCGTTGGATGCTCATTAAACACAACCCAGTCAGTCTATCTTCTTCCATTGTACTTCTGAGCCAGTTCTTCATCCTTTGAAGGGTACTGAAAGATCGTTCAACAGTAGCCATGGTGGACAGGAAAGCGCTTAAAATTGAGAGTGCATGCCTTGTTGCAAGGAAGAAAATAGCTTCCTCAAAAAGTGCAGCCACTTCAATGTCCTTTAATTTGTCTCCAGCTAAATCTTTCTTTTTCCACAGATTGTACTATAAATCTAATTCTGCAGAGATACCACCCAACTCATAAAACTCCATGAAAGCTTTGAATTTTTTCCTAAATCATTTGAAGTCATTTTTAGCATGTATGAAGAATGTAGATAGGACAAGGCAAAAGCTGGTATATTTTCTTGTGTAAATCTAACATTCAATGATATAGTAAGAGAGTCAAGATATGGTACGATCAATAACCGTCTCCTGTATTCAATCGCAGTCTCAGATGGTAGAATACTTCTGTGTTTTTGTTTTTGAGCGATTCGAGGTACTAATAACTCAACCTCGACTTTCTCTGTGATGGCATGAGATTTTAAAGCAATTCACCATAAACTTGATTTATTTCTTGTTGATTTTTCTTGATGACATCAAGGATTTGACTAATATGTTTCCTCACCATAATCGAATCCATATTTTTACCTTGTAAGACGTTTACAACAGGTTCCAAAATTGCAGAGTATTTTGCAATCATGACTAAACCTACAATTAAAAATAGATTAGTAACTGTTGAATGCAGTTGGTAGGCAGATTTTCTTGTAGCATAGTTTCCTTCAATTGAGGATGATCTAGTGGCATTGACGATTTCATGGAAGCTTTCTGAAAATTTTCTTATGGTTTTGTATTTTTCAGACCATCTGGTCTCACAGAGTCTTGATAGATTGGGAACCGAATTCCTGTGAGCTGGTGACTCTCTAAAGAAGGTTATTGCATCCTTAACCATTGCAATCGTGGTTCTTATTTCTGGTAGTTTGCTAGCATCATTGACCACAAGATTTAGTTTCTGGCTTGAGCAATGGAAAAATAAAGATCTACTATATTTTTTCTTCAGAATGGCCTGCACAATACCTTCTTTTCCAGCCATCGTAGAACAATCGTCAAAACCAAATCTAACACAGTTTACTGTTGAAAGATTCTGATCAACTAAAAAGGTCTCAATTGTATTAGCGATTGTAGTAGCATCTTGGGATTTCAGCTCAACATAGCCTACAAATTCCTCTCTGATTTTTTTTGACTTTCATCATAAAACCGCAATCCTATAGAAATCTGTTCTTTTCCATCTATATCTGCTGTTTCATCAGCCATTACAGCGTAAGCTTTTGCTTTTTTACAGTCTTCAATAATTGTTTCTTTGATATCTTCATCACATAAACTTATAATCTCATCTTCTATTTTTGGTGAAGTATAGACTGCGTTTTTTTGACATCTCTGTAAGGGATTCTTCAGCTTCTCATCACCACAGTCAATTCTCAAATTTAAAAGGTCAAAGAAAACCCCCTCATCTCCTTCCTTTCCTCTAAGTGGCAAATCATGAGTTCCACACAATATGATACAAGAAATAATTGATGTCAATATTTGTTTGTTTTCTTCAATCATCTTCTGGTGACCACTTTGCAACTGTACATCAACAAGAACATTTTCAAGGAAAGCTTTTCCAGCAGCTATTGAAGTTTTGTGGTATTGGCTGGTGACATATTTTCTACAATTGTCATGTATATCTTTAAACTTCATATATGCCCTTACCATGAATGACTCCAAAACTCCTTTAACTGTACCAATAACAGGAGGAAACAGAACACAGTGCATACAAAGAGTACCTTTCAAACGACTTGAGTACACCGACCAAGGAGTATATTGATCTAACCAGAGACGGTTAAATTTTCTTTTCAAATTTCTGGCATCAGAACCAAAATTGTAATTTGATGGTGGAACCCAGGGATTTGTAAGCAATTCCTACTTCTTTTCTGTTGGTAACAAGGGCCTTACCAACATAACGACTAATGTCATTTTCATGGTAGCCATTATATTCTTCAGTTATTTTAGAGGTGTCAGGGACAGCTACGTGTAGAGGTGAAGAATTATTAGATCCGTGTTCTATAATCGACTCAGATGGTACAGACAGTTTAGTTCCATCTTCATCACCATCATCCTACTGTCATCTTGGTCCTTTTTTCCTTTTGAGAGGTTTATTGGCTGAAAATCATACAAATTAACTTAATAGTAACTTCATTACTAAACAAATAAACCATTAACAATAGCCAATGATAATTAAACCTTCAACCAAAAAAATCTTTAAAATTTATTCAAAACATCAAAAAAACATACACACCAGAAAAATTACCTTGATCGAGATAGTCCATTAATAATGTTAAAATTGTACGAGTATCAATTTTACTTTTTACCCTGACAATTTATAGCCTAAATGGAGTTTAGCAGCTTAGTATTAAATATTTTAAGGATATAATTTTATCTTTAAATATCATTCATTAACTAATAATGTTGATAGAAAGAAAAAACTCTTAATACAAGATCTCACAAAAATTACGTTTACATATGTAATTTTTATGAGATCTTGTGTTCGAGTTTTTTTCTATCTAATATTATCTCACAAGCCAAACTCAATATTTATTTATAATAATGTTGATATTTTTAATGACAATAATTGTTTTAAACTACGGTTTTAACTTTATAATACTTCTGGAAGGTTGGTAGCAGTGAGCCATCAACCATCTCCGAGTCTGACCCAACTCCAAACATAACTTCTAAATTAAACGTGTTTTAAAATAATCTATTGATAGTCAAATATGATTATTATTAGTAATTCTATGTTATCATATGTATTTTATGAAAAAAAAATTAATCTGAGCAAAGCCTTCCTATGTAAGAGTCAAACAAAAAACTATGAATCGCCTCTATAAAAACGAATGTAATGTAATGTGTTTGCATGGCTGACTTCCATCACCTCTCGGTAAAAACTACGTTCTTGATAAATTTTAAATTTCAAAAACATTCTGGAAAATGTATCCTATTATTATTGATTTACGTAACAGAATTCCAGAATGTTTTTGAAATTTCAAATTTACCATAAAGATAAATTTTACCCAGTGGTGGTGAAAGTCAGCCTAAGTAGGTTATTATTCGCTTGGTTTGGTACTTAACTTACCTTTTTGGAACCAGTTTCTTATGTCCATTTAGGTTGCCTCAATGAAACACTAAACCTTTAAACACTTTAATTACTAAAACACTCAAACCTAAAAGTACACTTCAATGAAGAATCCCAACTTACTAACTCTGTCTCTAAACTCAGTAATGACGAACCACGAACCAGTGTTGCCACTTGCCGGAATGACAAAACAAAATTATGGGGAGATGGTCTTGAATATTTTCACTGTCGGTTTTGCTTTGTATAAATTAAATTCTTTGAATTCAACCAAAAACCAATATACTTGAAAACGTAATACTATAACTAAAATGATTTGTAAGATTACTGTTATGGTAGAACTTCTTAAATTAAAAACTATCGTACTTTTTAATAAAAATTGTACATCCGATATTATTAGAGACCAGAATGGTTTGGCGCACTATTCCATCACTAATTTTCTCATAACTTTATGACCATTCAAATTTTTCTTTTATGCTTCTTCTAGGGGGGGGGCAGCTGCCCCCCTGCCCTCGCTGGCTATGCCCCTGTTGAATTGTAGAAAAGTGTAAATTAATTGCTGAGGTCCTCCATCTTTGTACTTGACACAGTAACGGAAACCATTTGAAAAAACCAGACATTAAGTAAGGATGAGTCTTTAAGAATGATTAATCCACCAATGTTTGTAATTATACATATTTTAATGTATAGTATCCATCAGGGTTCGGAACTGAGATCATGACAGATATGAAGATAGATTGATAATAGAATAGGTACTTTTATTACTAGCTGGTACCATCGCCGGAAGTACATTTTGTCAATGTTAAATGAATTGCATTTTTTTTTTATTACAAAAGTACATATTAAACAAAGTTTGATTTGTAGAATAATACTATTTAAAAAATAAATTTATACCTGATGTGCTGACGTATGTTTTATTATGCTATAATTTACTATCTAAAAAACAAAAAACATAATAATAACAAAATCCAAAAAACAACAACAGAAACAAATGTTTTTTTAAACACTTGAGCAGTATGTCTATTAAATTCATCTTTAATATGGAAGCAATCATAAATATTTTATATTTTCCTAGTAATGAAAAATAAATACACATTTTAAAATTACAGGTAATTTGCAGTATTTGTTAATTATGGCTGATACATGCTGATGTGGTAAGTCTTGCCATTTTTTAAAAGTAATAAACATAACTTTTTTTTATATAAAATATTTATTTAAAGACAGTACCTGAACTAACAAACAAAACTATAGGCTTATATAATATGATCGGTGATAATCACACAAAGAAGGTAGAATTTTATTATTCTATCATCTAAAAGTTTTAACAACTTGACAGTTAACAGGGTAATAGATAATTGACTTTTTTTTGTAATTCTAAAGTATTATGTAAACAGAAGGTCTCACAAAATATGTTCACCAAAAAAATTTTGAAAAATTAATATTACTTTTAAAAATTTGAGGTGTGATTTGGGATAATTTTACATAATATTGGTACAAAAAAGGGGCAGAGGGTAACTTAGAAACCATATTAAATGGTATTTTCTGATATATGAGAGATATTCAGAAAGTAAGTTCCATTTTGAAATATTGCTGTACAGTATTACTCTACAGTCACAATATTATTTTGCATGTGTGACAAGTTAATTGATTTGATAGCATGGCACTGTGTCCTTTTCAAAGATTCAAGTAGTGCTTACACACCATTTTTAGAGTTTTTCAGGATGTCGGCACAAATTTTCATTTGAGTTTCCTTCTCCTCACAAGTGAGTAGTCTCTGCACCAGTTTCGAGCACAATTTTCTCATGTTCAAATTTCTATATAAAATCTGTCATTTCCTTTATCAATGTTAGTCAATTCAGCAACTGCACGATTGCTCAGTTAACAATGTTTTCATAAATTTCACCATTTTTAAAAAAATGTTAGCATCAGTTTTTATGTGTATGGATGGCCAGGGCACGGATCATTCCCAATCATTTCCATTCCCGCTTTAAATTTAAAAAATCACAAATCTGAGTACATGATTACACACTCATCACCAAACACTTCTTTCAACAAATGGTTTGTTTCTGTAGGAAATTTTCCAAGTTTTAATAATAACTTCACTTTGATGTGTCTCTCCATATTAATTCTTAACATTATTACGACAGTGCTTAGGTAGTACAGTCACTTTGAACAAAGGCTACTGTTAAGCTTTTGGTTGCACGTGCCTGGGAATTTAAGGATAGATGCAGTTGAATCACAGATTAATTATATACAATTTCAATGATACATCTTACTTGTCCATTATGGATTACTGTTCGATATAGAAAGTTGTTCATAGATATCTATATCTGTTGTTGACATGAAGCTACTGGTTTGTCATATATATATATAGTTTTATTTGTGTAAGATGGACAACTCGTTTTGCAATTTTTACAAGTAAATTAAATCCTTAGGATAGCCAAATTAATTTGTGTAAGATGTACAATACACTAAAACTTTGATTATCTGTCAAGTTGGGATCAAGGCTGTGATGGATTTAGATAATAGAATAGGTATAATGTAACTGTATGGCACAACTGTTGGAAGCAAATTTCGCCAATTAGAACAATGTTAAACTTTGCAGCTTTTTTCTGTTGCAATAAGAATACATAATACAATAAAGTTCGATGTAGAGCATAATACAATAATACTACAGTAGAGTCCCGCAAACTCAGCGTAATGTGGACCGGAAGTGTGCCGAGTTTGTGAAATGCCGGGTTATCGGGAATAAGGGCAAAAAATAAATTGTAATTTAAACCCAAAGCGGCGGCAATATCAAACGACTTTGTCGATAGCGGTATCCCATTGTCGGCAGTGTAAAAACACCGCGGCGGTGATATCAAACGACTTTGTCGATAGCGGTATCCCATTATCGGCAGTGTAAAAACACCGCGGCACCAAAGCAGAGGCGATATCAAATGACTTTTTCGATAGCGGTATCCCATTGTCGGTGGCATAATAACACCGCGGCATTGGCATCCGATATAGCAGACATACACATGCAAAAACGTTTGATGGGCCGCTTTTTTTCCACGAATCAATTTAGTATACATTATGGAAAATATAACATTTCTTTTCAGTTTTCTTTGACAAGTACGCACAGTATATACAGTAAATAAAAATGAGCGAGTTACGAAAACGGAAGCGTGTGTTGGTTTCGTTTGAGACGCGGTTAAATGTGTTAAAAAGACTTGACAGAGGGGAATCTGTAAAAAAGCTTTGTGACGAGTTTAACGTGGGAAGAGTACCATCAACGATTCGAGCGATCGAAGTTAATGCCTGCTTTGGGATCTGCCGAACTTTTACGAACATCGCTGTTTTTAGAAATATATATATTTTCCCGCCGGGGTCGCCGAGTAATCCAGACTGCCGGGTTATCGAGTGCCGAGTTTGCGAGACTCTACTGTATTAAAAAAATTAATCAAACATCAAAGTCCTTTCATGTTCACTGTACATTACAAATGGTTTATTATTATTTTTGTTTAATGTTAAGATTCAGGTAATAGGCAACATCATAGAATTTGTGTAAACCTTTGTACAATATGTGTATTAATTTGATCCTTAAAAATAGAAGCAATCATAAATATAATAAAACAGAAACACACATTTAAACATTATAGGTATTATATTTTTAAAGTTATTTGATAATGATGGATTGTTCATGTTATTAATTTGGTGTCATCGGACATTTACCATCATTTGTATGCATATAAATTAATACAAAACATTTCGAGAGTATAAATAAACTCTCGTTATCACTTGTTTAACTAGAACAAAAGTGAAAAACACCAAGATGGCCTAGTAATTTAGGGTCATGTTGGAAACTATAACATAAGAAAAAGAACTTGAGCCTAAAACTAAGCCTGAGCAGTCAAAACTGAAACTAAATACAAATGTGATCCGATAAAACCATAACACACGGGCCTATACAAAGGACTGCAAGTAACTGATTGTTAAAGGGGTGGATCCAAAAGTAAGCTGTTCTGACTGTTAATTGGGGTGAACAACCTATTGCCCTCTCTTTTAAGAGTTTAGTTCTCGATCAAGTCATTATTCCCACCTGGGGATTAAGCAGCAAAATTTCAGCCTTGTTTAAAGTAGAAGAATTTTTATCTCCATTTTAAATTCAATTATTTTTATTAAGGGAAGCTATAATGGCCTAATTTTTACACTAGTTTGGCAGGTAGGATCGTCTTATGGCTTTAATTAGTTTATTTATATATATATTTTTCCTAGTGTTATTTTTGCCTCCTCCCAAGTAAATTTGTGATTTTATCACCAAATATGTTTGGCTATTTTAGATTATCCATTAGGCCTTATCGCGTGTTCTTTTCACATTCACATTTATAAAGCTATTAGACAATCATATCAGGCAAACCAGTATAAAAATAAAGTCATTATGGCTTCCATTAATCAAAATTGAATTAAAAATTCTTATTTGTTCAAACTGTATGAAACTATTGCTTCACAATTTCTGTTTAGACCCAAACCATAAAGAAACATTTTTTACTTTAAATAAAGCTGAAATTTTTTAGCTTATTCTCCAGAATAATAACTCGACCATGAACTAAACTCTTGAAAGAGGGGACAAAAGTTATTTACCTCAATAAACAGTTATTACAACTTTCTCATCATAGTTTTATCTGATCATATTTGTATTTAGTTAAATTTTTGACTGCTCAGGCCTAATTTTAGGCTTGAATTTTTTTGGGGGTTATTGTTTCCAACATGGTCCTAGACTACTAGTGGCTGTGTTAATGTTTTTCGCTTTTATGCTCTAAGTTTAACATTTGATAACGAGGGTGGATCTATACTCTTGAAACATCATGTAGTAGTTTTTATATACACTAATGATGTCAAATGTCCGATTAAAACCATATTAATAAATTATAGGTACTTTCCAGTATTTGTTTATTATGGCTGAGATTTGCTGACAATGGTTAACTCTTAATTTCTGGTAAATCATAAAATAATTGTTTTATAGATATTGTAAGTTTAGTAAAGACTCAGGTTTGTCAAATTTATGTATTTTTATTGGTTTCAGAAATACTATTCTCATTTAGTCATTTTGAATAGTATAGTGAAGATGTAAGTTTGCCAAAATTATATATTATTATTAGTTTAAGGCATACTCATTTTGTTAATTATAGTAAAAGCTCAAGTTTGCCACATTTTAATGTTTTTATTTGTTTAAGACTTGCAATACTTGACTAATAATAGTGAAGGCTCAGGTTTGCTTTATTTTTGTATTATTATTTGTTTAAAATGTACAATTCTCATTTAGTGAGTTAAGTGAAGGTTCAGTTTTGTTATATTTTTGAATTATAATTTGTTTAAAACATGCAATACTCTTTTAGAAAGTATAGTGAAGGTTAGTGTTGTTATATTTTTGAATTAATATTTGCTTAAAATATACAATATGTATTTAGAAAGCATAGTTAAGACCCAGGTTTGCCACATTTTTATTTGTTTAAGAAATGGCCAGTGGCGGCTAGTGGTAATTATAGTTGGGAGGGGGGGGGGAGTTCATAATTTCTAACAATATAAAAAAAAAAACAATAACCTATCTTTAGTTATACAATTTCAGGTCGATCTTTTAATTCAAAATAAAAGATGATTTTTTATAATCCAAAAAAATTAATATCTTATAATAACCAGGAAATTTTTTTAAAAAATTATACACTCGACAAATCATTAAAAAAAACTTTTATTTTAATATGACAAATGTAGATTTTAATTTTTAATAATTAACAATGAAACTACTGTTTGTATACATAATCAAATTTTTGGGCTTTCTGGCCAAAAAATGTTCTATATCGTGTCATCAAAATTACTTATAGTATCGTGACCAAAATGGTAAAGTAGCGAATGTGCAAAATTGTCGAATCTGAGCTAATACGCAAAATAAAAAGTGCCGAGAGAGATTTACACTCCAGTAAAACAACGAATGTGCAGAACCAATATTAACGACAATGGTCACTACGTTTATTTTAACGAATCTGCTTTTGCTTCCTTATTCACAATGCTAAATAGTCGTATATGAACTATCCACGGGTAAATAAACGAATATGCCACATTCGTGCTTTTACCATAGCGTATTATTTATATTGCAAAAGGTCAAACTGACGAAAGTGGCACATTCGTAGCTTTACCTAAGTGAAGATTTCTAGTGCTGAAATAGTGTAAATAAAAAATGATTGGATTGCACCTCAAAAAAATAAAATATTCTTTAATTTTATTAACTCTAAGGAAAGTGACAAAAGCTGTGGAGTCACGCAGAGCTTTCACCAAGAAATACACATTTTCCACTGAAAATGGCACATTTGAAGTGTGTCGAGAATTTTTTCTTGATACCCTGAATATTTCAGAATCACTTATAAGAGGGGCACAATTAAAAAGGTTAGCTCAAGTGGTGTTCTCCTCCCCCATCTAAGAGGAAAGAAAGACCCACCAAATAAAGTACACCCTACCACTGAGAAGTTCATCAGAGAACATATTTTGTCTTTCCCAAGAATGGAATCCCATTACGCACGTAAATAATCTGAGTACCAATATCTAGACAGTGCATTAAATGTAACAATTATGCACAACTTGTACAAAGAAAAGTGCATGAAGTAAACAAGAATCCAGTATCGTTTGAGAAGTATAGACGGATCTTTCGTGAGTACAAAATCAAATTTCACAAACCCAAAAAAGATCATTGCAAGAAATGTATAGCTCACAAAGAACAAAAACACGATGCTGGTTATGATGATGTCAGTATATTGAGCACTGTGAACGTAAAGAAGCCGCACGAAAAATCAGAGACAAAGACAAGGAAGATGCAAAAGAACAACATAATGTTTTGGCAATCCAATCAGACCTTCAAGCTGTCCTCAATACACCAAAGGGAGCCAGTGGACCGTTCTTCTATGTCAGAAAGTTGGCTGTGTACAACCAAACCATCTACAATCTTAATGGCGCAAGTGTCACCTGCTGTGTCTGGGATGAGATAGAAGGAAACCGGGGCAGTACAGAGGTCGTACAGATTTTTGGTTGAACTTTGAAGTGTTTTTTCGCTCTCCTGTAAAGTAGCCAATTTGCACTTTCGCTACTTTACCATTTTGGTCACGGTATGTAATAATTTCTTATTCACTGACATCATTGCTAATGCATTAAAACGTTTTTCATTCATCATGTTTCTTTAAAAGTTTTAATTCTTTTGAGTGGAAAAACATCACTCCGATTCAGCAGTAGACATTGGAGTTGTGACAATAAATGAAATAACTTAACAGTTTTACTGAATGTTTCATTCAATTTCTTTTAGCCACGAAATCTAGTTCAGACCACTGATAGTATTCCTAAAATGTTCCCTTGAATAAATTACTTACAGTTCAGTTCTTAATTTCTCTTGTTCCAATATCGGATAAATCGTGACCGATTTCAAAACCGATGATAAAAATTTCTGGGATTATCTGAGAAAAATTGTCTACATTCACTAACGATGCAGCTTCCGAATGATCCTTGTAGTATCACATATTTCCTTGGGGATTACAGAATTTCTATTTTCTGAATGTACTTTTCTACATTCATCACTGGATGTTTCCATCTCTAATTTATCCGTGGAATTTCTAATAGATAAGATACTTTTTTTTTTTTTTTTTTTTTCAAATTCCTCCATATCCTTTAAAAGTTCAGAACTGTCTTTACGTTTAAAAAAAAAAAAAAAATTAAATAATATATCTACATGTGGAAAGATTTTGTGAAATAAATTAAGTGAAAATACAAAAATAGAGTCTTCGAAAATTATTCATAAACCGTAAGCATCTTTGCAAATAACCGTTTTATGAGATTGTTCTTTCAATTCTTCGAAACAATCTGTTAACTTTTCATTATTCTGAAAAATTATATTAAATGTTGAGCTTGACCTATGAGGAAAATTATACAGGATAATAAACAAACGTGAACACTATTCTCACAAAAAATACGCCTAAGATCAGACGCATTTCAACGACAAGGTCGTCCTCTTCAGTGATACATGAGCTACACTAATCAAACTTTAACTATAAGTTATTATTAAAATAATATAACTATAAGTTATAGTTATAAGTTATAGGCATATTTTTTGTGAGAATTGTGTTCACGTTTGTTTATTATCCTGAAAAATTATGTTTACTGTACGGATGTTATAAATCCAACACTCAGCAATTTTCTATTGACAATTTCTTCCAATACATCACATCTGTGAGTAGAACTTGAAAAAAAAATTGGGGATTGCAGATTTTGAAAAACAAATTTTTACTTTGGCATTCTGACTTGTCACTTTTGCATTACTAAATTTACTTGATGTGCATAACAATGAACGAATTGAGCATATGTATAATTCTGTTTAATTTTTTTGAACACTACTGATGGCACCATTCATCACATTTGTACGATCATACGTTTGAACGATTAGTTTTGAAGGTGAATTTGAAATCAATTTATTCAACTCATTTTCTATACATTTTGTTAAACTGTGTGCTGATTTATCGGTAACTCTTTAGAAAGTCCAGAATATCTTAGAGATCTTTCCATTGTGTAAATATAATTACAATGGCTAGAAATAGCGAACATCTCATCACTCTGAATTGCAAAAAAATCACTTTCATTTATTTCATCTTTAATTTCCTGTTGACATACTGTAAGCATGCTATCTAAAATTTTGTTTTGCACTGTTTTGGAAGTACCTTTAAACATTTTTGCACTCTTTAAGTGCTCTTTAAAAATTGTATCCAATTCTGATAAAAAATAAACAAATTCTTACAAATCTTATGGTTTTCAAAGTCTTTTTTTTTATCTGTACTTAATGCTAATTCTAGCTTACCACAAAACTTTACATATTAATAAATACCTATATTTAGTTACCAGCTCGTTACTTTGTTTTTTAGTTACTTTATAATTTTTTGGATGTACACTGAATCTAATTGAACTGCTATTTGTTGAACATAATAAAGTTAATTCAGTTTAGTAATTCATATAATGTTCAGAAATTTCTTGTTTCTTTGCTCTTTGAGTTAACTAAAACCTGACAGTGACTACATCTTGTCCATTCCATCACAATAAAAAATAAAAAAAACAAGGAAAACAATAAAGATGATTCACCGTATACATCTAAATTAAATTATATCTCATGTGGTGTGTGTTAAATATCAAGCAGTGTGCAGTTATTTGAACCATTGTATTTAAATTTAACAGTCTCGTAGTATGAAAAACACATTAACATGACAATGTTTTTTTTATTAATTTAAAATTTAATGGTTATTGTTTTTTTAATGATTTTAGTCAGGAGGCTTGAACCCTTGATCCTTATAAGAGCGTTCACTCCTGAAAATAGTAATAATTATTTTGACTAGTATAGTAAAGACTCAGGTTTGCCACATTTTAGTTTATTATTTGTTTAAAATATACAATACTCATTTAGAAAGTATAATAATGGCTCAGAGTCGCCACATTTTTATTTGTTTAAGACATAATTTTTATAATAAAGCATATTTATAACACAATCATTTTGTCATATTTATTATGTACAATATTCATTTTGTCAATTGTTGTAAGATTGCCGTATTTATTTAGTCATTAAAAAAAAAAAAAAAAGAAGTATTATCAAGACTCAGGTTTATCAAATTTATTTATTATTATTTGTGTGAAACATAATATTATATTCATTTTATTATGTTGGTTAATACTAGTCTATTTCAGGTTTCTTCAGTGGAAAATTGAGTTTCAGATGAAGAAATAAAACATTTTTGGCAATATAAGCTAACTCATTTAATTTTAAAAGTGTTTTCTTGATATTGTAAATATATATAGTCAGACAGGCCTAAGAAGGCACTTCACAGATCGGGTGAAAACGCTGTACTATTCTCAAAGTAAAGGTTAGGTCTTCCTTATATAAGGAATACTAATACTTATAGGTAAAAAAGGAAGTTTTTTATATAAGGAAGACCTAATGTTTACTTCGAGAATAGTACAGCGTTTTCACCCGATCTGCAAAGTGCCTTCTTAGGCCTGTCTGACTATACAGGGTGATGCAAAAGTATCTGGTTTCAAGTTCACATAGAAAGATGTGTAACCAGGCATTGAATACTTCCATACTAAAGCGATGTGCATGTTTTAAGAGACTACGTTCAGAAATAAAAGATGTTAAAAAAATTACACAATTTATTTTAACTCTTTAAAAATGTAATTATACCATTATTTTAATATTTTTAAATAGCATTAAATTACATTCGTTGTTTTGATGAACAAAATATTTTTCCATTTATATCACTTTTTTCCCCCCTTCACGATATTAACTCGGTCTTGGTTTGACATAGAAACTCACACAACCAAGATTTGAAATGCTGCTTACCTAATTTATTAACTGGATTACATGAAAATTAGTGCTTATGTACACAGTGTTTAACAAGTCATGAAACAGCATCTAATATTATTTGTTTATATTTTAATAAATTTAATGTAGTCTTAGGTAATACATTGTATTATATCATTAATAATTTAATTTAAACCTTGTATCTGGTAAGAAAAGGTACAAAACGGCTTTTTAAATTTCATATTTTACAATAGATTTTTACACAGAAACCAGATTAAAATACAAACCATTACCATTAAACTTTGTTTCGTGAATTGTTGAACACCTTTACATGAGCACTAAGTGTAATTTAATCCAGGTTATAAATTAAGCAAACAGTTTTTAAATTTTTGGTTGTGTGAGTTTCTAAGTCAAACCAAGTCTGAGTTAATACATCATAGAGTAAACAAATCTCCACATCTCAGTTTATAATGCAAACTTTCAACATATTTTGTCACCAAAAGAGAATTTATGTAAAACTACTATATTTGAAAATGTAAAACTAATAATATACTTATATTTTTAAAGTTTAAATAAATTATATTTTGCTATTATTTTTAAAACTTTCGTGTTTTTTAACACAATTTCTTCATAGTACATACTTAAATCTAGTACAGAACTTTCCAACACCAGATCAAATATCTTTCTACTTGAACTAGAAGCCGAGATAAAAAATGTATTTAAGTCTTTTGTCCAACCCTATGTGTTTGTATGTTGTATACACACACACACACACACACACACACACACACACATGCACCATGTAAGTGATTATACTTTCTTTTGAAATCTGATGTACAAATTATGTTTATATTTTTGCCTAAACTTTTGGTATTAGATCTACAAACAATTGTTAATTGACTAATTGTATTAGTCTCTTTTTATTATTGTACACATATGATATAATATGTATATCCATTTAACACAATCACTGCAAGCATCGTCCTGGGACAACAGGTGACTCAGGTTGTAATGCTCAGGTTTCTCAAGTATCAACAGCACACTGCTTAGTAGCGAAAAGATTATTATTCTGTTGGTAGTTACAGTTGTCTAACATCCCAGGACGAAGTTCGCAACAAATATGTTAATTCTAATCGTATTAATTGTAAAAAAAATTTTAAAAACAGTTGTACAAATTGTGTATTTTTTAAAGACATCATTTAATAACTTTCATCTTGTTTGTTTTTTTACTAAATATACAAATTATTGTTTATTGAAAACTGATTTAAGTGTGTCTCTGATTTTATTTTCTCAAACTTCTTCCAATGGTTGCTCCTTGTAGCACGATAAATTTTCTCAGACTCTGAATAAAAATCTGTATAAGTGAGGTTGTTTGATCTGTACTGTACAGTAGACCAAGGTTAATCTGACCTCAGAATACCCAATTAACCGACTGTATAACTATTTTCAGTGTCCACACATGACTACCAGCAGATACTACCATATCCAACGCTTTCAGTGATTATTCTTTTGTTTACATTTGATTCTACTACTGCACTAATCAGCTATATTATACTCATGTCTGTTTAATTCTGATTGTTGAATAAATAGGTTTTCACTCTGATGTTAAAGAGCGTTTAACTCATTAAGGTACAACCCATGGATGGAGGTAGAAACAAAGACATGAAGACATGTTTTATGACAGAAACTGATTTAAACTAAATTTAACATTCTGTTTTTATAAGCCTTTAATATTTGCCCAAAAGACACATTTGTAAATATTTATGTTAGAATAACATATTTTTAGTTCTTAATAAAATTGTTCCTTTGCTTAACCATATTTTACTGCATTCTGACTTACCTTCAGTCTTAACAAGGATTAATCAAGATTCTACTGTATATAATAAAATTTATACTTTAGTAATAAATATAAATACCAACATTGTTTACATTTCAAGAAAAAACCTATGTAGTTACAATTAATCAATTTTGACAAATACTGTTGAGGAGAATAAAAATATATACCTAAAATTTAGACCACAAAATATATTGCAAAATTTTTGGGAAAGCGTAAAATTATCAAATAAAATTGTTAAAATGATTACATAAGTTTAAAAAACTAAATATAATTTGATATCTATAAGGTAAATTATTTATTATTCATGATATCTTCCAATTACTTAAATATGTATATTTCAAAAAGTATATGACCTGAATTTTTCCCTCAGAAACAAATGAATCACAGGAAGTGACCTCTGACAGGGAAGTGGAGAGTATTTTCATATGCATGCATGGACATTTTCCCGCCTGCAGAGAATGTCAGTTGCTAACAGTCAATTTATGAGACAGGGAGTGTACTCAGCACCTATTGGATTTTAATTTTCTCGAAAGCAGAAGGACAATGGTATTGCATCAAGCTTGGTGATACCCTAAGTGGAAACCATTAGAATGATTCAGCAGGCTTTCGGTAGCAATGTAAATTGAGGAGTGGTACAACTGTTTCAAAATTAGTCACATTTTTTTGGAGAGATAGACATGTTCTGATAGCTCCTCAACAAGCTGAAATGACAAGGTCTTTTGACCTTTTGTTTTACTCCCGTGAGTTGGTGCCAGAGAGAACAGAATAAATATAGAGCGGCTTTCCCTATACTGAATGCATACGAGGCAGTGAGGCCGGTGGAGGCCGCCATTAGCGGCCAAAACTCGACAAGACCGCTGTGACTGACGGGGACAAGTAATTGACGCCGTTAGACATATCACGTCATTTATACCTCTAAACATCGTTCAAAAATTATGAAACTTCACAGGTATAAGAACAAAGCCTTAATGAAGCCAACAGTGTGCTTTAAATGTAAAAAACCTAACACTGTCGAATGGGAAAAATGTTTTTCTAAAGCATTAAATAAATTCCAGAACAAATGTACATGAAATTTTCGACATGCGAGGAAATTTTTTATTATTTGGTCAGAGAAAAAATTGTCGACTGAGATATGTTGCCAAAGAGTTTATTGTTTCATATCTGAAAGCCATTTTCACCTACCGTTACTACTTACTTAGCAATCGTTGATTATTTAAACGCGTATTAACTGTGATAAAATTAGGGATGGGCGTTATATCACGTATTAGGATGAATAACACTATTACCAAGTAGAAAGAGTGATCACGGTAATATGTTACTGGAAACACCCTATTACTATAGTAACGCTAACGATCACTGGATCGCCACTAACTGGACTGAAATCAACTACGTCACAAACAAAATAAAGTGATCAAGACGTGACTAACTGCTGGTCACTGGCAATATGGTAATAGGTGATTGATAGAGTGATCACCGTATGTAGCGTTATAACGTCTGAGAATAATTTTTCACTTCCGCTCACTGTCATCAAAACTAATACCTACGTGATTCTTCTTTCTAGGCCTATGCAGCTACAATATTTGTTCAAGTTAAGCAACACAGGAAATGATCCTACTTCAGGGACTACTTCTTATATCGTTTTTAAACTGTGTGAGAATAAGTTGTGTTCTTATTATTATTTCTATATTATTTCTATATTACTTATATTATTTTATTACTATTATTATTATGTTGTATAAATATTATTGTGTTTTTGAGTTTTTTATAAATATACTCGTTCAAGTTTTTAGATAGTGTTTAAATGCAGCCTATAATATTCATCCCACTAAAAATATAATTAATTTCATTTTTAATTTGTTAGAAACCTAGAGGGACCGGTGTTGAAATTAATTTCAGCCACAAACAGTGACAATGCCAACCAAACAATAACGAATTAATGCAAGAAGTGTTAATAATTATTAATTACGGTAATAGTCAGTCGTGGGACCAACCTTTTAAACATCTAACATAACTTTAACGTAACAGTCAACTAATGAAATAATCGCACGACGATATAGCTAGCTGTCTGCATCCCGGTAATAGGTGATTGAAATAATAGGTGACTATCACCTATTACCAATGTGTCCAATAACGTTATAACGCGTTATCACAAAGTAGCGCTATTTTCCATCACTAGTTAAAATCCCGCGCTGTAGCTGGCTCGTCACACAGTTTAGCCTTAGCCTACTATTATTGCCTATGATTTTGTTATTTATCAAATGGCATAGCTTATATTATTATGTACAGGTATTTTATTACTTTTTCAAACATTTGTGTCAATTTATAATTTCTAGTTACTGTTGAAATATGTAAAAATACTATCCAATTTAAAATACCGCACATTTTAACAAATAGATTAAAATATATTTTAATTCAGTAATTGTTTAACATACGGTACGTTTATTTAATGTATTAATCTAACATAAAGTACCGTATATTTAGGTTTTTATTGTGATTGTTTGCTTAATATGTTTGGTTTTAACAATAATTACTAACTGAGGCCACATAGTTTATTCTAAGGTGTTGTTCAATGCATTTAAACAATTTCAATACACAGAGTGAACTGCCTTTATTTACAGTTTATATCAACACAGTTACAGTTTTCTAGAGATACTTATAAATCCCATCTTAACAGTGTTATACAACACATGTATTTATTGACCCATAAAAGTAATTGTCTTTGTAAGATGGGCTCTCACTTTAATAAACTACAGTAATAGATAAATCACTGTGAACAACATCTATATCCACAAGTTCACGGCAGTGACTGACAGAACGGACTGCCCGAATGGACGTCTGGTGCGCGCGGCACTGGTCAAGGTCACGCCATCTTGAGTGGCCTGCCGGCCTCACCTGCGAGCCTCCAGTGCCCACTCTATATTTATTCTGTTCTCTCTGGTTGGTGCACTCATAAAACAAGTACACTCCATAAAACCAAAACATTACCAAATAGTACTTACTGTGGCGATACTGTGTTGCCTTTGTTATGCTGTGTCCAAAAGTTATGCTGTGTTATACTGTGTGGACTTGTATATAGTGGGAACTTGTCAGCTGCTTCTTGACAACACACTATATCATTTGTTGCATCTGATTTAAAGATTCTTGGTCACTACTTTTGTGTGCCAGGCTCCCTATTCTCCTCACATGTCTTCTTGTGATTTTTGCAAATCTCCAAGCTGAAAATATCCAAATTCCTTTCCATATTATGTTCTCCTACGTGCATACATTCTGTCATGTTTCAACCCTGAGTAGGATTCCACAAATATGGATTTATAGGGTTTGCATTTTGAGTGAGTGTTAAGCAGTTTTTATTTAGTACTACTTCATTTCATTTATTTTTCCACCATAGACAAAAATACATTTGTATGGCTTAGTCAACATACAACAATAATACATTAATTGAGATACAATAACAAGCACAAAATAACACAGTAGATCTTATAACAAAATTTAAAACTATAATTTAATTAAAATATAATATTAAAAACAGATCCTACAAAATACTTAAAACACAGTAGACCTTATGATAGAGACTAACAGTACAATAATAATAAATTAAATTTAAATATAAAGCAATTAGTTAAATCCATTAACCCATTGGGGACGCCTCATGGGTGTTACTCGTTCAGCCGAGGCAGGCCCAATAACCGACTCACGAGTGCCGCTCATTCGCCATTTTCATACCACCACTAGTCCTAGTAGTTTGATGGATATTCACTAGATCACTCCTGAGTTCACTTTTTCACTCATTCAAGAGTACAGCTGATATATTTTCATAATAAACTTATTGGTTTTAATAATGTAAACGTAATAATAATCAGTTTCCATCGGCGACCAAAACTATGTTTTTGAACATGATAAGCGCTGTATTTGGCTGTATTATAACAAACCGAAATGAATTTCATTTATAAATTATATTCTCGTGAGAATATTTTGTTTTTTGAGTTGGTAATATTGTTTTTTCCCTCTAGAATGTCATTTGAGTTTGTTACTCTCAGATGTGTCTCCTTTCGTTGTTTCAGTAAACAAGTTGGACCAAAATCAACCTCGGTAAGCTTTTATATAATATTTTATATAAATGTTATTTTTTAATTTAAAAATTATCTGCAAACATTTTTGTGTAGGGAATTAATGGTACTATACAAAGGAAATGTATTTTTACATCTTATATAATTCTCATAATTATAAATAAAGTTTACTTTCAAAAATTTATTTTTTGTAAATTTTATTTATTTTTATTATTACAACACAATTTTATATATATGCCAGTTGCTGTTTTAGGTAGTACATTTCATAACAAACATGGTAAAAGATTTATTTGGATATCTCTTACAGTTTTGTTTTTATAAGACTAACCAAATATCTACAAATTCATCAAAATTAATTGCTGACCGAAGGTCCAGTGGCATGCCGATTAACTCCTTCCCCATTGGGTTAAGTTAAAATAAGGTATTTTTCATGGCAGAAAAACTCATCTACAAAGTAAAAAGTTCCAGGTAACAAAAGTTGTCTTAGGTTTTTCTTAAAATTGTTATAATTTGAAATATTTTTTTAACTTTCTGGGAGTTTATTACGCAAAGCCAGCCCAGCTTGTGATGGTAACTTTTTAAACTTACTTAGCCTGTATTGGCCTAATCGTAAGAGGGTTCTGAATTGGGTATCATACTCATGTACATCCTTATTCAGAATTGTGTGACATTTAAATTTAATGTATAATATTAGTACTTAAAAACATACATACTTGAAAGTGTCATTAACCCCAGCTCTTGGAAAACATATTTATATGTTTCTTTTCTATTTATTCCTGCCATCAGTTATACTGATTTTTTTTTTTTGTATAAAATAAAAAACCTTTCTATCATCTAAATTGATGAAACACCCCATATTATAATCCTATAACTCAGATATGTATATATGAAGCCATAGTAGTTTTATTATTTTTTATGTCAGATTTTTTATTATGAAAATACCAGAACTAAGTTTTTTGCATATATCATCTATGTAGTATTGTCAGGCAAATCTATTATCAACGACTAAACCTTGAAATTTATTATTACAATTCAATTTATCTCCCTTCTTAACAGAGGATTGACCTTTGCCCTTTTTAATTTAAGGGGAAACATCTTCAGAAAATTTAAAAATTATTAAATTTTGTAGCATGTCAACAAGTTCAACTAAACATTGCTTAATTAGCCAAGCAAAGACTCCATTAACAACAAAATATTTTTTTGACTTCATTTGTCTTAATACCTCTGCGATCTCCTCTCCATTGAGATGTGAGAGGACCATGGATGTTTTGTGGCCCTAAAATATCCTGTATGAACTCATTCGGCTGTATCCCCAGACACTTAAATGGCCAGAAAAAAATATTGAGATCATTAGCAATTTTGTGAGGATCAGAACTTATTTTACCGTTAATTTCCAAGGATGTAGGGAAATTATTTCACTTGTTTTTTTTTTTTTGTTTTTTTCACTCATTTATAATGTCCGTTGTGGATTTGGAATAATAGAGTTCTTACATTTATCGATCTGTTGTAGATTTATTAATAACAGTCTAGTTTGTTAGCACTAATGTACATACAACTGCGTAAAGATGTGAAATTTGAATGGAATATAGAATGTAATAAGAGTTTTCAAGAAATAGATTGTTTCAGATAATTTTATATTTCATTTCAATTCTGCAAAACCACTTATTTTAGCTACGGATGCATCATCCTATGATTTTCTAGCATAGTTTTCCAGATTGATATGAAAAAGTTATACGTTTTATTTCTAGAAGCCTGTCAATACCTGAAACTAAATATAGTCAAATTGATAAAGAGTCATTGTCAATTTATTGGGGAGTGAAGAAGTTTTTCAACTATATATGAAGAAATTTATTCTGAACACAAATCATAAACCATTGCAACAAATATTTTCACCTCATACTAGCACACCTTCAATTAGTGCTACCAGACTATTACGCTTTGCTCTTTTCTTGCAGGTTTTGACTACACTATCAAATACAGGAAATCTGAAGAAGATTCAAATGCTGATTTTTGCTCAAGGTTTCCTACAGGAATCGACAATGTTAATAAAATTGATGAAGTTACTATTTTTTCACGTTAATCAATTATTAAATATAATGCCTATAACAAAAGAGAAAATTGTCAAAGAAAACTTAAAAGATCCTGAAACTGCTAGAATATTACATGAAATTTTAGGAACTAGTGAAGGAATATCTAAGAATATTCTTGATAATTCTAGCATAATACATCCTTGTTCTACTGTATAGTAGAACAAGGATGTATTATGCCAGGCATAAGAGTTTATATACCTAAGTGTTTTCAATCTGCAGTTTTTAAAGAACTTTTTCAAGGACATCTTGGTATAACAAAAATGAAATCCCTTGCAAGAAGATATACAGAATTCTGCTAAGAAATGTATAAATTGTGTAAAAAGGTCTACACTCCGCACCAAAGCTGGTGGCGGCTGAGGGATTAGGACGGCCGGGTCGGTGAGCCTACCCCCAATTAGACCGGGCTCGACCGCTTCGGGCCTTGGTCATTAGTCACCTACTGGGTTAAAAGTGCAATCGGTACAGCTTTTTTAATTAGTCAAATATTATAAAAGTAACTACATATTTGTAGTCTACATAGAATTACAAGAAAATTAAGTCTAAACACGATGTAACTGCGATATTGTAAAGTATTTGGTTTAAACGGTTTCCTGAAGAAGATAAAGATTTTTCTGTAATAGATTTTAATTACATAAATACATATAAGTTTTGTAGTGTATATCAAATAACATATTTTAAAGTTTTCAAACTTGTAAAAAAAAAACCTTGTAGACTTTGTACTCGGTTATTATTGTGTTCCGATAATTTACACTATCAGTGCGGTTTGAGTTTCGGTTCGCTTTTATAAACAAATATATTTATTTTGGATTTGCGTATGCTTTAGCCAGCGCACTTCTTGTATTTTTATAAGACACACTTCTACCCTATATAGACGACAGAAGGGGCCTGAACTCAGATGACTCACTGGGTGGAATGACTCACATTCCACTGTTGTTAGTTTCGCATCCCCGGTCCAAAGGTTAACGTCCTGTATGACTTGTTTTCCGTCAGTTGCTAAACAGTTAATGTCCCTATCGGTTCGTTTTCATAGTTCGGTGATTCGTGGTTTAAACTGTGAAACAAGTAAACTGTGATGTGGGAGTTTTAAGTTTTTATTTATTTTTGTCGTATAAGTGTTAATAATGTGTTCAGAGGTACTCCATACGCAGGCACGTTCAATTGTTGGAGCTGTTATTGAATATTTTTATGAAGAAAGAAATAATTTGGGGCCACTGAAAGATGTTAAAAAAGTTTTAGAACGAGTGGCTGATGCAACTAAAGTGTCAAAACAGACCGTAGAAAGAATAAATGCTCAACTCCGTGAGATCAAGAGTAGTGTATTAAATGGTGCAGACGAGACCGAACTTCGAGAAAATCCTTCATTGAAAAAGAGGCGTGTTATAAAAACACCAAGAAAACATCCTAAGGAGACTCCGAATAAACGACCAGTGACAAGTATGGATAGCTTTCAGCTGAGTGCGATAAGACGGCACATTTTAGAATATTATGAGAGAAAGGAAGTTCCGACACTAAAGAAATTAATGAGTTCACTGCAGGCAAGAGGTATGTTAACAGCGAGACGTCATTAAGGCGTATTTTAAAAAAAACTAGGATTTGTATATAAGAAGTTCAATGGAAGAAAAGTACTCATGGAAAAGCCTTCTGTTGCACTTTTAAGGTGCCACTTTTTACGAAAAATTAAGAATGTTGACTTGGAAAAAGCAATTTTTCTTGATGAAACTTGGATTAACAAAAACACAGTAATGGAAAGAGGATGGACTGACGGCACTGTGAAAGGAACTCTAAACTCACCATTAGGGAAAGGAAAAAAGGTTAATTGTGTGTCACGCTGGAAGTTCCAAAGGTTTCATTAATGCGCCCCCGCTAATTTTTCAGTCAAAGAATACAAATGATTATCATGAGGAGATGAACTCTGAAATCATTGAAGCTTGGTTTTTTAATGTTTTAATTCCAGCAATCCCTCCTGGAAGTACAATAATAATGGATAAGTACACGACTGGAGAAGTGAGGGGCTGAATGACCGCAGCGTCCAAGAAATGATTATCAATCTGTGCCCCGGCGACAGCGACGACAGCGAAGAAGACACTGACTCCGACGAGGAAGACATGGGTTGTAACCTTTTGGATTGAAAGGTAAATGCACAGTATATCATAACATACTCAATATCGTATTTTTAGATGTAAAATGTTGTTCGAATTTGATAAAGAAACTAACTAACTGTTACCGGGTATGCTTTAAAATGCAAAATCAATGGATTGGCGTTAATTTATGGCGAAATCGTTTGCTACGCTCACTTTTATAAAATACTCATTCAACTTGGAATGAAAATTCACTTTTAATTGGTTTATTAATAAATATTTTTTATAATGCAATAGTAAGCACAAAAAATGAATAACATATTTATTTGTTTGTTTATTTTTATCAATATTTTGATTTAGGAACGGTTTCCTTAAAAAGTTCTTTTTTTCAGGGATGTATGAGTTATCGCCTTCAGCATCGTACGAGCACATTTCGTAAAAGAAGATTTTACAAATATCGGTTGTTAAAAGCTCTTACTGTAAATATTTTTGTAAATACATGTAATTTTTAGATAACTTTTAAAATATATGTATACATCATTTTTAAACTTGACTGTTATTTATTTTTATTTCCTTCTATAAACCAAATACTTTACAATATCGCAGTTACATCGTGTTTAGACTTAATTTTCTTGTAATTCTATGTAGTTACTTTTATAATATTTGACTAATTAAAAAAGCTGTACCGATTGCACTTTTAACCCAGTAGGTGACTAATGACCAAGGCCCGAAGCGGTCGAGCGCGGTTAATTGGGGGTAGGCTCACCGACCCGGCCGTCCTAATCCCTCAGCCGCCACCAGCTTTGGCGCGTAGTATAAGGTACAAAAGAATGAAACAATTCATCCATGGGAGTTTCCCGATGGGCCATGGCAAAAACTTCATATAGATTTTGCATGGCCATTCAATAATTTCTTTTTTATATAATTGTTGATGCATATCAAAATGGCTTAAAGTTTACATAATGAAAAATATTACATCTAAAGCAACCAATGAAAAGCTTCAAGATTTGGACTTCCTGTAACTCTAGTATCCGATAACAGAACTCAATTAATCTCTGAATTTTAATCTCTCAATCGGAATTTGAGACTTTGTTAAAATGAAAATGGAATCAAGCATTTCAAGACAGCACCATATTTTCCTGCCTTGAATGGTCAAGCTGAGCGTTATGTTCAAACAGTTAAGGAATTTCTTAAGTCCGAAGCTCTGACCAAGATACTTTGCATATGATATTGAATAGCATTACAGAAAAGCAGAAATGCATTTAACCACTGATGAAAATACAGCTTTACTAATGTTTCAGAAAAACGTAAGATCAAGAGTTGATCTAATGCTGCCTAATATAAAACATAAAGTGAAATACAAAAGAAGATTGTTGAGAATGAAATCAAAAAGATTAATATAGGTTTTGATTTGGGAGATAACCTACTTATCAGAATGTATGATAAAGTAAAAATAAATGGGAGCAAGGAAATATTGTAGAAAGATTGGGAAATGTTATGTAAAATAAAGATTTAATTTATACAAAATATGCTAATCAGATGTTGCATTGTGTTTTGTCACTTGAATTTTTTTAAATTGTTGGTTCTGATAGGGAAAGAAGTATCATCTCAAATACTGAGAAAACAAGTAAAGATGAGTCATCTAGTTTCGAATATGTCGTTAATGAAAGACAGAACTATATCTATGAAGACCAAAGTAAAACAGAAAAGGAAGATAACATGTCAAAGAAACTAAAAACCAAGTTGTGGCGTTAAGGCGAAGTACACGTTTTAAAAAACACCAATACAATTTTCTCCATAGAGGAAGGGTGTTGTATATCTTTGTAATTATAATAGAAATGACCTCTTTGTTTTTTGTTTTTTTATATATAAAGAAAAGAAAACATGTGATTTAATTGTTACAGTTTGATATATATATATAAATGCTTTAATAAGAATTAAAAATTGTTTTTCTTTAAAAAAAAAAAGGTTTTTTCTGTTATTTCGTGTAAAAGATATAACAATTATCAATAGTACTGCTAATTTCTTGTTCAGTTTCAACCCCCTCCTATTAATGAATCACAGTGAAACCAATTACATTAATAAATGTCTAAGGTTTTAGGTTAGAGTTTAATGTAGCACATAGCCTGTTAGTTTAGATTTTCTATGGATAGGAGACACAGACTTTCCTTGGAAAATGGTCTTTGGTATTATCTAATAGTTCACAAATAGGAAAACACACAAAAAACACTAAAATTCTGAAATATTTCCTAAACATTGTTCAGTTTCTCAATCAGTAGAGAGTATAAAAAGAAGAGTGATTGTTGTTAAATACAGTATCCTTTTTATACTCTCTACTGATTGAGAAAGTGAACAGTGTTTATGCAATATTTAAGAACTTTAGTGTTTTGTGTGTGTGTTTTGAAAGGATAAGAAAATATTTATTATAAGTTTAGAAAATATTTTATTAACAATAATTAATAGTCAAATGTTAGCACCAGTTAAATCTTCAATATCAGACGTGTGGTAGTTATTGAGAAATAATTGAAAAAAATGTTGTAACTGCTTGCTTGCAAGTCATTAGCGTGACATGGACAGTGAAGCTCTATATAAACTGCTAGTGACCTAGAAAGAGAATGAGTGGCATCTGAGACGTCAGCAGGGACGGGGAGATGATGCTGGTCAGCAGATAGACCAGCCCAGAGGAGGAGGAGTGGCATCCAAGATGTCGGCGGGGACGGGGAGAAGCTGCTGGTCACCAGAGAGATTTGGTCCAGGAACGTGCTTACAAAAGGAGCTCACTGGCAGTTTATAGAGATTCACGGCCTATGTTGAAAAGGTGAGCAGATTCTTGTGTTTAGAAAACAAGAGTTGTTAAATTAAATAACTTGCCATTGCTCTGGATTGAAGGTTCAAAAGTCTGTTTAGGACAGATCTTGTTTTAATTATATTTTATAGGATTAAATATCAGACAGGAATAAGAATATTCCTGATAAATTGTAACAACTATAAGGGAACAAGGAATAAATTAATATTAATAATCTAAACCACCGATTTGTATTCTTTGTTATTTTATTTGAACCTGTAGAGTATGAATATAGGAGAAAACATAGAGAACCATGACAGTTTTCCTACTTGTGTATTAGGTAATATCAAGAACCACTTTCCAAGGTAAGTCTATACAAAATCTAAACAAATATTTAAGGTGTGAGAAATGAGTGCTAAATATCCATCCCTTCTGTAATAAATATTAATCGATCTAATTAACCACTTATCTATTATAATGACTGTGTAAATACATCTGTTATTTGTGATTCACAGTTAAAGATACGCTAGATAAGATCAATTAATCTATTATTGGTCTAGAGACTTTTATTGGTCTAGGTGTCATCTACAGTCTCAATCTCATTACACAAAGTCTTATCTCTGTCGTGTGGGTAGCCTGTTTTATATGACTGGTCTGAATTAATTTTTTCTATCTTTATAATTTCATAAGACATTTTAATTGTGTAATCATTCTGAGCAAAGGAAAAAAGATCTACAATATTTGTTCTTTAATCAATATTCCGGCTAATTGTGACTTATGCTATGTGCGTTCTCAAATTCAAACAATGAAAAATTTCGACATTTCAAAAACAGAAACAAGACCAGAAAAGCAGAGGTCCTAACAAGACAGACATTAACAATAAAGAATTTCAAAGTTAATAGATCTTTAGGTCACCTGATGAAGAAAATCAGATCTCAAATGAAATTAAAGACATGAAAAATTGCTATAGTTTTGATCACAAACCCATCTTCCAGCCAAAAAAAATATTGAGAGAATTTATTTTATAACACCATCTTAAAGCCAGTTTTATATGCTTAAAGCCATTTAATAATATATGCTTCCAAAACTTGGACAATGACAAAACTCAGGAAGATTGAATTATGAGAAATTCAAATACCAGGTTAGACCATCTTCCACAAAATGCCTTTTCAGAATCTTCCTCTCTCACCTAATAATCCAATCTTCACATCTAATATTGACCTCTAATGAAAATCATGGTGGAATAGAACAAATGACAAGGTGTACAATTTATAAGGAAAGCCAAACATTGTTACAATTTTTAAGCAAGGAAGGATCAGATGGGCAGGACATGTACATGGGACCGCCAATTAATGATAAATATTAATTGATAAATATATTGCAAAAAAAGATTACCGGTACACACGGCATGGCTTACATCTGACCTCATTGGGAAAACGTAAGGCATTGTTGAAACTAGTCGAATATGTAAGACGTGGATGTAAACTAAACAGACCTTGCCCAGTTTTGCGGGAGATCGGTTCCTCTGATCCTCCTGAAGTACAAAACCCTCAGCAAGAATTTGATAATGTAAATTTTGAAAATGGAGAACCTTGTGTACAAAACTGTAATAACATTGTTAAACAATCAAACTTTTTTAGACACATGGCTAATAAGGAAGAGTCAGAGGGAGGCGTGTACACAGCAGGGCAGTTTAGGGACATAGACAGAAGGACGGGAAAGAGATTCCTAAATTCGAAATTGAGTTTAAATGTATTTGCATATAATATAAGAAGCATAAACCAAAAAGTCTCTGAATTTATGATATTCATAGATCAATTTTTGATAAAGCCTGTGGCAATAAGCCTTTTTGAAACATGGACAACGCAATGCAACGAGAGTCAGCTAAATACTTTCAACGGTTATAGAGTAGGCTCGTACTTCTCACGCTCCATTACGAGCGGGGGTGGAGTGGCAATTCTTGTCAGAAATGATACCGAGTGTAACAAAGTAAATGTAAAAAACAATCCCAGTACGGAAAGTGTTTTTGAATATGTGGTCGTGGAAATAAAATCGCATAGTTTTCAGTCATGTATAATAATAGCTATGTACAGAGCTCCGGACTCAAATTTCGACACCTTTATAAATAAATTGGAGTTTTTGTTGGAACAAATGTTTAGGCGCTTAAAAAATAAATTAATAATTTTAACAGGAGATTTCAACATAAACATTTCAAAAAATAACAGGGAAACTTCTAAATTCCTTGAAATCTTAAAATCGTACAATTTAGTAGTCAATTTTCAACAACCGAAGAGAATAACTTCCGATACATCAACATGTATTGACAATATATTCACAAATTTTATACCAAAAAAAGCTGATATGCACGAACCAGGTCTGTCTGACCATAGAGGACTTTCAGTTCAGTTTGTTGCATGTAAACAACATTGTAAAACTAAAACAAAACTGTCGTACAAACGAACTTTAAATGAGACAAATTTAAATCTCTTCACTTCTCGGTTGGGCACAAATAGTTTTTCTGAGTTGGAAATTTCCCTGGATAATATAAAAAATATAAATAAAAACTACAATCTGTTTTTTACAACATTAAATAGATATCTTGAAGAGGTATGTCCTCTAAAAAGGTCCAAACCTTGCAGACGTTTCTATGTTGTTCCATGGATAACGAAAGGCATTAGAGTCTCCTGTAATAGAAAGCGTGCTCTGCATGAAATTTTGAAGTCACAAAACTGCCCTGCTGAGATATTAATTTATTATAAGAGTTATTGTAATGTATTGAGAAGAGTCATTCAGGATGCAAAAACCATGTCAAATGATAGGTATATTTTAAATTCTGAGAACAAGGCAGAGGCAATGTGGAATATTGTTCGAGTTGAAACTGGAAATTCTAATGTAAAACAAAATCGCAATATAATTCTGCAAAAAGGTGCTGAGGTAATTGACCAACCTATGCACGTTGCAGATTGTTTTAACAAATTCTTTATACATGTCACAGAGAAACTAAACCTGAAGTTAAATGAGAGTGAGGCAATCTGTTTGTTAAAAAAAAAGGAAATTGGAGTTCAAAACTCTTTGTTCATTCGCCCTACAAGCCCTTCAGAAATTTACAAAATTATACTAAGTTTAAAAAACAAGAAGTCTGTTGGCTGGGATAATATTCCAACATCAGTAATTAAAGCCAGTGCTCATGTTATCTCAAGGCCACTAGCCTTACTTATAAACCAGTCTTTTGAAACTGGAATATTTCCAGAACACTTAAAATATTCCATTGTAAAACCTATTCATAAAAAGGGCGATACTAAAGAAATTACCAACTACCGTCCTATAACTATTATCTCAGTTTTTTCTAAAATATTTGAAAAAGCAATGGTGAAAAGAATCGTCTCTTTTCTTACTAAATACAATATATTGAACAAAAAACAGTTTGGTTTTCGCATGGGTCTATCAACTTCCTCAGCCATTTTTTCGTTAGTAAATACTGTGATAGATGCTATAGAGGGGAAAACTCAAATCGCATCTGTCTTCTGTGACCTCTCAAAAGCTTTTGATTGTGTAGATCATTCGATCTTGTTACAAAAGCTTGAATATTATGGTATACGTGGGAAGGCAAGCAGTTGGATAAGCTCATATCTTTATAAGAGAAAACAGAGAGTTATCTATACTGACAGTGCTCTAAACTCTCACCATTCTAAATGGGAAGTAGTCCTGCGTGGTGTTCCTCAAGGGTCAATATTAGGACCATTGCTTTTCCTTATTTATGTAAATGATTTGCCTCAAAATGTTGGACAAGCAGAGGCAGTGTTATTTGCTGATGATACTACTTTAACAGTGGTGGGCAAAGACCAAGCAGATTTGGCTGAGTCAGCAGAGTTAGCAATGTCCATGGCGGAAGATTGGTTCTCTGTAAATAACTTAAAACTGAACGTGACAAAAACAAAGTTAATCCAGTTTGGTCTACAGTCAAATCCTAACCTACATGTAAAAAAAGGTAAAGAAATAATCACGAGCACAAAAAATGTTAAATTTCTTGGCATTACCTTAGACGCAAATTTAAATTGGAAAAGTCATGTTTCAGGTTTGGCTCAGAAACTGGCGCCAGTTTGTTTTGCTCTCAGAATGATTTCTACTGTTACTAGTTTAAAAGTAATAAAAGCCGTTTATTCTGCTTATATTGGTTCTCGGCTAAGATATGGGGTGGCATTCTGGGGGAACTCTGTAGAGTCTATAAAAATTTTCCGCCTACAAAAAAGAATTTTACGCTCAATGTTTCATCTGAGATATAAACAATCGTGTTTTCATTTTTTCAAAAAACATAATATTTTAACTTTCCCGTGTATTTATATCTATGAGACGTTAATTTTCTTTAAGAGCAACCAAAATTTATTTGAGGTGAATCAGCACCACCACAAATATCCTATCCGTCATAAACTATTGCAATATCCTGTCCACAGACTAAAATTTTTTGAACGTGGAATATATTACTCGGGTATTAAATTGTTCAACGCACTTCCGGAAAAAATAAAAAAAACGAATTCTATCCAGAGTTTCAAGAGTTCACTCAGAGGCTACCTCCTAGAAAATACATTCTACTCTGTGGAAGAATATCTGGCCAGAGGTGCTCAAGCCAATCCTGCTGATGTCGGGTGTGAATTGCGAATGAATTGATCCAGTGTCTGCCCTGTACTTGTCTCAGATATAGCCTTATTTTTTGGATATGTATTTGTGTGTATGTAATATGTATGTATATATATATATATATATATATATATATATATATACCGTATATATATGTATATATTTGTTATATTGTATTGTGTGATTGTGTGATTGTGTGATTGTGGATGTGTGATTGACTAGTGCAGAAATGTGAACTGTATTTAAAGTTATTTAAGTTATTGTAGTTATTATAAATTTGATTTTTTGTGGACTCTTGCTGTGCGAATTGTGTTTGTCGGCAGCAATAGAAATAAATAATAATAATAATAATCCGGGATGTATTTTGCTAGTGAAGCAATTTATTTTATATACCATACTTGACACTTTGTGTCTTTGTAATTTTTAATATATGGAATGACTTTTTTAATTAAGATAAATTATTCTAATAAGTCATGCAAAATTTGTTATTTGTTCAAATGTTATTTATTTTGTTAAATATTTCTCTATTTTATTGTTTATACATTCTCTGATACAACTATTTGTATAAAAGAAATAATGTGTTGTGTGTTTTGTAATGCGTTTTATGTATTGATGTAAAGGTTTAGACTTGTTGTATGCAATTGTATTGTCAACTACAACCAAATAAATGAAATGAAATGAAAAAAAAAATTAATAATTTAGGTTAACTAAGATATATATGGGAATGTAAGTTTAGATTAATGAATTATTCATTCTGGTATATTATCTAACTGCATTCATAATATCAAATAAATATATAACAAACTTGTACAATCCTTTCCTCTTTTAATTGCAAAAGAACAAACTAATATTGTCTCCATACACGCACACATGTACACATACACACACACACACACACACACACACACACAGTTATATCTAGATACAGGTAATGGATATCGGTGGGATAACATCAGTGTTGTGTTCCCCGTACCCGGAAACATATATTTTGATACCCAACACGACCCTGATTCCATTTTGGACATACCGGAAGTAGATATACTTTGATATAAGAGGATTTTATAATTTTGGGTTGGGTAGGTACTATGATGGTGGTAAATAATTTTGGGCTGGGTAAGAACTACAGTGGTTATAAATACTTTTGGGTTGGTTAGGTACTATGATGGTTATAAATAATTTTGGGCTGGGTAAGAACTGTGATGGTTCAAAATACTTTTGGGTTGGGTAATCACTATGATAGTTAGAAATATTTTCTACTTACTCCACTAGCACACACTTGCAGCAAAAGTTGGAACTATTACTGACATGATCATCTGATACCCAAGAGTAGGAACTATAAATCATATAAACTTATCATACATTATAATACACATATAGAACATGAGCGGCTGCGCTCCCGGTAGCCTATGGATAAACGTTATATAAAGAAAAATGTCGATAGCACGCTCCAGTAGCCAAAAGTGTAACTATATAAAGTCATACAAACTTGTCATACATTATAATACACATTATATAATTATAATACTTATCAAATCAACATCAAAAGATGGCGGCAGTGCGATCTAGTCAACTAAAGTGTAACGCTCTGGTAGCCAAAAGTGTGACAATAAATCGTATAAACTTATCACAATATATTAATATTAAAAATGTTCGTGGTGCAATCTAGTTGTCAAAAGTTTAACTATAAATAATATATCTCCGGACAACTACACTCCAGAACACGGTGGCTTATATAGTCGCTAAACAATACAACTACTAATACTATGCATGATAGCTCAGTCGGTATAGTCTCCGGACTTCACAGGTTCAAATCCCACTGGAGAAAAAAAGTCCAAAGTAGATGCCAGATGGGGGTGGGGGTAGGATAGGAGTCTGGGCAATGTCTGCATCAGGACTGTGGCCTAAAGGGGTATAGCCTAAAATCACATGACCAAATGGAGCTCTCTATTTGGCCTTGTTGTAGAGTACCACAACCTCTACTAATTCACCTCCCAGTCTTCACCTCCCAAGATGTTCGAAGAGTTTTGTGTATATTTCTTTCTTAATCAATATTTAGGAGAACTGTATATCCCTACTAGCATTAATAGATACAGTGGAACCTCTATTAACCGAAAAAGGGTGGTGTATGTGATTTCGGTTAATCGAAATTTTGGATTAAAATTAAAACCTAATTTTTTTAAGCCTCAGATAAAAGAAATGAAAGCAGTGTTCAATTTCAATAAATTTTATTCATAATTACACGGTATAAATGATAGTGCAGTACTGTAAAGTTTTGCAATTTATAATAGGAACAAGTGAAATTACACTACAGTTTATGAAAAAATCGTCTTTTTTTTTCCCTTCTCGCAGTGCTATTTAGCGGCAATATCTCACCATCTCTTCATGAGTAAATTGTCTGCAGGCCTTGCTTCTTCTGATTACTCTACAAACCGTAAGGCAACCTAAAAATATGAAACCTACTGTATTACAGTATACACTAAAAGGTGAAAGATTTATATGATTTGAAACGGAACCAGAGGATTTTATTTTCTCCCAAGATAGAGCACACCAGTACACTACTTGCTTCATGTTAATCGGTTTAAAATTTTGAGCACAGTCATTGACTTGTTTGTGTCTTGTAACAAGAATCTCAGAAAAAACCTCGATAGGGATTATTGGAGGTCACAATGACCCCTTGGTCTAAATGCTGAATTGAACTAGTTACATTTGTGGGCAAAAACTTCACAACTATATCTCCGTCTAGCAGATTCTGAGGATGTTTTGGAGTATTATCAATCAGTAATATAGCCTTTCTTGGGTTATTTTTGTTTTCAAATACAACTCTACACTGGGTATGAATTAGTTTTTGAATCATTCACTAAACAGCTCGGAAGACATTCATGAACTTTTTGGGTTTTTGTAGTATACAAGAAGTCCATATTCTGCAATATGTTTTAAAGCCCTTTGGTTTTTGGGATTTGCCTATGCACATAGGCTGAAGACGATGTGTTCCAGATGCATTGCTGCAAAACAAAACTGTCATCCTCTGTTCATTTTATGCCCAGGAGCACTCTTTTCATATTTTGAAGCAAGTGACCTTTTTGGTAACATTTTAAAATTAAAACCAGTTTCACCTGCATTGAAAATTTTATCTTTTTAGTGAAACCTTGTAAACAATCTTCTACTTATGTTTTGAAAACGTCTACTTCATCGAAATCAGCTGATAACTTTTCTCCACAGCTATTTACTTGACATACACTAGCTGTACCTATTTTTCAAGCCATCCACTACTTGCTTTAAATCCTTCACCTACCTCTCCCATCATTTTGGATACCATCTTGGCATTTTCCTGAATTATTGGTCCTGTCAGCCCACTCCCTTTTCCCTCTGTTGCGTAAATCATAAAAATACAGCCTCATTTACTTTTTCATTTTGGCATGTTTTCTTATTAGGCATCTTTGAAGCACGCTCTTCAAACTTATTTTTCTTCTTGACCCAATCAGAAACTGTGGAAACTCCAACACTTAAATCAGATGCAATCGTTCGCTAAATCTCGCCATTTTTAATTCTCTGTAATGCCTCTAATTTTTGTTCGATTTTTATCACAACCCTTTTAAATTTCATTGACATTATGTGCTAATACAAAATACACATTACATACAGCACAGGTCACTAAAACTAAACATGCAAAACATTGAACAAAGAAGAGTAAAGTTTAACAATTACGGTCGACACAACAACGAAAGCGAAAACTAGAATACTGTATGTATCGCCAAAACACACTGAAGACCATGACGTCGTAGGGAAGAGGAAGACCTGTAAAGGCCAACAACTGTCCTCTCTGACTTGCATCTCTTTGACATGGTTTTATTCTTGTCTAAAAATGATGCAAAAGACAGCTCGAATGCATTGTACATATAATTTTCTCTTTCTTTTTTTATTTATGTACTGTACATACATACAGTATTTATTATTGAATATTATGTATTATTTTTTTATTACTGTACATCAGTATTCAATGATAAAAGCAAAAAAAAACCACAAAAACATTATTCTTTTCTTTTCTTTTTTTGTTCGTTGTTCCAGATAAACGCTATTTCGGCTGACAGAGTTTTTACTGTAATTTCTTGTTTCAATAGATACTTTTGTAGCCTGTATTTCTTTTGTCTCAATATATTTCCTCATTGTGAGATATATTTTCCTTGATTCCTATCTCTAGCAGTATTTTTTTAATGTATAGTGTGATACAATTTACAACCTTTAACCTGATTTAGGTTTGATTCATAAAATGTGTTTCTGAGACTAGACATTCGTCTAAATTCTCAATATTTAGAAAAGTCTGCTGTTCTTGCTGCTGAAGGAGCCCATTGGCATTTCATGTTATTATCTTAAGCATGTGCCTTGTGTTTTTCTTTCTGTCACAGCTTTTGTGTTCTCTCATTAAATTTAAACGTGACTGTTTCTAAATTTTTTTGAAATAAGCTATAACTTTTCATTAATTGCATCTTCACTTCTCATTTTTTTGTTTCTTTTTTTACTTGGTTTTAGCTACTCGCTGCCTGAGCATTTTCATTTCCACTACTTCTAGTATACTATCCCTTCCTCTTTTTTCCAGAAACCTCAATATTTATCTACCAATTTATTGTTTGTTTGATACTTTTATTTTTAATACTTTGGAGTTTGATAGCTATATCCTTGATATTTTGCTGAATGGTTCTTACCACAATGGACATATTTAGGCTCTATATCTCTAGGTTTTGTGCATTCATTTGTATAATGTATGCCCACAAATTTAACGCATTTGGGTTCTTTGTAACAATACTTTTGTGTATGGCTGATGTTTCTTGCATTGACGTAATAACTTTGAGTTTTGTAATGAGTGTATCTCTATTGTACACTCCAGAATCTGATTTATTTCATATATATTTATAATTTTCTCTTCTGTACTGAATGTTAGGATAAACATATTCAATGTTTCCTAGTTTTCCATGTAAGCTTATTCATGACACCTAACACCCTTTTTGTTTTAGGTCATTAATTATACTATCAATTTTATAAATATGTATTGTAATTTCTTGGCCAACACTCTAATAGGCCTCGTCTGTTTATTTTCATAGGAATGCCAAGTATATATAAGCATCACTTAACATTCTAGTTGATTTAGTGTATAATTCTCCACACTTAGTGTCGATTTTAACTGTATTTCTATTCATTACTTCATGGTTGAATTCATCAGACTCTGATAAACCACTAATAGCTTCAAACAAGTCTTCATATGATTTTACATTTTCAACTATAATTTATAGGAGTAATGACCATTTTTTTATATTTGTTCTTTTAGTTTAATTTCAATAGTATTTGAATTTTGTTGTGGGAGTGGTTAGTGGCAAATTTTGTTTCCTTTTTTTTGTTTCTACTCCTGATTCTATGTCATTCAGTCTCTACGCTAACTCTTCTTCATCCATTTCGTATACAATAGTCAACGATTGAGGATTTATGATTAGGAGATTTTTATCATTTTCAGTTTCTGCATTGAATTTCTTCTGTAAATCAGAGACCCTGCATTTTAACTTCAGCTTTCTGCCATTAATTGCTCATTTTTGTGTAAGCAGCTGATTTTCATAATTAAAAATATTAAATAATGTTTTCGTTTTTGGACTGTCTTCTAAAGAAAAGATATTTTCCGGGAATCTTCTTGTTATCACTATATCCATTATGTACAGATCTATCTAATACATTTTGTCCCAACCGATGACACATTCTCAAAGCGTTTAGCAGTTTATATACACTTCAGAATAGGATAATTGTAGGAGAGGGTATTATACTGTAGTATTATACTTGGAATCAAACATTAAGTGAGTCAAGGTCAAATAATTGACTTTTAAAAAAGTGCATTTTACTACTACTTTACAGTATTAAATACTAACACTTCACGGTATTAAATAATTTTTATATATACTTCTTAGTACAGCCTCCAGCATCAAGTAATGCCAACCATCTGACATCTCCGATTTATTATATTGTGTTTAAAAATTATATGATTTTAATATAATAATTATATATATATGTATAAAGTTTTTTGTTTTAGATCATACTATTTAAACAAATTTATTGATTATATTTGTGGATAAATTTATTTTGTATGGACATAATCATATTTACATTATAATATAATAGAATTAATTAACTAGAAATTTAATAATATTAAAGTGTACAATGATCAGTGAACCATTATAAAACAATACAATTTAAATAATTAATTAATTAAAAAACAATTATGAAAATTTTGATTAATGAAATGTAAGTAATGACTTAGTCTTTGCAAATTTAAAACATATTAAAATCATGACAGAACAATTCAAGAAGAAGAACAATTCTTTCATCGTCAGTTTTGAATGGGACAGGACAGTGACTTGCAATGTGATGGTTGTTTCAGGCTTCATGAAATCGTCCAAAATCACATCCTAGAACATAGTTTTTTGGTTTGAGAATGGGTTTGCTTGAATTTTTTTCACTTTGAGTGAACTAGAATGATGCCACTGTATGGATTGTTGTTTTGACTTAGCAACAACATATGAAATCCACGTTTCGTCACTAGTGATTATAACTGGGGAAAAAATTTGTTTACCTCTTTATGAAAGCGGTCCAAAAAAACATGTGATGATGTCAATCATCATCTTCGTGAGCACTTGTCAATATTTTCGGCACCCATCGTGCACACAGCTTATGATAGCTTAGAGCGTCAGTCACGATTCTGAACTTAGTTGTCTTTAAAACATCTGGAAATTTTATGGCAAAATCACTAATCATAAAGTGGGGAATCTATTTCACTTTTCCATTCACATGCTCAGCAAGATTGTTAGTATTATTATGACCTCTTGCATTTAGAAAGAACTGATCGGACTTAACAGCTGGTGATATTTTTTATTTTCAAAATCATTATAAATCCACTTTCATGCAAAGACAAAGACAAAAACAGTTGACCAGCGACATTATGGCGGTTACATAAAACTAATCAGTGTTCTTTATTGTTCTTTTTAATCAATCGGCCCTTTATATATATATATATATATATATATAGTTGGTATAAAATATCCCGTTTGAAACAAGTATTGGACCAAATTTATTCCAAAATTTGTCATTGTTAGCATTAGTATATTTAATAATACTGGTTCACACTGAAATTAAAAGTTAAAAATTATTAATATCTTGTTATTACAACAATTTTTGTTGTGTGGTGTGTATGTTTTATTACTATTTTTGCCCATTTTATTTATCGCTAAATGACTAAGTTATTTAAATTTTAGTATGACTAATAATGATGGGAGAATAGTGTAATGTCATTACCGGACTAGATCCTATGCTCCCACAGTAAACTGCATGTTGCCTCAGCCACATATGTTATGCATGCATGACTGGCATTAAACTAAGTAATAAGCTTTTCATTTGATTACTTTTAATTTCTCACTGTACTCAGTAGTATTTGATTGGTTAAAAAATAGATCAGATTTTCACATAAATATCCATTTTTAGATCCCTTGAGTCCAAACAGGTGGTTTTTGGAATGATGTCTATCTGTGTAGTCCTCTATAGCTCATACATTTAGATTGATTTGAATGAATTTGGTATGTGGAGATATTTCAAGGAGCTTTTTTGATCATTCAAAATTTGGGGATATCTACTTTAAGATCAAAATGAATAATTCTGATTCTCTCAAAATCAGGTCTAACAATTTTGATCGAATTTTGCTAAAATGTAAACTCAATAAATACATAGAAAATGTATTTGTCGCCACCACTCCAAAAATGCTGGCTTGGGAATAATTGGCAAAACACACAAAAAAATTCTCTAAAAGACTTAATTTTTCAAAATCAACTCTACTGATTTTGGTAAAGTGTGAACTTAAGCAGTGTGCAACATTGTATGTAAAAAAACAAATTACGATTCAGGTATAGTTGAATTCATAATGAAAATGCACCTTAATTGTCATCATTAAAAACTGTCTTTCAATCAAATACTATTTATGTTTAGGACAAGTTTATGACATAAGCAAAACTAACACTGTACTTAAATATTTTTCAAAATATAATATTTTCTTAAATTCACAAAAGTTGATAGGTTTTCCACCAAATGTCTCCCATAAGAAATATGTGAGGAAAACACCAGGAATAAAGAAAATTTCATTTGAATTTTTTTTCTTAGTATAAGTAGTAGAAGCATTCTAAAGAAGAATATCATTTTTGGTTAGAATTCAGTTTTATGAATGGGTGTGTGAAAAAGTTATCACAATATTTTTTATAATTTATTATAATAATCACATATTTCATGGTTGTTAATGTATAGCTCATGTTAATCCTTTATAATATTAGTAATCTATTGTGAGTAATTTTATTCTTAGTCATGTAATTTTGAATTAATATTGATTATAGTACTGTAACTATGTGTTATTTGGGGGACAAGCTGGTTACCTGCAACAGTCTCAATGTTATACAATCAGGTATATTGCAGTGAAATGAAATACATAAATAATATTATCTTACCTTTGCCTCTGAAAAGCTGTTGTCTGAAGCACCCATTAAATAGATAAAATTATAAGTATTAAATAATACATTTCCCTTCAATGTACTTAGAGGGTCTAACATACTTAATACTATTTGTTACTATTGTTAAATAATCTGATCCATTTGACTTATAATTTTTTTTTTTTTTTTTTTTTTTTTTTTTTTTTTTTTTGTAATCTTCAAAAGTAATATTTAATTTTTATCCTTTGGGAGCTTATAATACATCCACATGTACTATTTAAGGTTTGTGAGTTTATGCAGATTACATAATCCCACCAACCTCCATATTCCCACCAACCTCCTAGCCACTTCCTCCAACTGTTGTTAAGGTGCTGGAGGAATACAAGTAATGCCTATTTTCCACAACAGGATAAGTGGCTGTGCACTTGCCTTGTGTATTTTGTTCCTGTAAAGAGCTTAAACAAGTAATAATTAAAGAGTTTGTTTAGTTTTGGAAGTGAGTTAGTAAGTTTATTTCTATTCTTTTTGTGCCCATGGTAAATTTTTTACTACATTCAACTTTTGTATGTCAGACTTTATTCTTTGGACTTTAAAATGATGCGAATGGAGTATGGGTACATTATTTGCCTTGGTTATAACAATACTGTCAACAAGCTGGTCTGTAGAAAGAAGTGTTTCATATTTAAATAGAATAAAAACATATTTAAGAAATGCCACATCACAAAATAGACTGAATAATCTTGCAACAATATCCATGGAGGAGAAATGGCTGGGTGAATTTCAAGAGATAATGCCATTCTATGAAGACATCACCAAGTTTGCTGCTTGCAAAGACAGAAGATTTCATCTTATTTTAAAGAAATATCTTTGTTTGATTTATATTTTTAATTTCATATCTTTAAGATAATTTATTTTATAAACTTAAGTTTTTTTGCAGATTCAGATGTTACCGGTATTAAATACCTTCATAGTTGAAGGGTATTAAATTAATAATGAAATGATAACAGAAATATTATAAATTTTAATTATTTAATTTAATTACAAAAATAGTTTTGAGCTACGTTATCATCTTTAGTGTTTGTTCAATTGGTTACACAAGTGAAGCCAAAGTTGTGATTGATGTCCTAACTGAAGATGAAAACATAATTCCTAAAACTAGTTTTGTAATGAAAAGAAATCTATAAACTGATAGTATTGGTGTTAATTTATTTAGAGTTATTGTTATTCTTTGCAATTTGTGAGAATCAAGCACATATAATATCACAAACCCAGGCCAGGGTATTAACCCCTCCCCTTACACTAATATCAGTAGTTTGGGCTACACTGCCACTAATACTTACCAAATGTAGTTATTGTTATGAAATTTACGAATAAGGTTCTTAGCAACTAGACCAAATGACATATATCCAAAGTTTTAAATTTTATTTTCTATTTTTAAATTACAACCAATCAAAACAGTTACGCCATGATTAAAAGGACACATGCACCGAAATATTAAATATAATGGTATAGTTGGAAATATTGACCAGTCTACATTGAACTGTTTTCTGAAATATCGAACTGTTTTCTAACGATTTTCTGTAGGAAGTTAAAAAAAGACCAAAAATTAAAAAACTTCCTCAATCACTCTTTTATGTTTTAGTATATGTGAATTCAAACTTTTCTGAATTTCAAAGAGTTACAAAAATATCAAATGACTCAATTTGATAAGTTTGTATCATTGTCTCAATCTTACCAAATTTTGAAGCTGTATTATTTGAAAAAGACTCCATCCACCAAGCTCATATCATTGACTTATCATGGTGGACTTCAGAGCTGCATTATTAGGAAAAACTTCAACTGCTAAGCTTGTGTTGTTGCGTAGACCTTTACAGACCTTTGAGGCCTGTTTCCATTATCTAGGCCCTGATAGACTGCATTATGTAAAAAAGACTCCATTCTCTAAGATTATGTCATTGTCTAGAGCCATTATGTCATTGGTGGCTGGTGGACCTTGAAGCTATATTATTAGAAAAAAACTTCAATCTCTAAGATTGTGTCTTTGTCAGAACATAGTGGACCTCAAATCTGCATTATGTGGGAAGGACTTCATACTCTTAGATTGTTAATGTTGTCTAGAGCCTGGTGGACCTTAAAACAGTATTATATGACAAAGACTAAATTCTCTGAGTTTATGTCATTGTCTAGACCTGGTGGACCTCGAAGCTGTAATATTAGAAAAAGACTCCATCATCTAAAATTGTGCCATTGTTTAGAACCTGGTAGATCTCATAGCTGTATTATATAAAAAAGACTCCATACTCTAAGACTGTGTCATTATTTAGAACCTAGTGGACCTCAAAACTGTATTATGTGAAGAAGACTCCATCCACTTTTTGTTGACATTGTCTAGAGCCTGGTGCACATCAAACCAGTTTTATTTAAAAAAGATTCCGTCCTCTAAGATTGTTGATGTTGTCTAGAGCCTGGTGGAACTCAAAGCAGTATTATGTAATTAGACTCCATCCTCTAATATTTTGTCATTGTCCAGAACTTAGCAGCCTTGAAGCTGTATTATTTTATAAGATTTGTTATTCACCATTTCGAATATTGATATATTAAATAATAAATAAATGTAAGACTCACCGTCCACAATATGGCTTGATATTGGTCCACAATTTGATAATGTGTCCACCGTCCACAAATTGATAATTGCTGAATAGCCGAAACGGCCGTCGTATAAAAATGACCAAACAGAATATTGTGGACGGTGAGTCTTACATTTATTTATTATCTGTATTATTTGTTAAAGATTCTATCTACCAAGCTCATATCATTGACTTATCGTGGTGGGCCTCAAAGCTGTACGATTAGGAAAATACTCCATCTGCTGAGCTTTTCTAAGCAGTAATATGTGAAAAAGACTCCATCCTTTAAGATTGTTGACATTGTCTAGAACCTGGCGACTTTGGAGCAATATTATGTAAAAAAACCCTTCATCCTCTAAGATAGTGTAATTGTCTAGAACCTAGCAAATCTTGAAGCTGTATTATATGAAAAAGACTCCATTCACCAAGCTCATATCATTGCTTATAACTTTTAATTACTTCATTTGGTAAAAATCATGATGGAGTTATGGCTCCGAAACATGTCGAATCTTGACTAAGAAGTCACATGATAGTCCAAATAAGGTAATTAAAAGTTATAAGTGACTTTTATTAAACAGTGACTGAGATACCACAAAATACAAATCATATCATTGACTTATCGTGGCGGACCTCAAAGTTTTATTATTATGGAAAGACTCCATCTGCTAAGCTTGTGTTATTGTCTAGATCTTACAGACTTCTTGCCATTGTCTAGACCCTGATGGATGTCAAAGCTGTATTATGTGAAAGAGAGTTCATTTTCTAAGATTGTGTCATTGTCTAGAACCTGGTGGTCATCAAAGATGTATTATTGAAAAAAAACTCCATCTGCCAAGCTACTCTCATTGTCTAGTATAATGTTGCGATCCAAACTTTAAGTTTACTAACCTCTTATCTTCATTTGTATTGCAAGTTAGCCTCTATCTACTTTGGTGTGGTTAACTATTGGAATTGTATGTTATTACCGTATTGTGTTTGATTAATTGTGTATGTTTTTTAGTTCATATTGTTTTGTTTCTTTTTTTTATTACATAATAGTGTTTATTGTCTAATTAATAATATACTGTTTTTCAATGCAAGATTGTACCAAACAACATACCATTTTCAATAGTTTTATAGATTAGTTATTTATTTACAATTGGATTGCGGATTGCTACTTATCTTAGTTAGAGTATTTCCCAAAATACTTACTACCTTTGTGGAGCAGCACCATACTTTGAGTCAATGATCTACCTAAATATGTGATTAATGCTGTCCCCTTTCGAAATAAAAACCAACTACTAACTAGCATTGCATTATTGCAAAATTATCAATTTAATATTTAGAAAAAAGAGAAAAAACTGTGGTATGTTGTGATGTTGGACTTGGGATTGTTACACAGTTCATTGTCAATTGTCACAAAATAGATAATCAACTATCAAGTTGTCATAATACATATACGAGTAGGACACCATTTAAAATTAATTCAATTTTGTGTATGGTTGTGGTACCAAAACTGATACAACGATTTGTATTAGTTAGCAATAGAGGTTGGTGGCAACTCTACAACTTAGCAATCAGCTGTTCAACTGCTGGGGAGAGGAGAAGCGTGTTTGTCATTAGGAATAATTGTTTTAGGCCATTGTATGACCATTGATGGAATCTCTTGTGTAGAAATTATTAACAACACCAAACATTTAAGATTTTTAGACTTAATCGTATCAAACTGAGAACTGTATAATATGAAGATTTTTTTAAATACTCAGATCGTGTCGTTTATGTAGACCCTAGAAAAACTTGAAGTTGTATTTTATGGAAGTATTACTTCATTAAGCTCTTGTCAGCTCTATAATTTCAATATAAAAGCTACAATATATATATATATATATATATATATATATATATATATATATATATATATATATATATAATACATTAAACTTGTGTCAGTGATTTGGCTCTATTAGGTCAGTACAGTATATACAATTCTAAGCTCGTATTGGTGATTAGGTTCTTTTAGGTTTAATTTACTTTTGAAAAATTTCAATATTAAATTTAATGTCATTATTGTAATATGACATCAATAAACGCTTTTTCTTTTGTTGGAAAGTTATAAACAATATTTTCTTCCATTATTTTTTGTCCAAAAGATTACAGCCTGTTTTTTATAGGAGCTTCCTGTTTTTACCAAATATGCGATAACTTTTTATGCATCTTTCTACAGTTTTAATTTCTCCGCAACCTTATAGAATTTTTTTAGCTTGTGTTTGGTAATTTTGTGGATTCTTTTTGTATTTAAACCCCAAACCTGCAGCATGGATTTATAATTGTCAATGGATAAAAAGGTAATGTTAGATTTTTTTGGGGTAATCTTAGATACAATTTAGGTGCAGGTTTAAAAAGCAATTCAAAATTAAATTATTTTCTCAAATTAAGATAGTTTTGGTATTGTTCATATGAAAAAAGAGAATTCAGATCTCAAGAACAAGTTAGTGAAACATTAGATGGTTTATAAATCAGAAAGAAAAATTTAGTTTTTTATGGTATGGAAGATATTCCAGGTGAAGATTTTGTGTATTTAAGAAACAGTGTAATAGATTTGTGTAAGAATGTTCTTAAGGTGAATCTTAATTAATGAGTCTTGATCAAAATAATAAATGAGTCTTAAATAATAATATTACCCAAATTGGTGTTGTTTCCAATAAAACTTGGCTAGTTATTGTCTGCTTTGTTTTCTCTATTAAAAATGTTGAATATTCGAAACACTGGAGCTTTTGGAGGTAGCAATATTTCTATTTCTCAAGACTACGATAAGGTAACAATACGCTGCATGATGAAATTAAGAGAAATAAATTGATATTTTAGAGAAAATGGTAAAAACTCAAAGATGAGTGGCATTGATTTATTGATTGATTGGTAATTTTATAAATATGAACAGGTTAGATGTAAGCAAACCTGGAAGGATCAGGAGAGGGAGATTGAAAGAAGAGTGTTTAATAATCAATCCGGAGACCCAAAATATGCTTAGTATGAGTCTAAAGAGAAATAAAAAATATAAGAGAGATTTTAAATCTTATTTTAATGAAACAAATATGTTAGTAATAAAAGATTAATTGGGTTTAATGTAATGATGAAACAATTATATTAAATAATAGTTTTTGTGCGTAATTTAAGTTCAATGTTCATTGAAGAATGGAAAATATTGTCCTACCTGTAATTTTGATATCACTGTTTTGAAAAGCAGAATAAAGGCATTATTGTCAACCTACACATGTCAAAACATTCATAGTTTCCTAAACAGTTTAGTCATGATATTATACATGAAGTTGAAATTACAAATAAATAAGTTAATTATTTGTAACACATAAACGTTTGGAGTGACGAGCTATTTGCTAGGTGAATTGGGTGAAGACTAGTTGCTGCCTAACTTCGAAACTATTAGACTGACTCCAACGGTCATCGGAATTGAAAAATGAGGTTTAATACTACAAAGAGTGAAATGATTATTGGTTGGATGTTGCATTAGAAGAGTAAAATGTGTTCAATTAAGTTTTTTAAATATTATATTTTTACTAAACATAACTGCACCCTTGAAACAATGTTTCAAAAGGTACATAACTTTGTTAGTAGGATTACATAAAAAAAAGGATGAAGAAAGTTGAGAAAGAATTTAAAGGTCTGCATTAAAACGTGAAAGAGGCACAGAAATGAGGATACCTGGTGAAAGAGTTAGAAATGGTAGTTGAAGGTATATAATATGTTTCAAAAGAATGTGAAAGGATTATTTTCCAGCGGAAGCTTAAGTACTTTTACTACAGTTCAAGATATAGTTCCTGTAGCTGTTCACTTGTTACAATTCTTACAATTCTATCTGTTCCAGGATATATATTGATTATGCGACAAATGGGCTAAGAAAGCGAGCGAGTAGGATAATTTTATATTATTAAAGATTTTCAGACAGTTTATTCCATTTTAATCCTCTATACCAGTGTTTCTACAGTTGTTGAGTAAAAAGCTGAATTTACTGACAAAGTATAAGGCAATTTTGTGGATTTTTTATTACATATAGCAAACAACAGATAGAACTAACAATGATTGGCCGAATAAGAATTGTCCTAAAGCAAAGAGTACTGTGGGTTATTAGAGAGTGGCATTAGTGAATTTGAGTTCAAAATTGTTTCAACCCTGGTGATAGGTGTTACAAAATCTATTAGGAAAACTAATTGTTGGCCTAATATAATATGTTTAGAAGATGATGTTTGGCACTTTTTATGGTGCTTTCCCAGTGATCTCCTTGATGGGGTGCAGCAGGAAGTATAAAATGAAATCATGTAATGTATTTTGTTGAAAGTTATTTACACTATCGTAAAATTTATATTATTAGTCAATTAGTATATTATATGTAGTATTATATTATATTGTTTAGTATTGAAGCAAAGTCAGTGATGTTAGTGCCACGATCAGAAAATATAACTGAACATAATACTCTAAGAAACGTAAAGTTTATAAGAGCGTCTATGTATACTAGAGTAGTTAAATCTATTGGCACTCCTAAATGTACAGCTTTTGTTATGAGACTTATACAAAGTCTTGACTGCAGACAGCTGTCAATAGAATTTGTGACTGGACTAAAAAATGGCGAATAAAGCTGAATGCGGCAAAATCTGTTCATGTTAATTTTACTATCAGAAAAACCAATTATCTCCCACTGGTTATCAACCAACAAGTGATCCCACAAGACAATAATGCAAAATACTTGGGCATGATACTAGACGCAAGATTACGATGGAAGGTACTTGTTAAAAAGAAACGTAATGAACTAAATTTCAAACTAAGGAAAATGCATTGGCTTCTTGGGCGGCATTCAGAGCTGTCAGTGCACAATAAACTATTACTTTATAAACAAGTCCAAAAACCCATCTGGACATATGGTATGCAGCTTTGGGGCTGCACACAAAGAAGCAACATTAAAATTATTCAAACATATCAAAATAAAGTACTGAGGGGCATTGTTAATGCCCCATGGTACATACGCAATGATGATCTCCATAAGGATTTACAAATTGCTATAGTTTATGAAGAGGTTCGGCGATTTGCTAGGAAGCATGAAGAAAGATTGAATAAGCACCATAACATCGAGATGCTACAAGTTCTCAACAATTCAGTTCAAGTTCGGCGGTTGGACAGGATAAAACAGTTTGATTTGACCTAAGACAAGACTAATACTTAAATAACACAAGAACAAGTGATTTTGTATATTGGAGTGTGTCGTAGGATGTGCAGCCAACAAACGCTTTCATTTTATAGAAATATTGATAGATGGACTAAGTTCAGTTTCAATTGTAAATAAAAAAATTTAAAAAACAAGACTTATACAGAAACATATTTTGATTATTTGTACTCAGTATAGAGTATGGATTATAACAAAAAAGACCACCATAATCAACTTCTGTTTTAAGAAATGGTTTAATAGATGACATAAGCCTAGATGGGGGGGGGATAGGATATCTGGAGGAAGCAAGATTTAAGAAGGGAAACTTTAGATAGCCGGGTTTTGACCCCTATTAACTTCCCTAAAAAGAGGCAACTGGAAGTGTTGGCCTCCAGGTGTCACCCAGATTTAACTTCCTAAATGAGAGCTGGCTTTTAGGATCAGTCCCCTATTTACCTTTCCTAAAGGTAGGTGACTTGAAGTATGATGAAACAAAACACAAAGTTGTTTGCTCTTCATATTGAAACCAGCCAAATGTTGTAGTATAGTGATATATATAACGAATATATGTGATTAGGAGTATCAGGTGAGTTGTATTTAAGGAAGTAGAGTTCGTAGTGAGTGAGTTGTAGGGGTAAATCTTGTAGAGCTGTGTAGTGGACGAGTTGTGTAGACATGTATACAATAGTGAGATATTCTTAACAAGAAACACTTCACTTACCGTTACTATATATATATTATGTTGGACAAGGAATCAGGAATAGTTTTCCATATTCCAAGCTAAGGATATCTATACATGGATTACTCATGGAGTGCAAGGTATGTGGCTATATCAGCTACAGCCTCTCACATACAAATCTCAACCTCACCTTTAAGCTAAGTAACTGTTTTTGTGTTACTGGTGTACCCTGTGATAGCAAACAAGGCTCTGGTGACCAAATTTCTTTCGGTATAATTGGACAACTCCCCTTCTCCTACCCAATTCCTTTTTACTACTAGAAAAACTTATCACATCCAATCTTTAGCTGGTGTTTCACTTTTTTTTCTATCGCTCTTCTGCTTCTGTCCCAAGATGTTCTGGGTACATGTGGATATTAATTTATTCTTGACCCCAAACATTTCACAATCTGTCTACTTCCCAACTGTCTCGGTTACCGAGGTGGTCCGACAGTCGGTCTGGGTGTGTGTGTGTATATATATATTCGTTCTCGGTGCCAGGCAGGGATTTTGCTGGTCTTGGTTATTGGTCTCATGTCGGCAGGGATAATATATATATCCCTGTACGTATAATAAATTCCCTGTATATATATTAATATGTACGTTGCTTTTGTTGGTGTGGGGTTGGTGATTGGGGCTGGAGGGTTTCCATTTGGTTCTGTGGGTAGGGCTCTATGTTCATCTGGATTTTTGCTGGGCTGCCTTAGTGGCTAGGGATAGCTAATGATGCTACCGAATGTCCATCGGTATAATTAGAGAATTTCCCCTTCCCCTATCCAATTCCTTCTTACTACCAGAAACAATTAGCATTCCTAATCATTAGCTGGTGTTTCACTTTTATTAACTCTTCTATCTCTCTTCTGCTTCTGTCCCAAGATGTTCTGTGCACATGTGGACATTCATTTATTCCAACTATCTTCACAATCTGTCTATTCCCTCAATCCTAGATGGAACAAGCCTATGGATGCGTGGTCAGAGGGGAGTCTGATCGTGAATATGCAAACTCTGGATACCAGGCGCCTGCCAGTTTCAATTAGCCTTACTAAGGTAAGAGGCTCTGCCTCAGTGGTGTCTTAATTCCTCACATCTCGTGGGAACAAGATGGAAGAACAAACAAAAATCAAAAGTAATGTTGAAACACAAATCCTAAAGGATGAAAAATGCCTAAGGATCTGGAGAAAGATAATCTTATGGAAATAGATGTAGAGTCAAAAAGTCTATCATTTCCAGAGGTTGACACAACAGTGGAGGAACAAGCAGCCTTCATTACTACAAGAAAAGCTGGCAAACTATGTGATGCTGCCAGGAAGAGGATGAAGTGGTTAATTGTGCAAGGCATGGGTAGAGGCAGTACATAAGCTATCTCCTAAATAAAATGTAAACAAAATCTGATCTGTTGCGACTACTGTTATGAATTAGGATAGTTTTAGTTAGAAATAGAGTCTAAGTTCTTTTTAAGAAGCCAGAATGAAAACAATTATTGTGACAGACCAGGTAAACTGACGAAATTGCTTACATTGCAAGAAAGATAGACATCATTGATCAAATAATATTCATACATTTTACATGTTTACAATAAAATTATAATTCGTTGGAGCAAAATACAATTTCAATTTTAAAAAAGTTCAAGTGTCTATAAAAAAATACTAAACAAGCTCCAGATTAAACAATTCAAATTTACAATAAGAATATATATTATATCATACAGCATACTAGCTGTGAACAGCAATAAACTAATGTTCTTATGGGACTAGCCCATGGACTTAAAACTATTACAGAATAATAAAATAAAAAGAAACAAAAAATTATATGGAGAGAAGAAAAATAAAATAAAAGTAACAACAGAAATATAAATTAACAATCAACAATAACAATATAAAATAAATATAAATAACCCACCCTTAATTAAAATAGTCTCTCCATATAATATAGCATAAGACAATAAATAAATAAAAATGAATGAAAAGTCACCCAGGGTCGAAGGCAATCACCACTGTTGGTGGCCGGTTGCACGAGTCACGTAGATGTCCCGTGACCAGCGAATTGTGTCCGACACCATAAGACATCACATCACATTCGCATAGCAAGGGGAAATCCTCAATTTCTTGATGACCCCCCTCATTTTTTTTTTGTCCCAGGCACCGAGAGCTCCAACCACAAAGCCATCCAGGGTCACATCGTAACCCTGTCCACGGAGTTCTTCTGCCAACTGTGCATAATTTCGCACTTTTCCACCCGAGACTCAACAAAAGCCTGGTAGCGATTCTCGAAGGGTATGGTGACATCAACGATTGAAATACGCCGCTCCCCCTCGTTGATCTTATTTAAACCCTGTTTTTACCATATTAGCTTATTGATTATCTCGAGGTTAAGTAATATATATTTTGAAATGTAAATTTAATTATTCAAATTTAATTATTTATTATTTTAAAAATTTAATATCATAATTATATTCTAAATAAATATAAGATATATAATTATATTTAGTAAGATATATGCTAGGAAATGAAAGTTCTTCTGCATGGTCATCAAATAAAATACTAAATGGTGCATTTGCTTCACCTAGTGGACGTATATATTTATTGTCATTCCATAAAAGTGTATGTTGTTGCGCAGTAAGACTTTCTTCAATTGTTATATTTTCACTAATTTCATCTATGGGAATATCGTTTGAATTTATACTATTTAAAAAAATCGTTATCGGCAGTTATGTTATAAAACAGGTAAAGTGGGCTATTAATCAAATATTGTAACCAAATTTTAATTTTTCTTTTGTTAACTAATCCCATTAAGTAACTTGTCTTATGAATCTTTTTTCGTTTTATTTGAACGTTGATGCAATGATCATCATCAACGTTTCTAGGTAAATTATGTACCATTGTATTAACAGTAACAGGTACATATTTTATAATTTGACCAAGTATACCATATTGTCCGCGAACGTGCCGCAATCGTCGAATCTGCATGGAAGGTATTCTAGGCGAAATAAGTCTCTCTCTCTCAGATACTAAATCCAATTCTGGGAGATGTGCAGGTATTTCTGGATACTTAAAACCATTATACTTAGCCATAGATGGTATTTTTTCTCGATTCAGAGATGCTAGACAAGATTTACAAGCAGTTTGATTAGTAAAGTCATTATCAGGAAAACTTTGTTGTAAAAATTGCTGATGTTCAATAGAAATATATCTTGAAACCATAATCTATCGCAAATTCCACATGCATACCGAAATGATTATCAAAGAATTTTTTTTTTGAATTCTCTATGACAACTTATATGATGCTTGTAATTAGTATAATATATTATGGTAAGTTATCATTTACATCATTAATCTCATTATTAAATTCATTTATCTCATTACTAACTTAATTTGTAAAATAAAATTGAGGTTGATGACTTGTACTTGCCCCTTCGTTTGTCAGTGGCTGACGTATATTTTCATTTACAATAAAATCATCCGTAGTTGATCTAGAATTTTCTGTAACATTTCTACAAATTTCTTGTCGGTAAACGTTTGCATAAACGTCCTGCGAATTATGTTCCAATAAACAAACATTCAAAGCTTTTTTCCTTTCTCTATACTCTTTGATTAATTGGACATTTGTTTTAGGAATTAATTTTTACTTGTAGAATTTTGCTTTTTCTGATCTCTGTATTCTTGTGATCGTTGTTTATCAGTTTTTGGTATTTTTCTAATACATTGTAAATCTGTATCTTCATCAGTTAAAGTATCATAATTTCTCTTTTTGTCCATTTTTTAAAAATGTTTTTTATAATTTTGTGTGAACCTATATTTTTTTAAAAATTATACAGTAAAATATAAAAATGCGTTTCAACAGGGGGAAGCGGTATATGCGTAATATACCATGTCAATTGTGATTGAACATTACAAATACACTCTCACTGAAAAATTTAATTTATTAAATAATTGAATATTAGTTCTTAAAATTTTAACAATGCACTTTTCAAAATAGCAAATTTTAATTCATTAAAAAAATTATCGAAACAATTAATAATCTTTGTTGTCAAGACGAATGGTATTTATAAATATAACAAACAATATTTATTAACTCTACAATGTGTATTTGTTCAAACATCAAATGAAATTCATATTTAAACTTTATTAAAAACTAATTTACCAAATAACCTAACTCACCAAACAGCAAACCAATATGTCCAGTTGAATTAAATTTTACATAGAAAAATAATCAGCTGTTTTATTAAATCAGCTGATTTAATAAAATATTTTTAGTTTTATTTGTCTTGAAACACTTTAGCAGTCAACTTTTAAACTAGTTATTAAGTTCACTAACCGAGTGAGATGATAAAGAAAAGCTCTCGTGTGTTCTAGTAAATTACCAACATTTATTTGTTCTAAAAATTTTTTACCGAAATCTCGTAAAATATTCTTTCACATATAGGCCTAAAATATGATTTAAAAAACCTCTTGTGTGTTCTAGTAAACTACCAAGATCCGTTTAATATTTTTTTACCGATGTCTCGTAAAATATCCTTCAACGGATAATAATTAATATAATATGATAAAGAAAAGCTCTTGTGTATTCTAGTAAATTATCACGATTTTTTAGAATTTAATTTAATGCATAACAGCAATCAATATGTCCTCTACATAAGTCCAGCTGAATTAAATTTTACATAGAAAAATAATCAGCTGTTTTAATTGGATATCTCTGATGTTTACTTTATTTAGGCCTCAGCTGCTAGATATCGTGACGTTATTTTCGTGACGATTTCCCCTTCACTCGTGACGTCATTTTCGTGACGATTTTTCCTTTCACCACATCGATTTAACAGCACCCAAAAATGGCCTACCGGGCGTAAAGAAGTATTCACTTCAAAAAAAGTCAAACACAAGATCTCACAAAAATTACGTTTATTTAATGAAACGCGTTTCAAAGACAAAGTCGCCATCCTCATTGATACTTGAGCTACAATAACAGAACTATAACTCATGTAGCTCAAGTATAACTGAGGTTGGCGACTTTGTCTTTGAAACGCGTTTGATTAAATAAACGTAATTTTTGTGAGATCTTGTGTTCGAGTTTTTTTATTTTATCTAAAACAAGGTAGTGAAAAAAAACAAGAATAAAGGAACAAAGGAACAAATGTTCCATATGTAGTCTAATATTATGATTTTTACTATTGTGGTTAATTACCCACGGCATATGTCCCCCCCCCCCCCCAATAATGAACTGGTGATGACGCCCATGAACCTACCTAAGTCTTGTTTTGGACAAAAATAAAACTGGAAATGTCATGTTGAAAAGTTAGAAAGGAACTAATATTAAGTTTTGTCCATTGTCAACTCTCAAGCTTGGTTAATTTGCTCTAACTCAAGTATCAATAATATTTAGGCCTAGGCCTACTATATATTTTATAAAAGACTATTATAGATTATGTAATGATTTAAAATTGTAATTTTATTTTTGTATTTACGTAAAATAAAAAAAGTATTTTTATTATAATAAACTTTTTTATGAAAATGTATATGGAACAATATTTATAGAATCGTTTGTGTGTTTTATAAATTTTTCAATTAATAGCTATTAAACTGCCTAACTAGACGTATTACCAATGACTACATAAATTTATGTAGTATTTATGTAGTCATTGGTATTACTAAAAGATGAAATCGCTATCAGTTTGGAGAGTTAACAGAGCTTTTAAATTAGATATTGGAAAAAACGTTTTAATTCCCTTATGAAAACCGATTGAAACTTTGAAAAATCATTAATTAATTTCAACATAGTGGTCATTTTAAATACTTTTTTGCTGATATTTTAAAAATAATTCTGAATTCAACTCATTAAGAAATAAAATAATAATAAAAAGATATTGAGATATTGCCAAAATTTGCTCATACTAATTTAATAAAAATCCGCACAACTTGCTATGAGATATAGCGCACTCAACCAAAACAGGCAGACATATTTTAGAAAAATAAATAGTTTTTTTAGACTTAATGGAAATCTACGGAAGTTTTCACGTAAAACGGAACTCTAAAAACGGAACGTAACGGAAATGTCCACAAAACACTAAACGTCGATTTTTTCCGCCTCAACACAAATCCCTTTTTTACCAATATGTGTGAGAAAGTAAAAAGAAGTCTTTATTTACGATATGAAACTATTTCTACAATGAGTTAACTCACCAGTAAATACATAAATAGAATACCTTAAACATTAAATGGGAAAACACGAAATCTAGATATCACCAGTTCCTTATCTCTAACAGGACGTTTTGGGTTAGTCTGATGGGCCTAGCAGACTGCCATGTTTGTTGGTTATCTCGGTTGGGTTGTGCTTTCTACAGACATCTACACAACGAAGGCCAATTAATTAAATAAAGATAAGAGATATATAAATAAATAATTGCTAAACTTAATAAAACAGTTTATACAGATTAAAATAAAATAGAATTTTTCACTATATTGGCTATGGCTTTATTTTGAAGTCTAGAAAACATGTAAATATTGTTCAAAAATATCGAGCAAATTGTCGTTTAGAGAAGCAGCATTCCTTTGACCTCAAAAAGCAACATTTAAATTTGATAGTGTCCTATATGTAATAATTTTATGGTACTTAAGTATTAACGCCACCGCAGCAGAAGTTGCTAATGCGCATGCGCCAATATTTGCCTACTTTGCGATATAATTATATATCACGACAGGTTTGGCCAGGTAGCTATATATATATAAACACCTGGCCAAACCTTATATATATATATATATATATATATATATATATATATATATATATATATATATATATATATATATAATCACCTGGCCAAACCTTTCGTAAGTTTATTGAAGTTAATAATTTGAAATTAGATCATGGATAAACATGAGCTTTAAAAGTGAAGTGCCGCCAATCTACGCCTAAAATTTTTGCGACAAATCATAAAATGAAAGTATATGAATCTCAAAGCTGAAAAAATGGAATTCTGCTTCCCTTAAACCAGTTTGCTCTTTATTGGCGCATGCGCAATAGCGCAACTTCTGCTGCGGTGGCGTTAATACGTAAGTACCAATTTTATTTGTCTACAAAGAGAGATTTAGTCTACTATTTTAATTTGTTGGCTAGAATTTTATCCCTCTAAAGGGCTGACAACTTTTAAATAGTTACAAGTTTCATGGAATAAAATGTTCTTAAACTCTAATTTGTTATCAATATAGATGATACAAAAATATAGGTTATATTTGCAAATTAATTAAAATGAAACTTGAGCAGTGGGTTTGCACAGTTTATAATTTAAGGGTACCTAGTCCACAGAGATAAAAGCACGTTATAGGTTAGAAGAGTCAGACCGCGCAATATAGTAACCGTTGAGGTAGGACAAGTTTCAAAATATGTTTATTGCCTGGTTAGTAGCAGACGCGACTAGAGTGACTAGACCCAGTTGGGGGGAGAGAACGAATTGACGGCATTTGAGGAGTGGGAGCAGGCGAATGAACTCTCAAATCATACAGAATTTTAACAAAAACAAGTTGCCAATATCCACTTGGTTAGGATAGGCTAGGGTTATAGCATTCTTTTAATCATGCTCTAGTAACTGAATTGAAACCAATATACTCGTTTGTGTAAGATTAACACAATTCATAACTTCGAAAAATTTGTATTATCATACCTATAAACACAATTTGTAGACTAGATTTATTTACACAAATTGTTAACAATATAATATATAATAAAGATATTTACTTTAAAAACATCAATTGATATGTGTTTAGAGGAACATACTGTACAATGAATAATATAAATTTATTTCATTTAATTGATATAAACTATATTGAAGACTGTATTCCTTTGACATTAAACATAGATGAAAATTGGTTTAAATTATAATACGCTGACTTTTCCGACTTTATTAAACATATATCGTTACTGAATACGGGAACTTCAGTTAAGCCGACTTAATTGAACATCAAACGACATTGTATATGGGAGTAAGTGCCTTTGATATTATACACTGACGTAAACGCCTTTAATTTATATTAATCTAACTAGCCTATACCCACATTAGTTGAACATCAAATGTTACTATATATGGGAATAAGTGCCTTTGATATAATACACTGAAGTAAACACCTTTAATTTATATTAATCTAACTAGCCTATACCCACATTAGTTGAACATCAAATGTTACTATATATGGGAATAAGTGCCTTTGATATAATACACTGACGTAAACGCCTTTAAATTATATTAATCTAACTAGCCTATACGCACATTAGTTGAACATCAAATGTTACTATATATGGGAATAAGTGCCTTTGATATAATACACTGACGTAAACGCCTTTAATTTATATTAATCTAACTAGCCTATACCCACATTAGTTGAACATCAAATGTTACTGTATATGGGAATAAGTGCCTTTGATATAATACACTGACGTAAACGCCTTTAATTTATATTAATCTAACTAGCCTATACCCACATTAGTTGAACATCAAATGTTACTGTATATGGGAATAAGTGCCTTTGATATAATACACTGACGTAAACGCCTTTAATTTATATTAATCTAACTAGCCTATACCCACATTAGTTGAACATCAAATGTTACTATATATGGGAATAAGTGCCTTTGATATAATACACTGACGTAAACGCCTTTAATTTATATTAATCTAACTAGCCTATACCCACATTAGTTGAACATCAAATGTTACTGTATATGGGAATAAGTGCCTTTGATATAATACACTGACGTAAACGCCTTTAATTTATATTAATCTAACTAGCCTATACCCACATTAGTTGAACATCAAATGTTACTGTATATGGGAATAAGTGCCTTTGATATAATACACTGACGTAAACGCCTTTAATTTATATTAATCTAACTAGCCTATACCCACATTAGTTGAACATCAAATGTTACTGTATATGGGAATAAGTGCCTTTGATATAATACACTGACGTAAACGCCTTTAATTTATATTAATCTAACTAGCCTATACCCACATTAGTTGAACATCAAATGTTACTATATATGGGAATAAGTGCCTTTGATATAATACACTGACGTAAACGCCTTTAATTTATATTAATCTAACTAGCCTATACCCACATTAGTTGAACATCAAATGTTACTGTATATGGGAATAAGTGCCTTTGATATAATACACTGACGTAAACGCCTTTAATTTATATTAATCTAACTAGCCTATACCCACATTAGTTGAACATCAAATGTTACTGTATATGGGAATAAGTGCCTTTGATATTATACACTGACGTAAACGCCTTTAAATTATATTAATCTAACTAGCCTATACGCACATTAGTTGAACATCAAATGTTACTGTATATGGGAATAAGTGCCTTTGATATTATACACTGACGTAAACGCCTTTAATTTATATTAATCTAACTAGCCTATACCCACATTAGTTGAACATCAAATGTTACTGTATATGGGAATAAGTGCCTTTGATATAATACACTGAAGTAAACACCTTTAATTTATATTAATCTAACTAGCCTATACCCACATTAGTTGAACATCAAATGTTACTGTATATGGGAATAAGTGCCTTTGATATAATACACTGAAGTAAACACCTTTAATTTATATTAATCTAACTAGCCTATACCCACATTAGTTGAACATCAAATGTTACTGTATATGGGAATAAGTGCCTTTGATATTATACACTGACGTAAACGCCTTTAATTTATATTACACTAACTAACCTATACCCACATTAGTTGAACATCAAATGTTACTGTATATGGAAATAAGTTCCTTTGATATCATACACTGATGTAAACGCCTTTAATTTATATTACACTAACTAACCTACATTATAGTCTGTATACAGTAACTTGGCGTCTGAACCCTTGGCTACCTGCGTGTAGCCGGAACCGCCCCCCCGTCGCACCCTTCCTCACCCAGCTGTGTCAGTGATGAGTCACCTACTAGCGTTAACACTGCACTGTTTAACTTTTTTATGGGAGACACAATTTTAAAATTTTTTCAGCATAGTTTAAATTTTTAGGAAAATATAACAAATTGATACCAAACACAACACTATTCCGATTGTAAAAGCCGCCAGTAGATAGCTCTTTACACCGCTACTATTTGCATAATCACATACTTATTATTTACATGTTTACGTAGGTCTACTATTTACATACATTTGTGTCGTGTTTAGTATCAATTTTCTTATATTTTCCTAAACATTTTAACTATGCTAAAATTTTTTTTTTTTAAATGTGTCTCCCATAAAAAAGTTAAACAGTGCAGTGTTAACGCTAGTAGGTGACTCATCACGGAAACAGCTGGGTGAGGAAGGGAGCGAGGGGGGGACGGTCCGGGTATCAGACGCCAAGTTACTGTATACAGATAATAGTTGAACATCAAATTTTACTGTATATTGGAATATGTTCCTTTGATATCATACACTGATGTAAATGGGTTTAACTTATAATTCTCATCATATACCGTCTTTAATTTCAATATGTATCTTTAATATCATAAACTGTTATAAACTGGGTTTAATTTATAATACGCAGACTATACGGCTTTTAATTGAACATCAAAAGTTATTAAAAAGTCTAATAAGTTCCTTTGGTATTTATTATACACAGTTTTAAACGGGTTTAATTTATAATACGTGAACTAGCCTATACACACACATTAGTTGAACATCAAACGTTATTCTATATGAGAATAAGTTCCTTTGACATCATACACTGATGTAAAATGGGTTTAATTTATAATACGCACACTATACCGTTTTTAATTGAACATCAAAAGTTATTAAAAAGTCTAATATGTTCCTTTGGTATTTATTATACACAGTTTTAAACGGGTTTAATTTAAAATACGTGAACTAGCCTATACACACACATTAGTTGAACATCAAACGTTATTCTATATGAGAATAAGTTCCTTTGACATCATACACTGATGTAAAATGGGTTTAATTTATAATACGCACACTATACCGTTTTTAATTGAACATCAAAAGTTATTAAAAAGTCTAATATGTTCCTTTGGTATTTATTATACACAGTTTTAAACGGGTTTAATTTAAAATACGTGAACTAGCCTATACACACACATTAGTTGAACATCAAACGTTATTCTATATGAGAATAAGTTCCTTTGACATCATACACTGATGTTAAATGGGTTTAATTTATAATACGCACACCATACCGTTTTTAATTGAACATCAAAAGTTATTAAAAAGTCTAATATGTTCCTTTGGTATTTATTATACACAGTTTTAAACGGGTTTAATTTATAATACGTGAACTAGCCTATACACACACATTAGTTGAACATCAAACGTTATTCTATATGAGAATAAGTTCCTTTGACATCATACACTGATGTAAAATGGGTTTAATTTATAATACGCACACTATACCGTTTTTAATTGAACATCAAAAGTTATTAAAAAGTCTAATATGTTCCTTTGGTATTTATTATACACAGTTGTAAACGGGATTAATTTATAATATGCTAACTACCCATCACCCACATTAGTTGAACCTCTTACGTTATTGTATATGGGAATAAGTCCTTTTGATATCATACAGTGATGTAAACTGGGTTTAATTTATAATTACACAGACTATACCGCCTTTAATAAAACATCAAAAGTTATTATAAAGTCATAAAGTTCCTTTAGTATTATACACAGTTGTTCCCGGTTTAATTTATAACACGCTGCCTATACCGATATTAATTGAATATCAAACGAAGTTTATATTCTATAATGTTCCTTGGATTTATATGCTGATGTAAGCAGTGTAGTTTATAATACACAGCCTATACCAATATTAATTGAAAATCAAATGAGCTTTATATGTTATAATATACCTTTGATATTATATACTGATGTAATCTGGTTTAATTTATAATACGCAACTTATACCGATAATATAATTGAACATCAAATGTTGCATTATATGCTACAGTGTACCTTTGATACTACCTTCTGATGTAAACGGGTTGAGTTTACAATGTACTAATTTTTCGTACTTCAACTATACGTACACAGAATATATTTACACTAACAAGTTCCTTTGACAATATATACACGTTTAAACTCGGTTAATTTATAATACACAGCATATACCGCCAATTATTGAACATATAATGTTACTTTATATGCTACAGTGTACCTTTGATACTACATACTGATGTAAACGAGTTGAATTTATAATGCGCTAATTTTTCGTACTTCAACTGTACGTTAATCAGAATATATTTACACTAACATGTACCTTTGACAATATATACAGTATTAAATTGTTTAATTTATAATACGCAGCCTATACAGACATTAATTGACCATAAAACAACAAAAATTTTAATATACTGGTTGTAACATTACACTAACTGCATTCTTGGATTTTATTTTAAAATTTCACAGAAGATTCGAAATGTTCACCATTTGTCGCCATGCAATAATACAGCCTTTTCAAATGTTTTTCTTGGCGTAGCCCACACTCTATTATTATTCGAATTCTAAGATCCGCTAAATCTACTGGAGGTGTTTTGTTTACTACAGATTTTAAGTGTCCATCACAAAAAATATTCTAAGGGTGTCTTGCTATCGTTCAACCAACTTCTTACGTTCCTGCAATTATGTAGGATGCACCGGCATGTTGATAATAAACTAAGTATTCAACATTTTCCAACTAACTCTGTTCATTCTGCCGATTCTCAATAAAATCTGTCATAGTAGGGTTTATATACTCCTCAAGCAAGTTAAGGTAGAAATTTGTCATCGTTCAAATTTCCCTTAATAAAAAATTAGTCAACTGTCTCTGAAAATATCCGTCCAAACTTTAATTTTTCTGGCCACTGGGAAAAGACCTCGCTAAATGCGTGGGAGTTTTCGTAATTGCAGTAGTGACAGTTATTTATTTACTAAGCAGTTCAGAAAGAAAGTGAACTCAAATAAAAAGCATCTGTTCTTCGGTAATATTTAATTATTTCTGATCATGTCACTAATGTCTCGAAAAATTCAAGCCTCCTATCAAAATCATTTTCATGTAACTCATGTAAATTTTGAATTTTATGTTAGTGAAAATTGTGCAACTTTGTGACTGCTCACAGAACTAACTGATGACCCTGTTGCGGCGGAAACTTGACAAAGAGAATTATTGACGGATTCGCTGCTAAATGATACATAACTTCAATTTCAGATAGCTCAACAAGAACTCTATTTTTGTTCCTCTTTTTATTAGCCACCCTTTCAGTTTACTGAATTTATCAACTAGTTGTGTGATGTACTGAAACGTTTTTGTTCGGATACCTTTCATTAAAAACTTTAGCAGTCTGGTTCACAGACCCATAAATAAAAATAATTTTGAATCTTTCCTGTAACTTGTACACCAAATTCACCGGTAGCACTCACATAAGAAAAGTTATATATAAATTTTAAGAATTACTGTTAGTAACGGTAAAGGCTGAGAAACATAAAGACCCTAGCAAACAAAGGTGACAAGTTTAGACTTATTTTATATTATTGTTATCATATCTGGCTCCTTATTAATTCCTATCTTATCTATTAGCAGTTGCTATTTTGGAATAAATTGATTTTCTCAATATATGGACAATCAACAATATTAATTTTTTACTACAATAAGCTGTTATCACAGTGGCACTTTTTATGGAATTTTAAACATTACGAAACTCCCATTAAACATTATTATTAATTCACTGATAGTTAAAACTTAATTGTTCTTCTACCATAAATCGTTTTTAACAACATAAAGATCTTGAGCAACCGCTTTCACATTAGCAAAAATGTGTAAGTATAAATGAAAGATCGTATGACAATTTGGTGCTTTTCATTGATCATTTTCTATACTTTATGCACTTTAATCAATAGTCTCAAAAGTGTAGGTTGCCATTTAAATTGTTCAAATTGAGTGTTGCAAAGGGGGTTGAAGTAAGTTATTAGAGACATAGATTCCACAAAACTAGTTCTTGGATGTAATGAATTTTCACGCAAACCACACATTTATGTTTTAAGTTTTTTAATAAATTAAAAAGAAAAAAGAAACCCATTATACGTATTATATCAACGAAATTCGTGATGTTATTATTTATCATCTCTCTCCATATTTAAAGCTCTTTTACGACGCATACATTTAGAATAAATAATGTTTACTAAGACAAATTTGGACTTACTCGTATGGGGGGGGGGGAGGGTTTTAAATAGATGAATACAAAAGTAGTCAGTTGAAAAAAATCAGAGGATTGTGACAAAAATTTCGACTGTGTTGTCAAAATAAGTTTAACATGGTAGGATCAAATTTGAATGTGGTAACATATATATAGCCCTTTTTAAATTTAAATATCCTCATTGTGTAATCTAGATTTTTCAAACAAATTTTTAATTAAAACTATATCATCGGATTGCATAAAATAGTGTTTTAGGCTTCATAGTTTTAAATTGTCCAGCCCCCCCACCCCCGACCCACTGTAGCCGGCGCACGTTACCGGTCTATCCACCGCCCTTGTGAGGGATCCAGGATGCCCCTGTCTGTTAGGTTTGATTAAATTTGGTTCGTTGTTTGGTGTTTATTAATCTGTTTACAACTGAGCACGATGTCTTGTACTATATAATAATTTCATCGAAATTGTGTTATGTTATGTTAGGTTTTATTATGTATGGTGGTTTGCTTGATGGGTATGAAGCCGATTACAATAAAAAGGGTCTTTGGATCCTTAATTCGTTACGTTATACCTTCTTCTCCGATGATATTGTGTCAGGTTGGGTTAGGTTTGGTGTTTTTCATGGTCAATATCAAGAGATTTACAAATGTGGATGATGTCTGGGGCTCTATTTTTTAAATGTTATTTTAACTGTTTTCACCGAAGATCTTAGCCTCTTAGTTAAGTTTGGTGTTTTCTGTTTACAACTGTGGATGATATCTAGTACATTATTTTTAAGACTTATACTTTCTTTACTGAAGGTGTTGTGTTACGTTAAGGTTGGGGGTTATCAGCTGTTTAAAACTGACGATGATAGCTTAGACGCTGTTCTTAAGACGTTAAACTGCCTTCATGTTAGGTTATATTGTCTTTACGGAAGGTGTGTTATGTTTTGTTTAATTTGGTGTGTTACTAGGTTGGCATGTAGCTTGTTATGTTGCAGACTACTTAACAATTATTTGTTCCGAACAGTGTCTTCTAGAGTAGAAGCCAACTAAGGGATACCTTCAGGGGTCCATTAGTGGACTTACATTCTGGTACATGGTCTTGTCTTGAATGAGCTTTTGGATGGATACCACACACACACACACACACACACACACACACACACACACACACACACACACATAAATATGTTGTACTATTGTAGGTTATATTATGTTAAGTTTTTTGTGTTACTTGTAAAAACCTTTAAGACGTTATACCATTTTCACAGAAGGTGTTGTGTTTGATGTGTAGTTTGATTTTTATCAAGCTGTTTACAACTAAACTGAGGAGATATCCTGAACCCTATATTTAAAATGTTACACTTTCTTCACCTAAGGTGTTGATATGTTAGGAATAGTTAAATTTGATGTTATATATGGTGTTTTAAAATTGTTTACAACTGAGGATGATGTATGAGTCATTTAATCTTTTTCTATCTTCGACTGTGTTGATGTGTTAGGTTTGATTAAATTTGGTAAGTTTCTTGGTGTTTATGTATCTTTATATTTAAAACGTTATACTGTTCTCTTCAAAAATTTTGGTGTGTTAGATGCTTAAAACTGAAGTTGATATCTTGGAATCTATTTTCAAGACGTTATATTGTTTTCACCGTATGTGTTTTGTTACATTAGTTTATGTTTGTTAGCTTGGTGTGATGTGTAGTGGTTGGGTTATAACTGAAGAAGACTTGGACCCTATCTTTTATAGTTAAACTTTCTACAATTAAGATGTTTGTTAAGGGGTGTTGGCTTGTTTTTCATTAAGCTGTTTACAACTGAGAATATTATCTTGGGCCATTTTTTTTTCCGTTGCGAGGGTGGAAAAGCATCTACTAGCCAATACCGGGAGACGGTACTCCTATAAGTGTGGAGTTTGGATCCATTAAAAACCACCCCAGCTACTCCCACCTAAGATGCCCTTCAGGACTGTGGTGGTATGACTTTGGGGTAAGCACCTAACGATTTTTATTCTCATAATATTTTACCTCGAACGTTTTCAACACACCCCTCTTTTCCTCTTTTAGAGTTATAATTGATCTAATCGTTTTCTCATTGGCTGTCCAGTACTATTTCTTGTTACTTATGCGATCCGTAAGGTTCTCCATTTCCGGGAGGTATTGAATTACACGCATGAATTTCTCCCTGGCCAAATTCTATCTCCTCCTATACTGAAAGAGGTTGTGCTCGGCAATATCCTTCACCCCACTGTAACTGCATTCCGCGTTATTATTTTTTTTGAAGCTATACAAGTAACTTGCAAATTCCCCGTGGTGCGTCAATGCTTGGGTTAAATAGTATGTTAACACACCATGGCCTCTCGAGGTCCACCTCCTGAGGTCTGGAATTATCATCCTTGTTCAAAACCCCAGACCATTGTCCTTCCCATATCTTTACTAACCTCTTCTACCGGGATGCCCTTGTTTTTTCTCAGAGCTCTTCTCACCTAACAGGTCGATCTATCTAGGGAGTGTCTGCTAGAATTAAATTATCCTTTGTAGAGACTGTTTTATACACACTCACTGTCCTGAGCGCCATTCTTCTCTGTACTCTTGTGAGCATGTTGCCATAGTTAGCAGATATAATTGAATCATTCCAGATTGGTGTAGCATGTAACATAATGGAGTATAACTACGTTCATCATCATCATCCTCTTCTTGCTGGATCTTAGGCCCACAAACTCGCCATAACCCACCCTAAGACTTTATACTGTCTTCTCTGAAAGTATTGTAATATTTTATATAAGTTCATGTTAAGTGTGATTCTTGGTGGTTATCTAGCTGTTTACAACACTGAGGATAATGTCTTAGACCCTATCTTCAAGACGTAATATTGTATTCACTGAAAGTATTGTGTAATGTTAATCGTTACGCTAAATTTGTATTGTTATGCTAAATTGTTGTAAATATTTATATACATTTGTAACATCTAGGCTTGTATATAAATAACTCGCAGCAGAGAGGGAGAAACGCTGAATTACTCAAGGCCATGCAGTGTGGGGACATGCGTACGCACTAGGTTGAATTGCGATCTATAAATACAAGATGTATCGACTTCGAAATCAGTCTGTTTCACAGAGTCGCAAGAACAATCAACAGGAACAACCGTATATCCAGTTGCAGTCTTCAACTTTCCAGCACTCATACTGCCATTCTAGGAAGAAGATCCAACACTATGGTTCACCCAAGTGGAAGCCGTATTCACAACCATCAAGATCAATACAGAGAACAGAAGATTCTAACTCGGCTTCAGTCAGCTGCTTTACAAGATCTTAACGCAAGTGGCAGACTTAGCAACACAACCTGTAGACCAACCTTATACTAAATTGAAGGAGAGTTTGACCAATACTTTCAGCCAGAGTCAAGAATATCGCATCCTAGGCTTGTTGGAAGAGACGAAGTTAGAAGACGTAAGACCATCTCAACTCTTACGCGAGATGCAAACCCTAGCAGGCAATACTGTGAACAACGAAATCCTGAAAACCATCTGGCTCAGAAACCTTCTAGCTCATACAAGAGGGATTTTGGCAGACATCTCAGAAGACAATCTTGAACGACTTGCAGCAGTAGCTGACAAAATCCTGAAAGTCAGCGGAATCAGCACAGCCTCGGCAAGCTCCAGCACAGTCGCCAGGACCTCAATCGAAGTTCATAGATTATGACAGAACATGGCTGAGATGACCAAGAGAGCACCATGTGGCAGAACCCCAAGGCGTCGCTCAGCTTCACCAAAGTGAAGTAAGAGCCCTTTAAACAAAAGACTCTACTACAGAAGATTTGGTATGTGAGCCAGAAAATGCCAGACATCTTGTTTTTGGAAGCGAGACACAACACAGGAATCACCTGGATGAGACCCAGAGGAGTTAAACTACAATCTGTGGCGGTAAAGACTACATCGCTGGAACACCTTACCACCATCTTTTCGTTACTAACCGTCAGACAGAGGAAGTATTTCTCATAGACACAGGTACAACCATATCCATCTTACCAAATTGCAACAAGACTAGCCGTCAATCAACAAAGTATTTCTTATACGCCACCAATGGGACACGAATAAGCACCTACGGCTCAGTATAGAAAGAACTCGACCTAGAAGTAAGACGATTTTCGCCTCGACATTCGTCATCGCAGATGTTCATCACGTCACCATAGGAGCCGATTTCCTCACTAAGCACAACCTACTAGTAGACCTGACTAGGTAGCGTTTGATTGACCAGACTAAGAGTCTCGAAATCAAAGGAAGAGTTAGCAGTACAGGTCTGCCACACCTTTCGGCTGTACCCCACGGCACCAGGCACATCGTCAATATCCCAATATAGTTAGGCCAACTCCAATAAGGACAGCATCGTCAACCGATGTCATACACTATATAGAAACTAAAGGACTACCAGTACACGCTAAAGTATGATGTCTGCAGCCTGCAGAGTACCAAAGCAGCCAAATTGAAATTCAAGCGGATGATGGAAGCGGGAATCTGTCGCCCATCCAAGAGTCCCCTGGTCTAGTCCTTTACACTTGGTGTCCTAGAAGGATGGAACTATCTGCCCATGTGGAGACTATCGTCAGCTGAACGACAGAACGTTGCCAGACCGATATTTAGTTCCCAACTTTCACGATTTCACTAGTCATCTACACAACACCAAGATCTATTCAGTCCTAGACATTGACCGAGCCTATGTGACATCACATGCCAGTAACACCCGAACACATTGCCAAGACAGCTATTATTACGTCATTTGGCCTCTTCGAATTTCAACGAATGACTTTCGGACTCCGAAATGCAGCTCAGACCTTCCAAAGATTCATGGATCATCTGTTCAGGGAATTTCCTTTGGTGTAGTCTACCTGGACGACATCTTGATGCAAAGATCCCACTGAACATGAAGCCCATATCCGAGAAGTGTTTCGACGCCTCAACAACAACGGTCGAACTCTGAAGCTCAGCACGAGACAAGTCTACACAAACTACTAGCTTTAACGGAGGGCGGAGGTATGTAGCGACATGCTACCTCTTTGTATCGTTACGCTAAATTGTTGTAAATATAATTGTATACATTTGTAACATCTCTCTCCTCTCTCTCTCTCTCTCTCTCTCTCTCTCTCTCTCCCTCCCTCCCTCTCTCTCTCTCTCTCTCTCTCTCTCTCTCTCTCTCTCTCTCTCTCTCTCTCTCTCTCTCTCTCTCTCTCTCCCTCCCCCTCTCTCTCTCTCTCTCTCTCTCTCTCTCTCTCTCTCTCTCTCTCTCTCTCTCTCTCTCTCTCTCTCTCTCTCTCTCTCTCTCTCTCTCTCTCTCTCTTCTCTCTCTCTCTCTCTCTCTCTCTCTCTCTCTCTCTCTCTCTCTCTCTCTCTCTCTCTCTCTAGATATTGTGTTACGTTTGATTCGGTTATTTTAAAAATTGTGCCGCCAGACACCTAGATCTACCATTGGGGGGTTGTGAATTTTTCGTTTTTAAGACGATAGATAAAGAAAAATGTTTACTAACACTGGTGTATTTTTCAAGTGTACAATTACTATCGTATTATTTCCAGTTTCTTCTTCGTTGACAATTATGCTGTGTATCATGACGTCTTACGATAACTACTGAGTTTAAATTCCTCTCTGGGACTCACTGTAGTGAATAGGGGCTTGACAATCCCGAGGAAACCTAGCTGTATCTACACCTTCTTTCATTTAGTCTTGGGTTAGGTTTCTCCTTTTTGATTTTTCCTATCAACTCTTGGCCTTATCCGACCCTGAAGGTTTTAGTGGATTCGAGGGCGATGATGACCGAGAGGTAAAAAACATTATTGAATGTATTCAAAAGCAAGACCACCTTTAAACAGATCAAGTAGTATAAGTTCTATTTTCATATAAATTGTCCTGGAAGTCGAAGGATCGTCCGAATTTGTAATCATTATATCAAAAGAAGGAAGCAAGTTCATAACTGTAAACAAAGCTTTTCTTAACAGTGTCTTTTTCATTCCTAGAAAATACTGGATTCATTCTGCCCATCCATTTGTAAGATTTTGATCGTTTACTAGTGCGTACTGATATAGGTGATTATTTTAATAAAACTACTTTAAGTTTTATTTCAAAATCCACTGTAAAAATATTTTTGGTGTGTCTTCAGCTAGATAAATTGCGCCTATTAGAAACTGCATTTCCGTATTGATGGCGTCATCGTGGAATAACAAGTACAGATTGCCCCAAGGTGATTTAGGAAGTATATAATCTATTCAACGCAACTTCTAATAGTTCCCTCATACAATAACTCATGTTTTATTTCGTTATGAACTTCACACTGATATTCTGTAATATAACTGTTCATTAATTTTGATTGTTTCCAGTACCTTCTTGTGCAATTGAACTGTCCTTGACAATACAGTTATATATTTAGCATTGTATGAAATGTAGCCTAGGGTTTCGTATGTTGTGGTTCCCACTATGTACTAGTGAACACTTTTCTACCTACAGTTCTTTGTAGTTTTAATACTGCTATGTTGAAACATGAGTGTTGTTCGTTGTAGTATACAGGATGATCAGTTTATCTCTGACACTATTGGTATCTCGTAAACTATAGATTTGTCGAAAAACTGTAATTTGGAAACCTTCATTACTTTTTAATGGTATTTAAAAATCAGTTTTGCAAACTTAGAAATATGGCGGCCAACTTTAAAATGTCTTTTCCGACTCCCTGTATTTTCCAATTCTACACAAAATTATAAGACTTTTTTGTTCATCGTGATATTTTGATAAACTCACTCGTTTAGGAGTTGTAAGTGCTTAAAGATTCAAAAAATTTATGTGTGATGCATTTTCGATAGCGATATTTCCTACTTCCCATTGTTGAATCACGTTAAAAATAAATTGTTGGAAATTGGCATCAAGTACATGTTTGTTTACCTCGTAACATTCTTCTGTATCGATTACTGTTAACTATTAACTGACTTAATCAATTTCGAAATGTTTCTATTCACTTATTGCCTATTAAAATTTTAAGACTCAGGTGTAAACTCCGCAATATTTAAACAATTATAATTTTATTGTTTAATTGTTTACATCATTTTTATTTATTTTATTATGTTTATTAATTTATGATTTAGCTAGTTTTTCTGTTCCAGAAATTATTTATTTTACTTTTAGTCCTGTGTTAGTCTTTATAGCGTCCTATATTATGCCTAATTACATTTTTAACTTTATTCAACATGGGAAGTACGAAAAATCGCTTACCGAAAATCCATCGCATCAATTTTTCTAAACTTAAGCGTCTGTAACTCTTAAACGAGTGGATTTATCAAAAAAAAAAAAAACGGATTTTGTGTAGAATCCGACAACATCATAAAATATAAAGAGTTCCATAAGACATCTTATAGTTAGCTACCATATTCCTTTAATGGTGGGCATTTTTTAAAGTTTGCATAAAAGATTCTTAAATACCGTGGAACTTTCCTTAATTACAGATCAATAGTTTTCGTGATACCAATGGTGGCCAAGATAAAATGATCACTCTGTTGATCATCTATGGAATAAATTTGATTAACTTAAAATGAACAACACATGTTGAAACTTTCAATCACCAAATTGTTACTGCCCATGTAGGTCTAATACCTGAATATGAAGACTTTGTTACTGAAACGTGTGGAAAATTTTGTGTTTGCTTAATTTTGATGTGTACATTTGAGTTCCATATTTTAAAATACGCAAAACAAAATGTTTGCCAGATATATAAGTCTAACAAAACCCGAATTGTAATTTTATTTAATTTACCAGGTGCACATCTGTTCAGAGTCCAGTGTAGAAAAGGTCCTCATCGAAAGCTCAATGCGACAACAGCTCTCATTATTATTAATACGGTTTAACGGTATATTTGCCATCATTTGTGTATATGAAAACTAATGCATGACGTTACGAGATAATAAATCAACTCTCGTTATCAAGTGTAAAACTTGAATATAAAAGAGAAAAGGACGAATATAGCTTAACAGCCTAGGGAAACTAAAACTGAATCTATTATCTAAGAAAAGAACTCAAGCCTAAAATTAGACCTGAACAGTCAAAGCTAACACTAAATACAAACGTGATCATATAAAACCACAACACAAAGGCCTACACTACACAAAGCAACATAAAGGGATGGAGCCAAGAGAAAGTTGTCATGTTTATCGAAGTTAACAACCATTTTTGCCCCCTCTTTCAAGAGTTTAGTCCTCGATCGTGTCATCATTCCCATTTGTGGAATAAACGGCAAAGTTTCAACCTTATTTATAGTAGAAGATAGTTTTATCTTTCATGTTCTAGTTTTCCACTTGATAACGAGTGTTCATTTAAACTTTGTACACGTCGTGTATTAGTTTTCATATACGCAATTGTTGGTAAATGTCCGGTAAATAATATGAACAATCCACCATTATAAAATAACTTTAAAACCAAAAAAAACCCTTTCATTAAATACACCGTTCGAAATTTTAAAAGGATATTAGTTTTTCAAAAGTTCTATATACGTACATATATGTAATTTTTTCTTCGATTCTCAGTATTTTTACTGTTTATAACTACATCTGTTTACCAAATTTCAAATTAAAAAGTCAAATGGTATGTGTAAAATATCTACCAAACAGATAGATAGGTTAACGAGATGGTTTCTCTTGAGAGTTACACTTAACCATTGCTCATGCACAATAACAGAACTTAGAATGGCAACTTAACATTCAAGTAGGAAAGATAATGGTCTTCTCTTATCACACACGACTTTTATACTATTTACACGTGAGAAAGAAAACTATATTAGTAATGAATAATCATTGTTTCTTAGTGTATATCTCGTAGGAGATAAGTATTTTTTTTTTAATATTAGGTCTAATAATAATAAATATTAATAAACGGTAAAAAAAAAAATGACAAACTTTGTTAGTTCAGTCTTTGAAAAGATATTTAGTATTTAAATAGGGCCAAAACTTGGTTAGCTTCAGTTATAAAAGCGACCTCATTCGTAAAGCTTGTGGTATAAATTCATATTTGATTCACAGCTTTTAATGGCAGCAGTGAAGGTTCATTTTGAACTCACGGACCATTAAATTAAAATTGTTCTTTAATGACTGTGGTATATATGCTAAGTAACAAAATTTAGAAAGTATTTGGTTGTAACGTGGTAATTTTTTTAGTAGTTATAAAAAATCCGCTATTATAGAACAATATTTTTTTAATCCAACTTCATAATGGCCTCAAGGGCTCAATATAGTACAATTATTACCAATTATAGGGGCTTATTATAGTAAATCACTACCAATACAATTTAACATTTCCTACAAGGCTAAAGAGACCAACTTTAGAGGATCTGCTTGCATTACATTGTATGATGGGACCGGGTAAGTACCATGATGACGCCCTTGTTTGTTTTTTAGTTTGTCACTTGTAAATGACCGGTTGAAACCTGTAGTTGTATTAAAATATTGAATTTATATCTAAGAAACAGTGCCAATAAAGTGAGGCTGTGAGGCTTCAATGTGTCGGTTCACGTTCAGAATGTGCTAGTACTGGAGGAGTTAAAGCACGCAACAAGGTATCCTTTCCTCGAAGTTATCATAGGTGGACCGTTAGATGGGAATACTAGAGTTTCTAATTTCTGAACTTCAAACTAAATGGAGTCATAGATTTAACTAAACTCCAGAGTTATAACCGGTTTTCAGTTCTGGACTTACAAAATTGGATTCGTGAGTCAGGGTGTTACATAGTCTAGAACTTTTCGAAAGTCTAGGATTTGAGACGACAGCTAAACTCTATAGTTTACGATTTTGGTTCGTGAGTCCCGGGTTTACAAAACCTGGACTTCATTTTCACTAATTTCAGTGCATTTTTAATACTGGGTGGGAGCAGGATTTAAGTTAAAGTCTAGAGTTTAGTGTGGCTTAACTTACCATCAGTGTAGTTTGGCTGTTGTAGTGATAAGATGGATTATTTCAATTATTTACATGGAAATGTACCACATAGACAAAATGTGCATGACGAAAACCCTTTCGATTTACTAACGGAGGAAGAATTTTAAGAACGATTCGATTTTCAAAGGAGAACATCAGAAAACTGATAAGAATTCTGTCACCAAGACTGCAACCGATTGACCTCAGAGCTACTCACGCAATACCGAAGTGGAAACAAGTCCTGATCGCTTTGCGATATGTTGCCACAGGGTCGTATCACAGGGCAACTGTAGATTTGTTTAAAACAAGTGAGTCAACACCATGTAGTATTATCCATAAAAATGCATTTCTAATATGGCAAAGAATGAGAGCAAAGTATATAAGGTTTCCCAAAGGGAATATAATAACGACACAATTTTATTATTTATTTTTACAAGTACGGGTTCCCTGGAGTGTTATGTGTAGTCGATGGTTCGCATGTGCCAATACTTCAACGCCTGACAAAGAAGAATACAGGAATAGAAAAGAATATTATTCTATTAATGTAATGGGAACTGCTGGAGCAGATATGGAGTTCACTAACATCGTTGTATGGTGGAAAGGGATTACACACGATTCGAGGGTGCCGGAAAACTCTCACCTTTTTGCAAGGTTTGAGAGAAAGGAAATGGTTGGACTATTGATAGGAGATAGTGGTTACGAATGTAACAGATAAGCATCGTTAATTTACTATTATAAATAAATATTCAATTTTCAACTACAGTAGAACCTAATTTAAGGCGGCCTCCTAGAGGCTGAATCTTCTATAATCTGGACTAATTTACATACAAAAAGAACAAAAAACACATCAGTAAAAATGTGAATGTTGATAAGTTTTAAGATAACAGTTAAAACCTCGTTTTAAACATAATACCCACCCATATATAAAAATATCACCATACATAATTTTTTTAGTTTGTTTTATACCTAAAATATATTAAAATTTCTTCAGTTTGCTTGTTGAATTATAAATAATGTATAATAATTACATCTATTTCAAATTAATTTATTTAAAGAGAAATTTCTTTTATTCATTTAACTAGTTTCCTTAAAAATTGCTTTTTTGTAAACTATTGTTAATATTTCTTTTTTTAGGTTTCTTATGACTCCTCATACTCGTCCCAACACTCCAGCTCAACTGAGATATCAAAGTTCTCTGAAGAGAACACTATCTTCGGTCGAGAGGATGTTTGGTCTTTGGAAGAACCGTTTTAGGTATGAATATATACCATAAATATTCAAATAACACGCATTCACCCAGAAATCTATGATACTTTATTCAATGTACACTTTACATTCAAAGTAATTATTTAACTTATTACTTTCACCCTTAGTTTACAAACATCCTTTTAAAAGCTTCCTCTTCATTTAACCGATTTTTGAAATTAGTACAAAACTTGCAAATAAGTGATCATAAATGTTTTAGATGTGTTCACACACAGAATTCATTGAGATTTGAACCAAGAAGGTGCTGTAGGGTTATCACAGCATGTGCTGTGCTGCACAACTTTGGTATACGTCACAGATACAGTAATGTGAAGACGAGCTCTCCCATCTGGATCAGAATCCTCCAAAGAAGACTACGAGGAAGAAGCTGAGCACGACAAAGGAGAAGATGTCGGGTCATTCTACGTCATTTCTCTAACTATATTTAATAATAAATGTAGTAATATCGTAATGTAACTTACAAAATACAGCTAAAATTAAAAAGGATAATATACATACGTGAATGTAGATTTAAAAAACAAAAAACACCACTACTAGAAAACTGTTTGCCAGTAGTTAAACTCTTCCTTGAGAATTTTTATTTTCATCTCGTGCTCCGTTTTCAGGTATTCCATTTTCTTCTCATGGAATTGTTCAGTAAATGATTTAATCTTTTTCACAGTTTTTGCCTTTCCTTTCTCAGCTGTTGAAGTAGTAGGCGCTGGAGTGTACAAGCGGGATGAAGCCCGCTTCCTACACCGCCAACGGCAGTATTTGAATTGGAAGCTTTATCGGCAAGATTTTCCTTCGTGTTTATTTCATATTGGCCACCAATTTCGGTCAGTTGTTCATCATCTACAAAATATTTCGATGTAATAAGTAAAAAGTAGTGTATATAAATAAATAAATGAATTAATAAATATATACCGATTTGCTTAAAATTGGTACAAAACTTGCTTTTAGATAAAGACCGCTTTTTTGTTTGGTAACCAAAAAGTAAATGCAACTATTTGAAGAATTAAAACAATTTTGAAATTTATTTACATTTTTAGAATAATGAATGTCGCAAAAATGTTGCAATGGAAGAAAAGATCCAAGGTGACGGATAATTCTTCTGAATGTTAACTAAATAGCGCAGTGGTTCTAGTTTGATGTAAAAAAGACTTAACTAACTGCCAACTTATTATAGTTACAGTGAGCGCTCAAATTGACGGCCATTAGTAAAAATATCCGACAATAGTTCATATTGTTAGTATTGATATAAACTGTATGGCGCCTATTGCTTATACATTTTTACACTCTTTTTTTTTATTCTCTTCCATGCTTTTTGGGGTTGCTCACTGGTCCTTTTCGTATTATAGGGTCACCATTATACTCTTCACAGACCTTAATAGATGCTTTTTCCACAGTTTTTAGTTTTTTGTCATGTTTCTTCTCAATTTGCGGATTTTTCAATACTAATGATCGAAGCCTATTAAGTTCACCTTGCTCAAACTTCACTAGGTTTCATTTTACCTTTTTCTTCTTTAACTGGATTCATTTTGTTATCAATATGTTGTTCTTCATCACTCATAGCGAATAAATAATCACTACACATAAACACTGAACAAAAAAAGAATTACCACTAACAATAAAAACCATCTGAAGTTTCCCACAACAAAACACCAGCCAAAATCACGGCTCTTTGACACTTTTATGATGGTCTTGTCACAAGATCCATAGTCCCCATATGAACAAAATAAAGCAGGGTCTGGTATGTAAACCATCATAGAAAACAATGTCGCACTATTGGCTGAAGGCAGGACCGCCTGTGTTCCTCTTTCGAGAGATTTATGATATTTATTTCAAAAGTTCTTATATTTAACAACATCTGTAATAATACAGTAAACTTTCAATAATTATATTTCATGCACCTATTGACGGTTTCCTACATTGTTTGCCTTATTTAATTTTTCTTGTGATTATAAAAGTAGTTTATATTAATGTGTTGTGTTAATAGCTATTTATGGTTCAAATTATATTCCTTCTTATAAACTTCGGTCATTGTGTTAAATTTTAAATATAATAACTATTATTGTACATACGCTTAAACTTTTACGTTTTATGCATTAGTTGTAAGTTTCTTATATGTATGTGTAATGTTTCCATTATTACGAATAACTAAAGAGCTATTGGTAAAAACTAAAGAGCTATTTTCTACCTCTGTAAAGTCTTCAAATATTAATAAACATTTTACAGTGTTCTATAGGGTGTTTATAAAAGAACTCCTTGATTTAAAGTTTTATTAGTACACAGTAAAGTTAAATTAATAGTTATTAAACCTATATATTATTAAAGAGAATGTTCTCAAGTTTTTTTTCCATACATAATAAAGTTCTATATGAGCACCATTTGTTGCCCTGGCCACGTCTAAACGATATTCAGTTTCTTTCCAGGTATTCAGCAGCATATCAGACGTGACGGATGCTACAGATTCAACAATCCTCTCCCTCAGATGAGCAATGTCACGGATCTTCTCGGAATACACAATGTTTTTTACATGTCCCCAAAGGAAAAAATCTAGTGGAGTCAGATCTGGGCTCCTTGGTGGCCATGCAAGTGGCTCACATCTACCAATCCACCTATTAGGAAAACGCAAGTTCAACGCATCACGGACACGGTTGCTGTAGTGAGGTGGCGCGCCATCTTGCTGGAAGAAAATTGGTCCCTTTTCTTGTTCAATAACATCTATTTGTGGGAAAACGTATAGTTCTAACATATCACAATAAATATTCCCATTAATTGTCTTCTCTGAGAAGATGAAAGGTCCGACGATACGATCATGCATCAATCCACACCAAACATTGACTTTGGGCGAGTCTCGCTGATGTTCTATGAATTCATGCGGTGGCTCTGATCCCCAAATCCTACAATTGTGTCGATTGACAGACCCACTTACGTGAAATGTCGCCTCATCAGAAAACATGACATTTTCCAGGAAGTTCTCATTTTCTTCAATGCTGTCCAAAATGAAGACTGCGAAATCGACTCTTTTCACTTTGTCAGTGATCTTGATTTCATGAAGAAGTTGAATCTTATACGCACGAATTTAAGCCTCTTTCGCACCACTTTATACACGGTAGACTTAAGTATTCCCAACTCCAAACTTCGTCTTGCCAATGACTTTTTAGGGCTACGAGTACAAGACGTACGGATTCGTTCCACATTCTGTTCAGAGACTGAAGGCCTACCCTGAAGGTGACTTCCCTTTTAAGACACTACCTGTTTCCCGAAACTGATTATACCAATTGAGAATAGTTTTGTTAGTAGGTGCAATACCGCCATATTCACGTCAATAATTACGCTGAACTGTGATCACTGAACTTGATTGAATAAACCAAATCACACATTGAGCTTTTCCCTGTGGTGTAGCCATGACTGTTGAATAGTGACTGGCCGGCGCTCTTCCCCCACCATGCTCGCTCCAAGGTCATGCACGGGTGCCAACTGCTATCGAATATTAGCCAAAAAATCTTGACAATATACTGAACTCAAGTTCGAAAACCGAATGTTTATTGCTGATTTCGTTTTTTAATTATGATTTTTTAAATCAAGGAGTTCTTTTATAAACACCCTGTGTTACTCGCAAATTACAGGTTCTTATTAATTATTTTTGCAATACTTTTTATTCATGTTATAATAAACCAGATAAATTATAATTTTAGAGCATTATTTTTCTCACATTTATTCACTTTCAAACAGCATCAAGTTAAAATATAACAAAATATATTGAGATGAAGAATTCAAATGGTAGAGGGACCCAGCCGCTGCCCAACATTAGAACACTCGTTTCTCTACAATTCCCCACTTGACTCCAGGGTTTACCAACATCAAGTCCTTGACTTCACCAAGTTCTAGCCTTAGTAGATCCGAGAGTTTACGGTTCAAGCCCGCGACTCACGACATCAAGAGTTTATTTGAGTTCTAGACTTACTAAGTCCTGGAGATTTTAGCCCCTGACTCCTGAACCACCTCATTATGAAAATCGAAAAGGATATAATTGATATAAATGAAAAAAATATAATAAAAAAGTGATTACTATTCACGTTTTTATTTTTTGGTAAAATTAAAAGTTCCCGTGAAAAAGTTCAGTTAAATTTAATTATTTATTTTAAGTTTTATTTGTGTTTAAGTTTAAACAAGTAGGCTACCTACTCACCACCCCCTCAGGGCGTCACCTATAGTGAGTAAGAGCTTGGCAATCCCGAGGGATCCTATTTGCAGCTACACCTTTTTTCATCTAAGTTTTCGGCTTTTTCATCTTTTCTATCAGGTCTCTCTTGACCAACTCTTGTTCTCTTCCTATTCTGGTGCTATTATTAGAGTATCGGAGGACTAGGGGTCTTTATTTTATGTTCTTTTCTTCCTTTTTTTATAAGAACATGACCGAGAGGTTTTTGCCTTTAAACAACAAGAAGAATAGAAGAGTCGTTCCACCATTATTTTACTAGATTTGTAAGATGTTATCAACATTTTTTGTCTGGATTTTTAAGCTATGTTACTAACATTTTTTATCTGGATTTGTAATATATGTTAGCAAATTTTTTCCTTAGATTTGTAAGCTATATTAGCATCATTTTTTGCCTGGATTTGTAAGCTATGTTACCAATATTTTTTGCCTGGATTTGTAAGCTATTACCAACATTTTTTACCTTTATTTGTAAGCTGTTACCAACTTTTTTTTTTACCTTTATTTGTAAGCTATGTTACCAACACTTTTTTACCATTATTTGTAAGCTGTTACCAACATTTTTTTACCTTTATTTGTAAGCTGTTACTAACATTTTTTTACCGTTATTTGTAAGCTGTTGCCTGTTACCAACATTTTTACCTGGAATTATACGTTATGTTACGAATATTTTTGTTTAATAGTCATAACGTTCTTAATTTGTTGTGTAGATGGATCATATGAGGATCTGTTCATACTCATTTAAAGCTGCATAAAATGAGCTATGCACAACCTTATAAGTAAAAGTAAAGTTATGGCTAAAAAACAATTTATAACGGCCTCCATTTTGAAATTGACACACAGATTTTACTGAAAATATTATCAAATCATTCTTTAGACAGTTGTACTAAATGGTTCAAATTTGATGTCAATATGATTACTCGTTCGTTAGTAATTGAACAGTTGTAGTTTTGTAGGGTCACCAATATGGCATGCTGCCCTTTAAGTTACCAGAAGCGTTCCGTTAGATGGCAGCACTAGGTTCTTTAATATTTCAGCTTCGACCGTGGAGGTGCGGTTAATGTTTTAGTATGTGCAATCAGTGGTTATAGTCTTCGTTCAGACAATTATGGTATGTATGTATTCTACAAGACATTTTTTTAAAGTCCTGTTTGTATTTGCCGCCTATATAGTCTACGCAAACAAATGGCGCTAGCGTAGCATGTTTACGTGAATTAATAGGCAGCTGTTAGCAAAATGATTTATTAATTTTCTAGTTAATTGTCAATATTCATCTGTTTATAATGAGTGCTATAGTTATTGATCCCTCCAAGTGCGTTATTAAAGGTACGTGCGTAACCCGGTTTTTGATGGAAAAAAACATTTCGGCAGCCGAAATTCACCGGCAAATTTTTGACGTTTACGAGCCGATTAATGTCCATCTATTGATTTAGGAGGTACTGACCGAGAGTTTTCTCAAACGACAACGACAGTTGCTCTCCACACTTCTTACCATTATCTATTTCATGCGCCCAGCGTTTTCCGTTTTAAATCTTACAAGTATTTTCATAGCTACTAAAATTTCACAATTACAAATATTCAGGACAATCTGTATGGGGTTATAAATATGTATGGACCTGAGAAATTATTTTATACTTTTTAATCAGTTTTAAAAACGTGGTTAAAATTTTTATTTTTTATTTTATAATTTATTTTCTGCTTTTTAGTCTTGTGTTTATGAAATTTTGCAATCGATTTTAAACATCTTGATGAGATTAACAAATCTCCTAAAACCATAATGTTGATGCCACCGAATGATTTATTTTCCTTCTTTTTCAGTTGTCGTAATCTAGAATCGATCATGCAAAACGTTTCGTATGGAACCATGGAAATCTCATTCGATGTCCTTCCACTGATTTCGCAAGACCTTCAAATACTTACCAGTGAGTGGTCCCAAATTTCCTACCATTTTTCCCTCCTTCTCAACTGGTAATTTAAATAATGTGTGCAGCGATGTTCCACCAACAAGTCGTGCCGCTACACCGGTCAATGCGCCAACTTTTAACTGCTTTCTTACCATAGCAGCGATTGACGGGCAGACAAGAAAGCGAATTCATATTGCATTGTCATCCAGTTCTGAGCTATGTTAAGTTTCAAGTTTAGCTCATTGGAAAAGTTGTTTAAAATCGTTTGCAAAATTTGTACCGATCAGAAAACAAACAGACAAGAAAGCGAGTTAGTAAAAACGTGTTAAAATAGCGTATTTGTTTAATTAAGATTAAACATGTATTTATTTAGGTTACCACTTATATTACATTTTAAAAAGCCATTTTTACATTTTTACATGTTTTTTTTTTACCAAATTTCTTTGTACTACCTTCCTGTGGACGTTACCCCATAGTTCGGAGTTACTGAAACATTACTACAACAAATTAAATCTTTATGTTGGATTTTTGAATTTATTTTAAAAAATGATCCAGCAATGAGCTCTCGAATCACGAAATCCAGTGTTTCTATCTCCAATACTTAAATATTACCTAATGTATGAGTACGGTGTTTTTAATGGGAGTTTCAATAAAGTGACGTGAACTTATACCCCATCTACTATATTAATACCCCATCAGATGACTAATTATAGGTAATTAATACTATATTATATTGATATTGCACTTATTTTGAAATTGTTTATTTGTATTATTGTTGAAGATAGTTAGGTCTATTAACAACTTACTTCAATATGAAAAAAATACAATAATAATGTACTGTATACACATGATTTGGTTGTTGATATAAACATGATTGTACTAAAAAAGAAAAAAATATTCATTAATAAATATCAATCTTAGATCCTCATACGTTTATTCTCAGACAGAGTTGTGAGAATATAGTCAGAGACAGTGGTTGTGAAGCAATGTCTTTACGCAGGATGGTACGCAGTAGGCGGGTGAAATGAATAGTAGCGCGCTCCGCCAACTCGACTGCCTCTCATTCTACATGGCTTTCTTTTCTATTCGAAAACCTCCAATTTGCACTGTTGGACAAATGTAGACAATTTGTTTTCTTTTCCAATGTAAAAAATTGATTGTGTGTGTGTGTGTGTGCTTAGTTATTTTAAAGAAAATTAATAATTGTTATTATGTTTGGTTCATTTGTTTACTTTTGCTTACAATCTGAGAAAAAAACGAACACGGTAGAGGCTGCCTGAGGGCGTAGCAAGGAGTCCCCAAATGACATTTACGTCTGACTCACTGTCTTCACCAATAAAAACCTATATTGTCCCACATTACCTTGTCATATAACCCACCTTCGTACCTTCATACAACTAACAAAATCCCTTTAACAAAATAATTGTTTGGGCAATTTAATTGCTCAAATGTTTTAGCTTGTCAAATGCTTTAGGGTGTCAGAAACATACTCCAAAGTTTTTTACGAGTGAGGTGAGGATAATTTGTTATAAACTGTTTAATTTGCAATGGAACATTTTTGATAGTTTTTAAGAAACATCACTGTTTTTAAAGTTTTATAAAAAATTCAAAATTTGTTGTGTATTGAATTCCAAAGAAACATTAGTCTAGTCCTAACTTGATCGGTGAAGTCGGTGAGTTGTGACGACCTCAAGTTCGAAGTGACGATTGCTATACAATTAAGGACAACTATAAAAGGCAATTGATAAAGTTAAATCATCACATGCCAAATGTGAGGTTGAAATATTGAATACATAATCTAATAACTCACTTTTCAAAAGTAGAAAAAAGCGAAGGCTTATACAGTGTTCATAAAGTATGGCAAATTTATAAAAATATCTTTAAAATGGTTGAATATAAAATGTTAGTTTTTTGTGCATGTTTATAAGATTACAATTACTTCCAGTTTTGATAGTTTTAAATTTTGACAGTCATCTTGGATCTGCCATCTAGAAATTAGGTTTAATTTTTTAAAATAAGAATAGGGTCATGCGGCAATTGTTTTTACATTGTTTTTTTATTTTTTATTCTGGGTTCAATGGTAGAATCCGTTTTTATATTTCATTTCCTTGTAAAGTTATCAACTAATACAACTCAGAACATTTAAAATCTTAATTTACAGGTGGACAAATGAGTTGGGTTTACTTTAAACACATACATGCTGTAGTTTAGAACTTATGATTTTCGAAGATGCTCAAATTATTGCCCTAGAGCTATTTGGCAGAGTCCTAAACGGTTTAAATTTCACCAACTACTTTAGAAATGGTCTGATCAGTAATAGAGTTCGTTTCTTGTACGTATCTTATTTTGTAGTTCATTTAGGTTTTCTTGTTGGTTAAAATACATTTTACTTTTTAAATATCCAAATAGGAAGTAATCAAGAAGAACAAGGTCAGGAAAAACTACGGCATGTTTAAAGGTAAATACCCAACTCATTTGTCCGCCTGTAAATTAGGGTTTTAAATGTTCTGTAGTTATATTAGTTGATAACTTTTTGGAAATGAAATACAGTATTAAAAACGGATTCCACTTTGGACTCATAATAAAAAAAAAGAAAAGAAACTATGTAAAAAAATGTGTCACAGAACCTTTTCCATTTTCCACCTCACCCATACCTTTTCTTGAGATTGCATAAAAACATTCTTGTTTCACCACCACTGTATGGAGGTTTTTTAAGAAATTTGTTTTATTTGTTACATTTTCAATATTTCTATGTTTTCCTTCCAATTACAAACATATTTTGTCTTCAGTATTTCATATATACAGGATGTTCCGTAAAATTTAAGAATAATTGAATTTTAATCGATATAATTTTTAAAAATATGAATATACAAAAACGTGAATTGTATGTAAAGACGGCACAGGGACAATTAGGAGTGGGGAAATCCCTCTCGGTCATCATCACTTTAAAGCCCTCGAATAATCTAATAGCGTTAGAGTCGGAAGAGAACAAGAGTTGACCAAGAGAGACAAAATAAAAGACAGGAATCTAACACAAGACTAAATGAAATAAGTTGAAGATCCAGCTAGACCTTCGAAATTTCAGAGCCCGTACTCACTATAAGAAAGCTCCTGAGGACACCTCTCGATCATCATCACCTTTTAAAAAAAGGAAGACAAGGACATAGAATAAAGACAATCCGCGAATATACTAATAGCGGCATATTCGAAAAAGAAAAAGAGTTGGTCAAAAGAAATCCAATAGGAAAGAGGAAAGAGAGGGATCTAACCCAAGATCCCAACTACATGAATTCCAGCTAGAATCCTTCGAGATTGCCAAGCCCGTATTCACTAAAGTGAGCCCCTTAAGGCAACCAGGAGTGTAAACTAAACGTGTACATCGGGCTGTACAATATTATAACCAACTTAATATATAATACATAGGCCTACACTCATTCACCTTCTATATAGAATACAGAGTGTCCCGAAAAAAGTGGACTGGCTATTCATGTTCAGATTATTACATCAAAACGAACAAAAATTGTCAAATAACATATAGTCCAATTTAGGTTCATTATCCGTCTATCCGTCATTTTTTCTTTTACAAGAAAACAAAATATTATAACTCCATAAATAGATAAGATATTGCATTCAGATTTGATATAAGCTTTTTATTATGTTATGTGTTACTAGTGTACCAAACAGAATGACTTTATTATTATTACGTATTTTCAAATTGACGACAATTTTGTTTAAGTTAACAGTTTTGGAGATATTTGACGTTAAAATTCGACGCTTTGAAATTATTTAAATAAAGACTTTGTGTTTGGTACATTTGTAAAACGTAACATACAAAAATTATAGTATATGTAATTTCTCATTTTTCATTCGTTTTGATGTATCTGAAAATGAATTGCCAGTTCACCTTTTTCGGGACACTCTGTATATATGAGCCGCAGAAACGGTGATTGTTAAAAAAAAAACTAACAATAAACCTAATTAATTGTTTTTAGAAAATTATATTCCCTTCATTGTAGATATATATTTTTTATATTGCGGATACCCTAAATATTGTATTTAAGCAATAATTACCCCCCCCATTTTTATAGTTTTACTGTACTACAAGGGTTTAATGAGTTGGCAGGACCAGAAATCATAAGTGGGTTGTGTAACAACAGCCAGCTTCATCATGTCGATGGGACCTTGACATAGTTTTTGTTATCGTTATCAGCTGCTGTGTTCTCTCCCCCTTCGTTGCTCTCAGCTTTTCACCTTCAAAAATAATTGTAGTTATTATTTGAAATGTAATGTTATTATAACGGTTAATGTTTGCTTACACCAATAAACGTTTAAAAAATATATATATATACTGTAATAGTAATGGAATACAAAAATGTCTTCACAGATATTTTCATTGCACTTATTGAAATTATTAATACGGCCTGAAAACATGAGATCATATAATATAGTGGGGCTAGGGTTAAAAATGTATCGTTGTTCTTGAGACCAGTTAAACGTTAAGTCTGTGCAATTTAAATTAAATTTATCGAGTTTTTGCAAATTCCTTTAATTTGTTCAAAAAATGAAGTGTAACATGTCATTTTAACAGTTGAACGATACCAATTGATATCAATAGTTTACTTCCGTACATATACGCAGTAAAGAGGAAGTAATGTAATTAGTCAAAAAATCAATGTCCAGTTTTTTACGGATTCATTCTTTTTGAGGTCTATTGAATCCAAATGTGTTTTATTGTTGGAATTATGTCTGTCTGTCCTGAAGTCTGTCATATGTGCAGCCCAAACGTATAGATTGATTTTATATTTCTGTAATATTTTGAATATTTCTCGGGACTTAAAATTTTTTTTTGATAAATCACAATTATTATTACTTTAAAGACAAAATTAGAGTTTTCTCAAAATTGCATCTAACGATTTTGATTAAATGTTGTTCAAGTGTAGCCATTAGGATCCAAACAAGCTCTTTAAATTTAGAGTCTCTTACGAAATTTCTTCTATTTCGAACGTATGTTTCCTTTTACTCTATCCTCTTCGTTGCCCATTTAGAGAAGGACAAAAAATATACAGAGTGTCTCAATTAAAGTGAACCAATAGCTAACTTTATATATATATATATATATATATATATATATATATATATATATATATATCGGACAACTTACTTCTAATTGGGGCAGCTACGTTTTGAATAATTGCTTCTTTCAGTTCTCCATCTCTTACGATTGAATACCTTACTGGCCTCTTGATGTTTCCAACGAACCCGTTGGTTTCAAACTTACGAACAAGGACGTACGCGACTACATTGCGTACTTGAGGGTCAGTCTCTCAAACCGTTTCCAGTACGAAACTTTCTTAACTCGGCTGATAAATTCAGTTCACATCGATGGAATAAAAAAAAATCATTTAATTAATTATAAACTACTACACCATGTACTAGATTTCTGTGTTTAAAATTTGTCAACAATGAGGAAACTCGTTGATATGGCAACAAATAAATAGTAAAGTATATATACATACAATAAAGTAGTTCTCGTGGATAATACTTTCAAAAGACTCGGTATAATCAATTTCAATTTTTTTGAACATCAGTAGGGAGAACAGTTCTGGAATCTATTTTATTCAATTTTCCAGATAAAATAAACATTTGAATCTTCAAACTTGTTCCATAGTTTTAGTTCCAAGAATTACAGTACGGTTTCATTTCACTCTTGGAACATAAATCAGGGCGAAATATTTCGCTAGCCGTAAAATTAAAACAAAGCTTTTTGGAAATATGACTGTTTTTCTTATTTGATCAGTTCCCGAAGTATTGCCGTGTAATTTTGAATCACTCTGTATAAAACTATTAGTCTAAATTTATTTCAAACCAGTGTATAGAATAATAAAAATATTTACATTATTAAAGGGTGCAGGTAGGCAAAAAAGTTTTTCGAAATTTTTATTTTGGTGTTTTATTATTATATGAAATCTTCTCTTTCAGATGATGTAATTGTTTTTTTCCTACGACAATTCTAAGTGCCCAAAAAAAGTAATTAGTGAGTCGTGTCGAGTTTTCTGGCGCATCGACAATTTCACTGTCAGGCAAGCGACATAACATTTCATATTGTGCTACTGTACTGGATGGAAATGATTTTGTTTTGTGAAATAAAATCAGTTGGTTGCACTGCTTATCCTTCACAAAGCAGACAGCTGAGCTGACAAAAGACACAAGACAGCTATTTAGTGGTTATGTTTCAATGTTTGTTTTGTGAAAAGTTTGTTTAGTTGTGAAATATTGTGTAGAAAGTTTGAAAGAAAGTGTGAAAATGCCTAGGTTGAAAGTTTCGTACAAGAAGAAAAGTGTGTTTCATGGTAATAGATATACCAAAGTCTGCAAACAACCTGTAAATACTGTTTCTTCTGATTGATCTCATGAGGTAAAAACTAGGCTTAGCCCCAGTAGTAAAACTAATGGTCTCCAACAAAAACCTCAGAGTTCATCTTCCAAAAAAATTGACTTTGAGGCCTATAAAGACTTTTTACCCCAGGGTAATGGCAATTGCATTTTTGATATTGATTTATTGAGTAAGGCCATAAAGGGTTTTGTTCGCTGCAAGTCATGTGATTCCGATGATTGTATTGAACTGCGGCTGAAAGACGATTCAAAACACGGACTTGCAGTTTTGATTGAGCTATATTGCAATTTGTGTAAGAGCAAAACTATGTTTAGAAATTCTAGTTTAAGTTCCACAACCCCTAAGAAATATGATATTAATTTAAAATTTGTGTATGGAATGAGAAGTATAGGAAAAGGTTTTTCCGCAGGCAATGTCTGTGCGCATTATTAGATTGGCCTTCTCCGCCGCATCGTTATGGGCCTTACACCAAAGTTCTCAACTTAGCCATGGAAGTATGTGCCTAAAACAGTATGATTGAGTCAACAAAAGAAGCAGTAATTGAAAATGATGGTTCTGCGGATCTGGTCGCAGCTTTAGACGGAACATGGCAAAAAGCGGGGGCATAAGTTGCTAAATGGTGTTGTTAGTGTTACGACTGTGGACTTGGGAAAATTATTAGACGTTAGCGTAATGACAAAGTATTGTCAGGTGTGTAGTGTTGCCTCTAACAAAAACCAGGTTCCTGAAGAACAAACCTGTACACAAAATTATCAGGGATCTGGTGGCGGCATGGAGGTTGCCGGGGCGCTGTCAGTATTTGAAAACTCAAAGCAAAGAGGAGTGAGGTACGTCAAGTATCTGGGGGATGGGGACAGCAAAGGTTTCCAAGAAGTAATAAATAAAAAGCCTTATGGTGAATCAGTTGCTATCGAAAAATTAGAATGCATAGACTATGTGCAAAAACGCATGGGGTCAAGGTTTCGTGCGATTGTAAAAAGACATGAAAGGTAAAACGTTAGATGACGGAAAAGTTCTGGGAGGCAAAAAAAGATTAACTAATGGATAGATTGACAAACTTCAAAATTATTATGGCCTAGCAATTAGGAGAGCTGATTCAGACAAGAAAGATATCAAAGAAATGAGACGAAATATCTGGGCAACATATTTTCACAAGCTGCATTCTCGCTTTCAGATGAGCATTCTCGCTATGGGCTTTGTCCGAAGGGTTCAGTTTCATGGTGCGGCTATAATAAAGCTGAAACTGATAAAGATACATATAAGCACAAAGACAGCCTCCCTGAGTCATGCCGGTTAGTCATAAAAAAAAAATTTATATATATATATATATATACAGAGACCTCTCAACTGATGATTTACTCACCAAATATCTCCAAGGTCAAACCCAGAATCAAAACGAGAGTTATAATAATATAATTTGTAGTAAAACCCCAAAATCGACATTTGTTAGAATTGACACCCTAACATTAGGTGTATACGAGGCTGTTTTATCCTTTAATGATGGCCACATCAGTAAATTAAAGGTTTATAAACAACTGGGCCTAAAAGTTAGTGAAAACTGTGTTAGTGTGCTGAAACGAATGGATATTATTAGACTAAAAAAAAGCCGAAAAACGGCCAATGATATGACCAAGGAAGCTAGGCAATCAAGAAGAGCGAAAAGAAAGCTTCAAGAGGATCTGGAAAGTGACGTAGAAGATCCAGATTATGATGCAGGGCTGTTTTAGAAGTAGACTACAGCTGCAGAGTGACAGTAAGTTTTAACGCTGTTTTTCCGAACACTAACTTTTTAAGACAAAGGTACTCTTTTTTCAAAATACTTGAGATAATTGGCTGAAACCTTTTGTGTAGATTAATTTCTATGAACACAGTCTACATAACTAGGTTTATTACAGTGTGAGTTCTAAAAAAGTATTAAAAAATATTTTGTAACAGAATTATACATTTTAAAAGTAAATCTTTTTTTAAATTCAAAAGTTAAAATTTTTTGCTTAAATAAATTGCTCTAGTGATATGCTCACAAATACTAGTAGAAAATGCCTATCAAATTTCAAATATGTACCTTTATTACTTCTTAAGATAAGTGTACCTAAAGTTGCGTAAATTAACATGGCAGGTATAGGGCCGACCCGCTCCCCTTAAATTATTACAGATTTAATTGTGTATAAAATACTTTGTGTGTTTCATCTGTAGCCTATATTTAAAACGAATGAATTAATTCCATCGATTAATGTAAAATATCAATAAAAGTAAAATATTTTTATATAAATACAATACGTGTTAGAACCAAATACAACTACAGGTTATACTGTAAGAGTATTTGTTGCATTGAGTTCTCATATGTGATGTAAAGTATTGTGAAGATAGTTGTACAGTACCCAGAGTGTGTCTGGTGTAATGGGCGTGTCCTCCCTTCTACTTGTTTCCCTAACCTGACTTGACGGTACAACTCACTCCAAGAAAACTAGGTACACAAATTACTGCTTAGCTACAGTTAATTCTTAAAGTTTAAGTACAAGTTAAATCTTAAAAGTTTAATTTTGTAAACGTTTTATTCTTATTTACACCGATGAAAGAAAAGGAAGTAGGGTAAGCGTTTACACAGTAGCATTTGAGGTCTATATTTTTGTGTTGGGGTTGTACCGCTGAAAGCAAACGCAACAAACGAAGTGTGGGGGCTCCTCTTTTCCTCTCCATCCCAGACACATTCTTTCCTTGAGGATACTGTTGCCGTGGTTTGACCGTGTGTGATTCGTCCATTTTTCTTGTCGCCTAAAGGAGAAAAACCGCAGTGTCATCATCGCCTTAAGAGAAGAGAGTAGAAACCTCTAGTCATGGTCGGAAAAGAACAAGAGTAGGTCAAGAGAGACCCTATAAGAAAGATGTAACCCTAAACTACACGAAGGAAGGTGTAAATCCAGCTAGGTTCCCTGGGGTTTACCGAACCCCACTACGATTCACTATGATTCGTCCGAAGTTACATCTCAAACGATCTATGAAATTTTATTTTATTTTTAGATTTTAGGGTTTTTTGGTGAACTAGAAACATTGGTTTTTTTACTCGTGTTTCTGTCTTTTTTAAATAATGGGACCACATAGGTTCATCTAGAAACGTGTACAGTCAATTATAGATAAAACAAAAATTGTGAGAATTTGAACATTAAGTGTTTCAATATAAATTTAAAACACTTATAGTTTAGTTTAGACAATTATGTTTTATCAACGTTTATAGTTTACTCGCTAACTATTAAACAGATAAGGCGATGTTCACGTTAAATAGTTTATACCTTCTCCACAGAAGTACAAGAGATGATTCGGTCTTTTCTTGCTATTTTAAGTTGTTAGAATTTTTGTCTTTAATCATTTCATAGTGTTTCAAAAATATGTGTTATCTAATTTTGGGAAACAATGTATAGCATCAAAATGTTGTTATAAACTTATGTGCGAAAACGCCTCTTTATCCGTCTGTCGGCCATTTTGTGTTTTTTAGAAAATAATGAAAACCTTTGAAGTTATTAAGATTTCGAGTAGAAATTAGGTTTACACATTTATCATGCTACGTTTTACCAGTTTACCAAGAATTAAACCTTTATATTATAAATTGTTAAAATGCCGGTTATTCGAAATTTTTAATATTAAATATCTCTAAACACACAAAAATGTGAACGGCCGCCATTTCGATGTATAAGATGAAGTATTGATTTTTAACTGGTAAACGTCGCATGGAAAATTTGTATACCAAAATTCAACTAGAAGTCTTAATAATTTCTAAATTTATCATTGTTTTTCGAATAAAACAAAATGGCCAACAGACTGATAAAGATGCGTTTTCTTACATATGTTTGTAAGAAACTGTTTTTTAAATTTATGCCTTGAATCATTTCCCGAAATTAGGACACATGTTTTTCAAACCGTTGTATATTGTATATAAATGAATGACAAAAGTTTTTTTTACATGTAATTAGAGATATGCTTTTAAAGTTGTAGTCTTTTTTGAAACACCCCATTACTGACTTTAGTTTATATATCGACTATATTGCACGGTTTCTAATATTATACTTCATTGAATTATATTTCAATTTTATGTTTTACCAAACCATTATACATTACGGTTTTCCTTTTGATATTAAATGCATAGGTGTCTACTATTTTGACGCCTATATTTCTATACAATATCTCGGTTTGTAAAAATACAATGCCCCAGTTCCAACGCACAACGCACAAATTACCGTGATGCGTGGAATTTTTAATAAAGAAATCATTTAGAAGCTCCGATAAATTAGTTTCGCGATACCATATCTCGGAACTAAACAAAACAGATTTAATCACTGAACTAAATAGGTTTCTTAACAATGCCAAACTTATGTTCTGTGCTTTTGTAATTCCTCATTTAAAATGAGCAACACCTGTGTAAACTCTAATCACCAAATGATTGAAGACGCACAGATATCAACAATGAACACTTTATTTAAAACAAGACGATATTTCAATTGCTAAACATATATTTTTTTCAGATTTATAGCTCACGCCGTGTTCAAATTAGGGGGGGGGAGGAGGGGTATGATATCTGACATTAATTTTTTCGTTAAATAAACATGCATATTCGAAATCGGAATAACTTCTAGTTTTATTTGATACACCACACATAATATAACTAAATTTTCATTTTTCAATTCCATAATTTTGCCACTTAACCACTCCAACGTCGGTTTTTTTGTTACCACTATATTTTTCCTATGTTATGCGGGACAATACAACAATATAAATGCAAAGTTTGAAATGATTTATTGTCTTGTCCGTGTAAACTGGTTGCGACTTACAGACAGACGCGATTGTGAAATTATAAGGGTCCTCGGTTCTACTTACGGACCCTTATATTTATTAAAGAAATAAATGAAAACACAATCTATTTTTATGGGTATTGCTTTGTTTGTCTCACATCTCATAAAAACTGCTTTATTCGTTATATAAAAAACTATAATATGTTTTTTCTCACTGCAATAATCCAAATAATAAGTCACGCCGTGTTCAAGTTAGAGGGGGTAGGGGGTGTTATATCACGACTCTTCAAATTTGGCCTATCGCCAACAATTTTTTTGGTCAAATATACGTCCATAATATAATCATTGGATTAAAATAAATAGCTTCTAGTTTTATTTGATACTCCACGCATAAATTTACAAAAGAATTGCCAACTGGGTAATTTTTGCCCTTTAACTACCCCAAGGTCACTTCTTTGTTACCGCTATATTTTCATGCATATGGGAAAATACAAAGAATATAAATGTAAAGTTTAAAATATATAGTATTTATCGTCTTGTCTGTTGCGAATTGCAGATAAACAGATGGACAGACAGCCGCGTGAAGTTATAAGGGTCCTTGGTTTTAACTATGGAACATAAAAAACACAAAATTACACTTTTCTTAAAATCGACTCCAAGAATTTTGATCAAATTGTATTCAAGTGTAGACTCAAAAGGTCACCATCTATTCAAAAATTTCTGTTCGTGAGTGGTAAAAAATTATAACAATAAGTCATCGGGTTGAATTAAAGATGTAATTTATCAAAATCGGCGTCACCGATTTTATTCAAATTTAGTGCAATATGAAGAATAATAACCGTGATTAAAACATGTGTAAAATTGCAAGTTCACCGTTCCGGAATAATTGGCAAAAACTCAAAAAGAACCTTGACATTTGTTTAAAGACACAAGCGAAGCAAGATAGACAAAATGTAAATATTTTTTAACAGTTCTGTCTTCCTGCCTGCCTGCCTGCCTGCCTGCCTGCCTGCCTGCCTGCCTGCCTGCCTGCATGCCTGCATGCCTGCCTGCATGCCTGCCTGCCTGCCTGCCTGCCTGCCTGCCTGCCTGCCTGCCTGCCTGCCTGCCTGCCTGCCTGCCTGCCTGCCTGCCTGCCTGCCTGCCTGTCCGTCCGTCCGTCCGTCCGTCCGTCCGTCCGTCCGTCCGTCCGTCCGTCCGTCCGTCCGTCTGTCTGTCTGTCTTTAAACTTTACCAAAGAAGCAAGATACAATAATATATATAAAAACAATTGATTTTACTTTTATTTAATTTTCCCAAATTCGACTTTTTAATTTGATAAATTCGGCGTAGAAGCGGGTATTCAATCAAAATAAGTACGAATACCTTGAATAAATATATTATAGTTGACGTCGGCTCCTGGGAATTCAGTAGAATCGCTGCGACAAGTTGTTTTGTATTTGAAACTGCTAGAAGAGTAGTCCTGATGTGGTTTCCCGAAGTTTGATGAAAATCGGTTGAGTAGTTCTAGTGAGCTGCTAGTCCGGTGTTTTTTCCCCGTAGTACTGCTTTGCTGATCTTGAATGAAGTTCGTTAAATTTGATTACATGAACTTAATATTATTATTAATGATTTTGGCTCTGTGTCATATTAGTTTGATATCAGTGTATTCAATGATTTACTTTTAGTTATTCATTTAAATCGATGTTTGTCATTGCAGCCTGTATGCATCTCCATTTAACCTGTCCTGAATTTAATTAAATACAATTTCATAGTATGAAGTTGTAGAAAATACTTTTTTGTCGAAAATTTTCTAAGTCGAATAAAATCTTTTATAGAAATTTAGCTCTTCAAAAACGTCTATATAGGTCGAAGAAAATGTTAAGAGTAATTTACCTTGGCAGTTTATCTAACCCGAGTAAACTATGTTTTGATAAAGTGGGAATATTCCCACATAATATCCCACCTTTCCTCCCTTCTGTCTTTTAGTGTTTTCCACCGTTATTTCGAATTGTTTTGTCTATTTTGACTCTTATTATGTACTGTAGAATTTATTCTAATAATTTTGTTATCAATTTGCCTTCTAATTGCTCTTTAATTGTACTTGTAATCTATTCAATATTTCTCTCTTGCGGTCTGTGTTTACACCAGATGCGAGCGCCGAGCATACGATATTCATGAACATTTTTGGTTCAATTTATAACCTTTACCATTTTTGTTTTTTCGCTGTAACTTTTGTTCCTGTAGAAATTTTCTAATTCTGTAAACGTAGCCCTCTTCTACCCATTTACAGGTTTTTCTGGAAACTCGAATGAATGTTCTACGACGTAACTCTCCGAGTTATTTTACTTTGAAGTTTTCGAAATATTTCTTTAATCAACTTTTGATCCTTTTGGTTTTCTTCTTTTTTCTTCTGACTTATTATAGCTCTGTATTTGTAACGAATGAATCTGTTGAGTTTTCTTCATATTCCCGATGGTTGTCGTATTACGCGTAGTTTAAGGTCTCGTTTTATTACCTTTTCGTTTCTGAGTAACCCCCTCCCACCATTTTGCCATTTATTGTGCTTTCTATGGTCATTAGATTTATACCTTCTTAAGCTAAATATATCAAATAATCTTTCCAATCTTAAATATTTTGTTCATAATTTGAATTGGAAGATTCCAATTATGTTATTTTCTCACTCTAGAGTCTATATATAGTTTGTTTTGAAAAACTAATTTTAGTTTTTCTGAAAACTGACAGTAATTTTTTCTAAATTTAGTGGATATTTCCTATCCAAATTAATTCTTTCTTTATTTCTAATCGATCTGATGGCTTGGATCTCGTCGACACCTTCCAACTCTGTCTTCACATCCTTAAGTATTCCGACGGAATCACTATCCTTTTTTTTTCTTAATACTATAGCCTCACTATTAGAAGTTCTCCTGAGGCTTTATTATAATTTATTATAGTTATCACGAAGTCAAATATACACTGTTTTTATTTTGTTTCCTTGTTGTTTAAAGGGGAAAAACTCTCGGTCATCATCGCCTTATTTAAAGAAGAACATAAAAATCCTGGAATATTAGCGTCACTGTCGTAAGAGAACAAGAGTTGGTCAAAAAAGTAGGTAAGAAAGATGAAGGAGAAGCATCTAATTGAAGACTACATGAAACATACGATTTCTAACTTAACTACAGAGCTCTATTTACATTCAACATTCTTTAAATGAATTTAAAAATCGTGTGCTGTATGACATAAATTTGAGTTCATTTTATCAAACGGTGTCACTAGAGCACCAAATTAATACAAAAATCATCTAACTAGATAATCACTTAGAAGGAAAATGAGCATGACTCTGGGGGCTTCGAATTTAAATTATACAAATTTTAAATAAATTATCAAAATAGTATACAACTTACAACCTTATCATGGTACCTGAGCTTTCATAGACAAGTACAGAAATTATATTTTTACCGACCGTAAGTTTTAATTCCTTTTTATTTGGTTTTGAAGATGTGTGAGAGAGAAAGTTTGTGCAATGTTTTTTGAACTTGTACGACCATAAAGGTTTTCTGATTACTAGACAAAAAATTACAGATAAAACCAGATGCACTTGTTATGATAAATTAGCCATTTATGATAAAATAAATGATTATGACAATAGGTCAAGGAGTATTTCGAAAAGGTTAATATTTGTAGACAATATCCAAACTGAAAACTCGATCAATTATGATTATAATGATGCTTTAAAGTAATCATTATATGTATTTAATAAAATACGAAACTAAAATAAAAATATTTCCAGTCGAATACGAATGACTTATTTCAGTGGGAGTTAAATTATTGCAGAATATGTGAACAAAAACCTTTGCAATATACAAACGGCGATGTAGATTTTGTTATTTCAAAAGACACTTGTCCAACATTTTGCGAAATTTTAAAAGTAAACCGTTATATCTAATATTGTATTTAATACATGCATTTATAAAAATAAAATCCGAGATATTTTAATTGCTACGATCGGTGTACTTTTCATGATATAAATGTAGTGGCAAAACGAAATTTCCTTTCTAAAATGCCAACACAATTACTAGACATCCGAAATGATTACATGTAAAAGCTGCATGGTAACCTTCGACTGGAGTAATGCTCATGTTAATCTGGAAAATAATATCCGGAGAACCTTGAAATCTTAGCAATATCCTTGATAGGGAATTTCAAATTAATTTTCTATTCAATGGAAATCATTTCGTAAAAAAAAGACAAATACAAACGAAACTCAGCTGTATCAATTTGTTTGGTTTAAATGCATAATAGAATTGCATGCAAGGACTGGGTGGAACGTGGGCTCTGGAGGGGGCTTTTCAAGGTTACTGCACGAAACGCGAAAATGCATTTCCTGGTTTCTCCCTCCTACATCATTCTCTGACCAAATCGACGTTTTATCTTCTCCCCCTCTCTTCCCCTCTCTCTCCTAAGCTGTTGGCAACTGCGTGCATATTTAGTTGTTCTATTCAAATATCAAACCTATTTCAAAGATTGTCAACTCCTTTTTTTTTCGTTTTGTAAATTGCAACTAGTAAACTTTACTATTCAGCTTTCAGTCTTTACCAAATCTCTTTAATTTGATATATTATAACATTATGGCTACTTTTGAAATATGAAATGGACTTTTGTATTTATTCATTTTCTGTGGTGTGACCTATTATTGCCTCATTAACTGAGATCTATCTTGTGAACTGTCTGAATTTATTCGACGTTGATGACAAACCTTTCCCACTCTCACCTTCATACTTCATTTTCCCCCTTTTACTATCAAAAATGGGTAGTTTAGAAAAAGTTATTCGATGAGTTAATAAATCAGTGTTTAATAGCCCAAATGCTTCTAATCAAATTTGTTATGAGGACATATTTTGGCCATATCTCGTTACGTTTATTAAATTCGTTCGATAAACAAAATTTGGGAATATCTACCGTAATAAAGAACAACGAAATTACGCTTTTATCAAAATTTACTCCAACGATTTTAATCAAATTTTGCTCAAGTGTAGTCTGGAAGGACCCAAATGAAACCTATTGATCAATATCTCTTCACAAATGACGATTCGTGAGTTATTGGTCGAAAACAACAATAGGCTATGGGACTGTTATAAAATACGTAATTTTTAAAAATCGGCTCTACCGATTTTCTTCAAATTTTAATGAATATTCATGACTCAAACACTCGTGTAAAAATGCAGGTCAAAAAATATTACGCAAAGTCTATTAATAACAAAAACCTTGCTAAAAACCTATTTTTGATTTTAAATACCAGCAAATAGAAGATAAAATTGGCAATATGTAGACATTTTTTCCCCAAAAAATTACTTACTGGAATATAATAGTATTCCATAATAGTATACCAACTTCTTTATTAAATCGCTCTATTTATTATTATTATATGTATTAGTAAGTTGTGTTTTACACTATTCTAATAATTCTTCCTTTTTTGGTGTGTTCTCTTCCTTTAATTTTTGGAGACCTAAATTCGCTCTCCGGGACCCTTCAATTTCAAGGGTGACACCATCAATATCTTGAGGTGCAGTCACCATGTAGTCATAGGCTCTTGCCCCACTAGGATCATAAAATATACAGAATAAAAAAGAAACGAGAAAAAAATGTGTGAATCGTGTTGGTAATTGATTAATATTTTTATATTACAAACTAGAACAGCAATTTATTGTCAGACCGCAAGTCTCCTTTACCTAACAAATTTAGTCCTATTTTGACTGGCTTATCTAAGAATCTCAGTCCTGTAACCTGACCTACCCTAACCTAACGCATACTCAATAAACTTAGAAAGCTAGTGAGATTGGGATTTTCAGCGAGCCAATTCCGTTGTGTCTGCGAAACATGCCGAGCTTAGTTCTATAAGACTACGTTACCTAACAAGCTCAATCCTGTAAAAGCACTATACCAAACAAGCTCAACAAATCCTGTAAGAATCCGATATCAGACAAACTCAATCCTCCAAGACTGTATTACGTATCAAACTAAATCTTGTAAGACTGCGTAACCTAACGAACTCAGTCTGGTCTTCTTATAATCTCAGTCCTGTATGCCAGCGTTATGTAACAAGGTCAGTCCTCTAAGACTGCATTCTCAATAAACTCAAAGTTTAATATACGTCACATTACAACCTCAGTCCTGTAAGAGTGCGTTACCAGAGAAGCTCAGATCTCTAAATTATACTCTACATCTGGATTACCCATCGAGTTCTGACTTGTAAGACTGCGTTACTCAACATGATCATTCCTGTAAAACATCGTTACATTCCTAGGTCAATATTGTGATTTCAATGCTTGTCAAATTAATCTTGCCAGTCTGTTGTACCTAACCCAGCATAGTAATGTAATACTGTGTTAATTAACTCAGTCCTGCAAGACTGACTTAACAAGTAAATCCAGTAAGTCTACGTCACCTAAAATTCTCAGTATTGTAATGATGCAATATCTATCAAGCTCAGTCCCGTAAGACAGCTTAACCTTTCAAAATAAGTAAGATAACGTTACCACTCAGGTTCATTTTTGAATAGTACGTTACCAAATATGTATAGATTACTTTATCTAAAAAGATCAGTCCAAGTATGGCTGCGTTAAAGAACAAGATCAGTCTCATAAGTCTGCGACGAATATCGAACTTATGATTGTAAATCTGTGATACCTAAGGTCCGACATGCAACATTGCGTTACCTAACGAGCTCAGTCCTGCAAGACTGCATTCTATAACAAGTTCAATACTATTAAATTGCGTTCTATAACAAGTTCAGTCTTTAAGACTGTATAGCCTACCAAGTTCAGTACTGTAAGACTGTTTTAATTACTAAACTCAGTTTTGTCAGTCAAGGCTACCAACTGAGCTCAGTCCTGTAAGACTGTGTTACGTAACAAGCTCAATTATGTAAGTTTGTGAAGCCAAGTTCTGCGAGTCTGCTTTACCTGCAGGACTGCTTTATAAATCAAGCAGAGTTCTTTATGATTGCGTAACTAATAAGCTAATTCCAGCAAGACTGCATCAGTCCTTTAAAATTGCTATACCTAATAAGCAAAGTCCTGTAAGACTTTGTTAACTAAGACACTAGTATATACTCCTGTGACAGACTGTAAAACTTAAAAGTTCAGTCTCGTACCTAATAATCACAGTCAGTCGTATAAGACTTCACCCACTAAGAAGGTCAGTTCTATAAGACTGCGTTAACTAACAACGACGTCTTGTAAAACTGCTTTTCCAAACCAAACAATTCCTAAAAGTATTCGTTATCTAACATGTTCAGTCCCGTAAGAATGCGCTACTACCCAGCTCAGTCTTGATTGATTGAGTTATCTAATAAGATAAGTCCTAGAAGAGTGTGTTATTCAACAAACTCACATGCGAAATCTTGCAAAACTGAGACCTATATCAAGCTCAGTCCGGCAGGACTGCTTTAAATAAAGAGCTATAAGACGCCGATGTCTAACAAGTTCAATCTTGTAAGTCAGAGTTACCTAATAAGCTCAGACATCAAAGGCTGTTTCACCTATATAACTCAGTCCAGTAAGTCTGAATTACATAACTAGCTCAGTCTTGTAAGTCTGTGTCACCAGCTAAGCTCGGTCTTTTATGTCAGATTTACCTAACAACAAAAAACTCAGTCCTTAAAGAATGCGTTACCCCAAATGTAATGTGAGTCTGGATTATCAACCGAGCTCAGTCTTCTGAGATTACGAAGTTTAATACTTCTAGCCCTAAAAATGTGCGTTACCTAATGAACTTAGTCTTGATACAGTGGCTTGCTACTGGTACATCTTGTTATCACTAACATGGCTCTGTCGACTGAATTACCATGGTTATAAATGGTCAGTTCTCCCTTTCCTATCTCACTTATTCAGTTCTTACTATGAACAAGTTACCCTGTTTTCCATTGTGTAGGTGGGGCTTTTTTCATCTATCCTATCTGTTTTCTTATTTAGTCCGAAAACGTTCTGTCACATATGGATATTAATTTATTATTGATTCCTTCCATCTTACAATCTGCTTTATGTCCTAAGACAGGGAGGAACAGCATATACCGAATGCTACGTGGCTAAGGAAGAGCTTAGTTTCGAGTATGCGGACTCTGGGTACAGGGCGACTTCTAGTTAAATTTAGCTTTCTCTGAGTATGCGGGACTGAATGAATCTGTAACTACTAGTGTTGTTTTCATAGACAATTTAAGTGAAAACATGAATACTTAAACTTACCAAGGAGAACATACAAGGTTGAGCCTAGGAGCACAACATGTAAGCGGAGGAATCTAAGTCTGTAATTAATCTCAACACTACGTTCCCTACGAACCCATCATTAAATAATTCTGCAATTGTCTTACGAAGGCTTGAAGATGTAGTCGATGTGGACTCGATTCAAGAGTCATAGATTACTGGCAAGAAAATCACAGGATTAATATTTGCAGGAGATAAGCTCATTTATAACAGAGCATCTGCTAACCCAAGGAGTTGAATTGAGGTTAGTGACCACATTAAGGTACTCGTCTTATCATCTTTTTGTTTCAATGGGATCACGGGGGTTTCTACCGAGCTTCGTGTAGAAAATAGAAACAGAAAACTGTTTTAAATATACAACTCATCACCAGCTGAACTCCGGAAAGTGGTGTAGCACCGTGGGGACGTCGAAGTCATTGCGGGAGCGGGTGTGAATGCATATCATATAGAAAATGATAGAGGTGGGTCATTACTTTCCTATATCATTACTTCGGTCCTGTATATTTTGAATACAGGAGCAACTCCGATATTTGTTACACGTGCCAGGAATGAAATCAATAACCTTAAACTCGTAAACTTATTACGTGCTTGATGGTATGTGTAAAGTAAGCCAACTATGTCAGATCTCAGACACATAATCAATAAAAAATCATTGCGCTGCGAGCTGGGATTAAATCGGTTGGTACATACCGAAACTCTAGGAAAACTCATTGGGAGGAATACAATATCAACATTGGGATTAACCTCCAATCAGTTAGGGATTCCTGTAGAAACGAACATGAATTGGAACTGCCAGCTAGCACTCTATGGCAGTTGTCCTCTGATTAGAAGGGTGATCAGAGAGCATGTGAATGGTGAACCCAGTTACTCTCTAATCAGAAAAATCAGGTAAAAATACTGTTTAGTTGAGTCAGACGTTACTGTAGAAGGAAAGAAGAATAAAGACGAGTATTAATCATGTACAATAAGGTTTGAGAAGAGCGAAGCAGCAATCTGGATGACGTTCAGTAAGGTGTCTCTCTAAATATCTTAGGGAGCCTCATCAAGTTGAGGAGTATAAGACAACTGTGAAGGAATATGTGGATTATTATTTAAAACACACTTTCTCGACTCAATAGTTAGGAACCATGGTGATGAATCAAAATCTGATATCCTTCAGACACCAATGAGGTCTCTTAGTAGGGATGATTGACATACCTCTAACCTAATTATCAACATTGATAAGGTCATTCAGTCATTAGCCAAGGGCCAGGCAGGGACAGTGGGATTTTTTCCTAATCTGTTGCAACGGGGAATAGAACTAAATACTTTCCTCTTATTGCGAGCTTTTTAAAACCAGTTTAACCACGACAAGCATGAAAATCTACACCATGGACTGTCCCTATGTCTGGTCGGATAAAAAATATCAACACACCTACCAAGTGAGTACCAACCTGGAATTTTTTTAGAGTATGCACTTTACAGTCTCATATGAGAAATGAATGGACTTTGGCTACTAGTGAATATGTGTAACAATACATCCTCAATCCTGTAAGACTACGTAATCTAACACCAAACGTCTGTAAGACTACGTTACATAAGAAGATCAGTCTTATAAGACTGCGTAACCTAACATCTTCAGTTCTATATGATTACGTCACCTAAGAAACTCATTCCTGCAAGACGAACATACTCAGTTCTGTAAAACTATCTCACCTAAGAAGGTCAATCTTGTAAGACTGCTTAACCTAACATCCTTAGTCCTACAAGACCGTATTATCTAAGATACTTAGTCCTGTTAGACTACGTTATATAACAACATTTATCTTGGAAGACTGCGTAACCTATAATCTCATCAGTTCTGTAAGACTACGTTACCCAAGAGGCTCAGATCTGTAATACTACGTTTCCTAAGAAGCTCAGATCTGTAGGACTACGTTATTTAACGAAACTCGGTCTTGTAAGACTACTTTACCTAAGTAGTTCATTCCTGTACGACTGCGTAATCTAACTTCCTCAGTTCTGTAATACTTCGTTACCTAAGTAGCTCAGTCCTGTACGACTTCGTTATCTCACATCCTCAGTTCTGTAAGACGACTTTACCTAAATCGATCAGTGTTGTTAGACTGCATAATCTAACATCTTCAGTTTTGTAAGACTAAGTTACCGGTACCTAAGAAACTCAGTCCTGAAATACTGCGTAACTTAAAATCCGCAGTTTTTTAAAACTTTGTTACCTAAAAAGCTCATTTTTTAAGACTGCATAACCTAAAATCTTTTGTTAGTAAGACTACTTTACCTAAGTAGGTCAGTTCTCTAGGAGGGCGTAACCTATCATCCTTAGTCCTGTAAGACTAGGTTACCTAAAAAGCGTAGTCCTGTAAAACAGCGGAACCTAACATATTAGGTTCTGTATCAATACGTTATCTAACTTCAGGCCTGTAAGCTTATGTTACCTAAGAAGCTCAATCCTGTAAGATTGCGTTACCTTACCGAACAAGTTCAATACTGTATGACTACGTAACCTAACATCCTTAGCCTGTAAGACTGAATTTGCCCAACATGCGCAGTCCTGTGTGAACGAGCCACCACGCGTGTCCAGAGACGGCAGGTCATATTAACCATTGTGACTACGATAAAGTGGCGAGCTTCTCATATCATGGACCAATTCTGCACAGCACTCAACATAAAATTCAAATGACTTTCAAAGTCGACTTCATAATCCGTGACATTTTCAATATAAAAGAATTATTTTGATTATTGACAAGACCGTGATCCTTTAGCCAGCACGTACGATATCCAAGCTTCCTCTTAAAAATTTAAATCTGTTGTTAATTATCGAATGCATTGTTACGAACATTATTTCTTTATAAAACTCACGTGACCAAAAAAATGGTACAATGGATTATTCAAGACCTTATAAGTTCTCAGCAAACTAGTTTAAAACGACATTTTAATCCAGAACTTATCACATACTTAAATCTTATAGAAATCGATTGAATAATGCTACAAAGACAGGTAAATGTAATTATTGTAGAGAAACAAATAATCAACGTGAAAATAATCCAAAAAGTAAAGGGGGAAATAATAAGGAATTAAATTGAAGGCGTAGTAGTAACGATTCTTTTCCGATTAAACTGCAAGGTTTGCAATAAACCGTAACACATAAACGGCGATCAAACTAACTTAACTACTATTTCTACTCGGAGAGCAAACCGAGAATAAATGACGATGTTTGCGAGACTGGCTCTAAGCATCGGAAGTTTCATAAAATATATAAAATGGTTAAAGTTTTTCCCCTTTTAAAAAATAAACCAAATAATGGTCGCTCTTTTAAGTATGAATTCCAAAACTGTCGAAGAATTGTTAAAGATCAGCTAACCATTTATCAATATTTCAATTTTAACGCAAAGTCAGTGCTGGCTCAGGCGGGACATACCTGATGTGTTGCTAGATCTGACGCGAAATACCCATGATGCGCCATCAGTTGTGACAAGCATAGCATTGTGGTACTTCTAGATCTGGAACAGCATTCGACTCTGTTGATAAGATAAAACTGAGTAAATTAAAATTAATCGGTTGTCGAGGGAAGTTTAGTCGTGGTTTAAGAGTTATTTATTTAACAAACAATAGATTGTAAATATGTGTGGGGTTAATAGTGATAATTGTTTTGTTGACTACGGAGTGGTATAGTGAAATAGCTTGTTTTGTTCGTAATTTATTAAATAATTTAAATAAACTTAATATTGAAGGCAGTTTTTTCTTTTGTCTAATGATACTGCCATATTATTTGAAGTAGTTGAAAAGAAGTACAAATCGAAGCACTGAAGAGATTATCAGCGGTGGAAAAATGGTTTAACCAAAATGTGTTGACCCTTAATATTTCGAAAAATAAATCTCTCCCGATTTCGCTGAAGACTAACACTGATACAGAATTAAATGTTTTAACACTACCTTGTAGTGATTATCTCAGTAACGTGTGTTTATGCGTACAAATTGACATTGTTGAATCCTAGGTGAAATATTTATGAGAGGATGAAATGGACTGAACACATTAAATATGTAAAGTATTAAACTCGATAGTTAATTTAGCATAGCGACCTTCTTAATTTTCAAGAGTTGAAACTAACTTATTCTGTGTATTGCCAGTGATTAATTCATGGAAGGTTTAATAGCTAGGGAAGGTGCATTTTAATTGATTCTTGGCCTAATAAGTATTGTTCTAAAATCTACACTGAATGGCGCAAGAGCCGTAATTTTTCTACTGATGTCCTTCATGATGAATTTAATATTTTGAGCATGAGGCTACTTAACGTAAAATAAATATATAAAAATTACAATGATATTTTTATAGAAGGTGTACATCAACATTTTAAAGTGTAGCTCAAAATCTTTTGGAACCGTAATTAAATCAAACTTTCTCTGTTACAAACTCACATTATATAGTTTATGATATAAGGTTTACAACTGAGTAAATACACAAATTTCACTCCACTCCCGCGAGCCCTAGGAGCGTTGGGAGAAATGTACTTCTTGCAAAGATTTAAGAATGAATCTGTTAGGACGTATGGAATAATTTCCAGTGTCCATCGGTCTTGTGCAGGTTTTTTAAAACAAATTTCCCAAAATTGACCTTTAAAATTGTAATTTAAGGCCTTATGTGATAATTTCAAGTGACAATCGCTTTCCATGAGTTATTCTGCAATATTGTAACAATAAATTTCTCATTTGCTTACAAGCTTCACAAATTATTTGGGATATTCATACTCACTAGTTAGCTGATTCAAGTTTTTTTTTTCAAATGTTTGTTTGAATAAATCAATACAGTTTCAAAAAATTAAAGCATATTTCCTGCTATAACTTATAAATAAACAGTGTTGTAAGTAATTTGAGAGTAGGATTGAACGGAGAGGAAGCAGTTGATCATCAAAGATTTTGAACTATTAGTTGGCTAAAAATATATGTTTCTTCCCTTCTTTTGGTACTTTTTTCGCTGGCCCCCTTGAAACTAAACTTATAGAATAGGACCCCCGCCCATGCCAAGAATAAACTAAAACTTAATATTTGCCATTTATCAAAGCATATTTTATGTATCTAAAATGTAAGAATTCCTTGTTTCCTCAAGTCAAATTTAGTGTGATGGCTGCTATTGTATTTCTGAAGTCAATTTTCGAAAATCTATTTTAAAGAAATTTATTTTGACCCTGAAATAGGATTCCACATTTATTACTACAAAGTCTTGATGAAGGCAACAAATAAATATTATCTGTTTTATAAATCACTGGATACAATACAAATGAATGATACTGAAAGTCCGGCAACGAGCTTGAAGTACCTATATATCTTCTGTAAGGAGGAATCGCATCATAATTCTAAAAGTTGGTCTTTTGCATTATGAGTAATCGATTCTGACTATTGATTGTTAAAGGATTGATTTTATTTATAGATGAAAATATTTCCTTAATTGGGACAATACCTTTAAGCAGACGCTTAAGCACCCTTGCTGCGAACGCTGGGTTGAAAAACAATGATCTGAAGTGTAAATAATGTTTTCATGTTTTACTTAATAATAATGCCAACTTGCTTAATGTTTTATTTATTCAGATAACTTACAGAATCGATTGAGGTGTCATTTACAACTTTGAACCACGTAGTGCCGTCGTACCAAATCCCGTCCGTCATCAGAAGAGTCACCATAGTTTGCTGTTAAAAACAGGTACGTTCACTGTTGTTGAACGTACTCGTTGTGTCTTTTAATGTCACGAAACAAACTCCACTACCGTTCGACGTATTTTTCGTATCTAGTATGGTAAGGGTCCTGCAAGTATTCTTGGTCATGATCCTCCAAGTAATCCTACAATTTACTCTCGGGGCAAAATTTTTGATAATACTGGTTGTTCTGTACGAAATAACAAATCACCAGGTCGTCCGCATGTTCTTGAGTTGCTGGGGAACTAGTCAGGCAGAACTTTACCTGTAGCCTTAAGAAATCAACGCGTCGTACGACTCATGAGACAGGAGTACCTCACGCGACTGTTTGGCGCGTACTGCTTCAACGTTGGCATTTGAAGACATGCAAACTTACCATGGTACAACAAATTACTGATGCGGATAAGGTAACTCATCAGGAATTCTGTGAAGAAATGTTGGAATTAGAAACGAAGTCATTTTTGAACAACTTAACTTTGAGCGATGATTCAATATTTAACATCAGTGGCAAGGTGAATTTCTACAATTGCAGAATCTGGGGTAGCAAAAATCCATATGCATCTTAGGAGCATGTTGGCGATAGTCCAAAAGTGAATGTTTTTATGCCCTCAGCAAGTGTAAAGTGTATGACTCGTTCTTTTCCATGACGAAAACCATAAATGATACGAAATATCTGGATATGCTCGAAAATTTTCTCGTTTCCAGAGTTAGATGAAGATACCTTCCCTTCACTACCAGCAAGAATCTATCTCACTTTCGCACAAAAGTCCGGGAAGTTCCTTAATAAGTGATTCCCATTTCGGTGAATTGGTAGTGCAAGCTACCTAGTTCACCAGATTTCACTACTTTCGAGTTTTTCTTATGGGGTTTCATTAAAGATCGAGTGCAGGTTTCACCTTTACCTGCCCATTTCCTTGAGATGATAAATCTAATTTTCGCAGCAACTGCAGAAGTGACGCCTGATTATATTGGCTCAAGTTTGACAAAAAATTGACTTCAGGTGGGATGTTTGCTACATCACAAATGGTAGTCATATCGAATCAAAATGACAGTTTATTGAAAAAGTTGACGTGTTTTGGTTTAAAATGAAAATTCAACACATTCTGTATGTTAGGCATAAATTTCGAATTGGTTTGAAACTTGTAAAGTCCGTTCGGAAATTATTATACAAATTACATTTGATAGGATCTACATAATTAGCTTAAGTACATAACTAACTTCTGCCGATCCTAGCATTATCTTATTATTATATTTGTAGCCGCATTTCGGAGTTCTCCATCTTCGAGACCTACTTTAGTACTGGATTCGTCTGTTAAGGACTTGTCTATATATATACATCATTTTTGAAACACCCTGTATATATGAAGTTTAAGATAGGGTTTTGTTTTGTTTAAGTTTCTGTTTTGTTGATAGGGTTTAACTTTCACAGTTTGTAATATATTTTAAATTTCTTAGATCAGTACCGAACACCATCACGGCTGAACCTATACGTTACAGTAATATTACCATTTATAAAAGTTTTTAAATAACACAAAATAATTCATATTACTAACTAAATTAATCATCTATTTGTACAATACGTTGGGACAAAATAACATTAGTGGCTTCAATTGGAACGTAGCTTTTGCACAACTAAATGTAGGTCATATGCAGATGCAATTGTAGTTTGGTTAGTGTCAAGATGTTAAACAAAGAATCCCATTAGTAAATATTGCAGTTATGATGACATATTTCATTGTTGCATTTTCTATATACCATTCACTCTAAAAGCAGTGTTTCAAGGCTAAATACATCTAGGCCAAACTTTACTAGTTGCTGGTTGTCTAGTTTCAGATTATGTGTGTTAGCGATGTAGAGCCATGAAACCTAGTTCCTTGTCGTCGAAAAACAGTCTTCAAATTTTTCTTTGGAGAACTTGAATATTGTGTTTTGATGATTTGATGGTATGTGCTTTAATTTGTGGTGATTATTGTCACACAATATCCGATTTAAAACTGCATTTGAATGTAGAGTTCATATTGTAAAAAATTAAATTCTTACCCAAACAATTTATTATTTTTTTTGTTTAAAGGCGAAAAACCTCTCCGTAATTATCGCTTTATAAATAAAAAGAAGAAAAGAACATAAAATAAAAAGCCCCCTCGTCCTCGAATACGTCAGGACATCAGGGTAAGAAATAACAAGAGTTGGTCAAGAGAGACTGGACAGGAAATATTAAAGAGAGGGATCTAACCTAAGATTATATAAAAAAAAGTATAGATCCAACTAGGCCCTTCGGGATTGCAAAACCCGTACTCACAAAAGAGAGCTCTTTAGGTCCCAAACAATAATATTTATGTAGTGTATAACGAAATGAAAAATCCGGCTTATTGCTCAGGGTGAATTTTTTTAAATTGTGCCCGACAAATTGAAAAAAAAAATGTTTTAACTAGCCTAATATTCATTGCAGCCCGCATATTCGTTTGCTCAAATAAGTTGTAAAAGGTCAGAGATAGTGAAGACAAATAATATGAGATTTCTTTTTCAAAGCATACTTAAATGAACTTCGAACTTCTAAAGACATTTGGCATGTTTTTATTCAAAAACAAATCTTAAAATATAATGAAAAACTATTTAAGATTGAATGTCTATGAATCCTTTTTCAGGTCCACTGAATGGTTTAGGGGATCATGTCTGCCATATGTGGAGAGGCCTAAGACCTAAACTCGTGGATTGATTTTTTAACAAAATGTGAATTTTTTATTTTTTGACAACTAAATTATTTTATTTATTTGGGGTAACTGGCGTAGTAAAAAACACAAAATTACGATTTTCTCAAAATCGGCTCAAAATCTAAAACAAGTGTAGCCTCTAGAGACCCTAATAAAATCTATGGTCGTGATCTCGATCTCGATCATAATATCGGTTCGTGAGTTAACGGTTATAAAAACGAAATATCGACCATGGGGCTGTTGTAAAAATGTTAATTCTCAAAATCGGATCGATCTATTTCGTTCAAATGTTAATGAAATATGAAGATTTATATAACAAACCCGTATGCATAAAAATCACGGTTCTGGAATAATTGGAACGAAAATGTACCTTTATCACCATAATTAAAAGCTCAATTTATTAAAATATAATTTCGGCTCAGGATTTGCTTATGACACAACCGAAACAAGCTTAAGACGTTATTATGATACAACCGAAAGAAGCTGAGGACGAGGTTATGACAACGAAGCAAGCTGAGGTCGTGGTTATGACACAACCGAAACAAGCTGAGAACGTGGTTATGACAACGAAGCAAGGTGAGGACGTGGTTATGGCAAGCGAAGCATGCTGAGGAAGTGGTTATGCCACAACCGAAAGAAGCTGAGGACGTGGTTATGAAAAGCGAAGCAAGCTGAAGACGTAGTTATCACACAACCGAAACAAGCTGAGGTCGTGGTTATGACAAGCGAAGCAAGCTGAGGACGTGGTTATGACAAGTGAAGCAAGCTGAGGTCGTGGTTATGACACAACCGAAACAAGCTGAGGTCGTGGTTATGACAAGCGAAGCAAGCTGAGGACGTAGTTATCACACAACCGAAACAAGATGAGGTCGAGGTTATGACAAGTGAAGCAAGCTGAGGACGTGGTTATGACAAGTGAAGCAAGCTGAGGTCGAGGTTATGACAAGTGAAGCAAGCTGAGGACGTGGTTATGACAAGCGAAGCAAGCTGAGGACGTGGTTATGACAAGTGAAGCAAGCTGAGGTCGTGGTTATGACACAACCGAAACAAGCTGAGGTCGTGGTTATGACAAGCGAAGCAAGCTGAAGACGTAGTTATCACACAACCGAAACAAGCTGATGTCGAGGTTATGACAAGCGAAGCAAGCTGAGGACGTGGTTATGACAAGTGAAGCAAGCTGAGGTCGTGGTTATGACACAACCGAAACAAGCTGAGGTCGTGGTTATGACAAGCGAAGCAAGCTGAGGACGTAGTTATCACACAACCGAAACAAGATGAGGTCGAGGTTATGACAAGTGAAGCAAGCTGAGGACGTGGTTATGACAAGTGAAGCAAGCTGAGGTCGAGGTTATGACAAGTGAAGCAAGCTGAGGACGTGGTTATGACAAGCGAAGCAAGCTGAGGACGTGGTTATGACAAGTGAAGCAAGCTGAGGTCGTGGTTATGACACAACCGAAACAAGCTGAGGACGTGGTTATGACAAGCGAAGCAAGCTGAGGACGTAGTTATGGCACAAGCGAAGCAAGTTTAAGCCCGTATTGAAATATATAAGCATTTTTTTATAGTTTATTCTTTCATTGACCGCTATCGAACTGACGGTTCATATTTTGGTGACGGTTAGTTTTAGTTCATTTTTATCTAATTTTGGATATGGGTGTGTAAGAAAGTTGGTGCAATGTTTTGATACAGTTTATTTATTTATTTTCAACTTCTATAGCCATCGTCTTGGTCTTCAAACTTCTCTTTAACCTCAACTTGATAGATGATATTTTTCTGGAATCCTTTCGAGTATTTGTATACCAGAACTTTGAAAGACACTTCTAGTGAGCTTTTGTTCGTATATGATAAAAAAATAATAAATTTTTTTCATATGAAGAAATTTTCCTATTATATTTTAGTAATTTCACGACCCAGTCAGACAATGCTGAGCAAACAAATATACATTTTCTAATGTGGACTTATTACTGTAGGCCTAAGTATTGAAATATTATAGTCTGTATACACTAACTTGCCGTCTGAACCTTTGGCTACCTGCGAGCGGCCGGAACCGTCCCCCGTCACTCCCTTCCTCACCCAGCTGTTTCAGTGATGAGTCACCTACTAGCGTTAACACCACTTTTAAACTATTTTATGAGAGACACAATTTTAAATTTGTTTCAGCATAGTTAAATTTTTTAGGAAAATATAAGCAAATTGATACCAAACACGACACTATTCCGTTTGTAAAAGCCGCCAGTAGAAAGCTCTTTACACAGCTACTATTTGCATAATCACATACTTATTATTTATATGTTTACGTACTATTTACAAACATTAGTTATTCAAGGTAGGTTTTAATTCTGTGTATCCAATTTTAATTTAAATACTTCAATCGTGTATTAACATTGTTATAAAATTGTATTGAATCTAAATAATAAAGTATTTTCTTCATGAGAAATTAAATTAAATCAAAAGAAAATTAAAGATAATACAATTATAATAAATTTATTAATTCGGTAAAATTAAAGTAAAACACGAAAATAAAACTGCACCAATAATTACACGATTAACACTGAAGTTGTCAACTAACTTACATACTAAATATTCGCATACTATAATTTACTAGTTATGTTATATTTCTGTGTAAAACAGCTATTTTCAAACACTTTAGTGGAATTTTACATGTTTTACTAAAATTTAGAATGAAGTTAATTAATCCAATACTAATTAATTGTAAACGTGAATATGTGTACGTATATTTGTATAAGATACATACATTATGTATAAGATACATACATTATGTATAAGATACATACATTATAGGCTGATTAAGAAACTGTAGATAAATTTCCAATTTGAAGACTTATTGTTAAATGACGACGCCCTATGTAATAAGCAGGACTTTTTCAATTCGCAATTAATCTTACACTGATTGATTTATCTCCTTTTTTGATAAGTTTGCTCGATATTATAAATTAAAATGTAAAAGGTTTCGTATACTGTGGCACCTATTATAAACTTGATATATTCCTAATTAAAGGGTATATACTTTTTAAAACTACTTCCTCTTAAATTCATACTTTCTCCCAGGAGCACGGATGTAGCAATCCCGAAAGGCCCGAGCTAGATCTACACCTCTTTTCATGAAGTCTTGGGTTAGAACCCTCTCTTTCATCTTTCCTATCATGTCTCTCTTGTTTTCTTTCGGCTCAGACACTCTAAGATTATTCGAGGGTTAGGGGTCTTTATTTTATATTTTGTTCATCCTTTTTTATAAGACAATCATGACAGAGAGATTTTCGTCTTTAAACAACAAGGAAAAACATTTAAACTTCTATGTACGTTTAGTTGAAGAGACTTCTTTTATTTGTGTAAATATTTAGTACATATAGTATGAATGCAAGCAAGCAAATCACTAAAAGACATGGATTTAGTTGTTTCTCAATAACAGGTTATTAATTGAGTCAGAATCAGCAAAAATTTGAAGTAGAAAATTACGATAGCCATTTTGAATTTTAACGGATGTAAATTGACAGTCATAAAATTGTAAATTATTTTATAGTCACGATATTGAAATTGTGTAGTTTTTACTTTTAACGTATGTTAACCAAGTATAACTCCCAACTACTTTCTATATTTATGAAAATATATTACAACTCATATTTAAGGGAGTTTTAACCGATCAACCAGGCTAATTTAGGAAAACAATATCTCCATGGGGAGTCGGTACGACTTCGAGTTTTAACCAAAAACCTGTGAACGGTAATGAAACAGCAAATGAATGAATGAATGATAACAGTGGAGTTATATAAAAATAGGTTCTTATAAGGTAATTGTTTTGGTTGTGAACCTCAATGAATCAGTAAATTAATTATTACGGTGGAGGTCTGTAAAGAGTGGGTGTCTCTATACAACGACCGTTTTGTCTGTGCAATGTATGAATCAGTGAATGAGTACAGTGGAGTTGATCCTCATGTATGTATCATAGTAGTGACCATTTTGGCCTCGAACCACAATGAATTTACGAACGTATGAGTGAGGTTATATAAGAGAGCCGTATCCTTATAAATGATCGTTTTGAATATGAACCGAAATGAAACACTAAATGAATGAGAAAGTACAGTGGAGTTATATAGAAGATGTTCTTATGCAGTAACGGTTTTGAATGGGAACTGCAATGAAACCGTGAATGAATGAGGAGGTACAGAGGAGTTATATAATATAAAAGATGTCTTTACACAGTGACCATTTTGGATGTGAACCGCAATGAAACAGTGAATGAGAGAGTAAGTACAGTGAAATCATTTAGATGGGTCGGTCACGTACAAAATAACGTACAAAATTAGATGGCTATTTTGTTCGTGAACAGCGGTGAATTGGTGAATAAATGAGAGAGTACGTGGAATTATATGAGGGGGTAGGGTCCTCATACGGTAAACATAATGGCTATGAACAGCAGTGAATCAGTGAATAAATGAGTGAGGTATAGTGATTCTGTTTTTTTCTGTGAACCGCGAGAGAGTCAATGAATTAATAAGTGGGTTGTACATTTTGGTTAAGTAAGAGTGCTGGGTCCTTACTAATTGACCAATTTGATACGTTTAACTATAAAACTATGGATGTTTTTCTAATCTTATTTTTCTAATTCGACCTAAAATTCAAAAATTGTTTGTAGGAAATTTACTTCCAATTAATTACGTTATAGCTGTTTTTGTTCTAGAGTGTACTTATTGTAAATATCGAGATAAAACTGTTTCTGACCTATGTTTTGTGTTTAATATGACACAGATATGAAGTTGTAAATTTTTACTTGAATATAGCAGATAAAATATTATTATATTTTCAAGTTTCAAATGCCGATTTTTCTATTTTCCGGAACGAATACACACTACTTCTAATGGCTAGGATACAGACTAAACTTCTTACGATATTTCCTAAATTAATCGGCGCGCAGAGTGAGGACAAAACACAGGTAATGAAGTCTAACTTGTTGAATGTTCATGGACGCAAGACGGGAGGCCGACATAACTGTACAGCAATTAGCATGATCATACTACAAGGAGAAAGTGCTGAGAAAAAGTTAAATTTAATTAAAATTTTGTAATCATTTTTTGAGAACAGTTTATATTGCAACTTGTTTAGTTTTTCATTTATAAGGGGTCAATTTTCAAGCAATAACTAGTGTCAAGGATTTAAAATTTCCTAATTGCAAATTTGTGTGATACTAATAACGTTTGTCTCTTCACAGTTTTTAACCAAATTTTCACTTGTTGCGTTTGTGTTCTACTAATAAATTGTATGTTTCTTGACAGCTTTCAATCAAAAATTTACCTTAATTCTTTCTCATCAAACATTTCTAATTTTCTCTTTTTTATTTATTTAAGGACTCTAATATTTACTAATGCAATCAATAGTGGAGGTCCGAAAATGCTATTTTTCCCTAAAAAAAAAAAAATGAGATGCAATTATTTCGAAATTAGTAAAATAGAGACCATTTTAAAAACAGAATAGGTTCTCAAAATAAATTATCTAGCTGTAATAATCCAAAATATAAAGTAATTGGTAATGACTACAGATGACGTAAACCCAATCACTTCATTAAACAATAGTAAGAATTATTTCCACTAAGAATTATTCTAAAAGTAGAAATAAACGATTTTTTTTAGGGCTGGTGCAATTAACTAAAATAATCACTATTCTATCATTAACAATTTTTTTAAGGATAAAATAAAATTTTACCACGAACTCTCACAAATAGTACGTTTATTTATTCAAACGCGTTTCTACGACAAAGTCGCCATCATCAATGATGCACGAGTTACAATAACTACAAACTTATTGTAACTCGTGCATCACTGAGATGGTGACTTTGTAATTGTAACGCTTTTGAATAAATAAACGTACTATTTGTGAGAATTTGTATTCAAGTTTTATTCTATCAAGTATACCATCTCACACGTCAAACTCAATATTTATTTCTAATCCTTTTAAAATTACACATTTTTTTGTATGATTGGTGCTATACAAAAAATTAATCATTTTTATATCATTAAAACGTTTAGAAAATTCAACGTTTGTTTGTATGGCTAATGCAATAGTCACTCTTCTATCAAATGAACGTTTCTAGTATTAAACTTTTTTGTCGGTCTGGATATATCTAAAGGAAAAGACTCACCATTCAATCATTAGGAATGCTTTTAAAATTAAACTATTTTATCTAAGGGTAGTGCATATTCGTCACAGTGTTGTTTATGCCCTATCGCTGCCAATATTTATTTTGGTGAGTTTACCTTTGTAGATCCATGACTGGAAACATAAGTTAGAGAGTTTTACCTGTTCAGACAAATAAAAGCTGTCTAATTTATTACAGTGTTTAATTTGAGTAGATCCGTAACTGCCATATATATGTTGCGAATATTGAATTTGTGCATACCGGTAACTTCAATCATGTATGTTGAGAGTGTTTAATTTGTGCATATCGGTAACTTCAATCGTGTATGTTGAGAGTGTTTAATTTGTGTATATCCTTAACTACAATCATGTATGTTGAGAGTGTTTAATTTGTGTATATCCTTAACTACAATCATGTATGTTGAGAGTGTTTAATTTGTGTATATCCTTAACTACAATCATGTATGTTGAGAGTGTTTAATTTGTGCATATTCCTTATCTTCAATCATATATGTTGAGAGTGTTTAATGTGTGCATATTCCTTATCTTCAATCATATATGTTGAGAGTGTTTAATTTGTGCATATTCCTTATCTTCAATCATATATGTTGAGAGTGTTTAATTTGTGCATATTCCTTATCTTCAATCATATATGTTGAGAGTGTTTAATGTGTGCATACTCCTTATCTTAAATCATATATGTTGAGAGTGTTTAATGTGTGCATATTCCTTATCTTCAATCATATATGTTGAGAGTGTTTAATTTGTGCACATTCCTTATCTTAAATCATATATGTTGAGAGTGTTTAATTTGTGCATATTCCTTATCTTCAATCATATATGTTGAGAGTGTTTAATTTGTGCATATTCCTTATCTTCAATCATATATGTTGAGAGTGTGTAATTTGGCATATTCCTTATCTTCAATCATATATGTTGAGAGTGTGTAATTTGGCATATTCCTTATCTTCAATCATATATGTTGAGAGTGTTTAATTTGTGCATATTCCTTATCTTCAATCATATATGTTGAGAGTGTGTAACTTGGCATATTCCTTATCTTCAATCATATATGTTGAGAGTGTTTAATGTGTGCATATTCCTTATCTTCAATCATATATGTTGAGAGTGTTTAATGTGTGCATATTCCTTATCTTCAATCATATATGTTGAGAGTGTTTAATTTGTGCATATTCCTTATCTTCAATCATATATGTTGAGAGTGTTTAATTTGTGCATATTCCTTATCTTCAATCATATATGTTGAGAGTGTGTAATTTGGCATATTCCTTATCTTCAATCATATATGTTGAGAGTGTGTAATTTGGCATATTCCTTATCTTCAATCATATATGTTGAGAGTGTTTAATGTGTGCATATTCCTTATCTTCAATCATATATGTTGAGAGTGTGTAATTTGGCATATTCCTTATCTTCAATCATGTATGCAGAGAGTATTTAAATTGTGCATATTCATTATCTTCAATCATATATGTTGAGAGTGTTTAATTTGTGCATATTCCTTATCTTCAATCATGTATGCAGAGAGTATTTAATTTGTTTAGATCCATGTCTGCCATTATATGTTTTATATTGTTTTATTCGTACATGCCTATGACTGCTATCATATATGTTAGTGAGTTTACCTTTGTAGATCAGTATCTGCCATCATAAATGTTAGAGAGTTTTATTCGAGCAGAGCCATGGCTGCCACCATATGATTTAGAGGGTTTGATTTTTACCGACTTATAAGTGCTATCAAGTATATAAAAGATTTTACTTGTGCAGACCCGTGACTGTCATCATATAAGTTAGAGAGTCATATTTGTGCAGAGCAAAGAGTGCCACATTATTAGTTAGAGAGTTTTATTTATAAAGTCCCATGACTGTTATCATTTACATTGTAATCTTTGTATTTCCTTGAGAGCAAGTAGAGATTTTAATTTGACACTACAAGGAAGAACGTGTAACTAGTAAGCCAGTCGTCGCGAATATAGTAGTGATATGCACAGCTACAAGGCTCGTCGTGGGCAAGTCATCGCCACTACAGTGGTACTATGCACAAATATGAGGCAGGTCATGACAGAGTTGTCACTACTACAGCGGTGACCTCTACCACGAGATGGGTCTTGATAGAGTTTTCGCCACTACAGTGGTCATATGCGCAGGTAAGAAGGCCGGTTATGACAAGTTGACCGCACTATAGAGGTGACGTACAAGATTTCAGGAGTAGTTAGGGCCGATTTTTTTCAATATCAGTGGTGATATCCACAGTTACGAGGTCGGACATGGGCGAGTTGGTTTATTTGTAAGGAAAATTCTGCTTGAATATTTCAATGTTCGTGCGTTAAGAGTCATGAAGTATAAATTTTGTGCAAAACGCAACCGACAAATCATACATTAAAAAAAATTTTATTTGAATTGAAATGATGAATTATATGCATAGATGCGCGTATGCGCGTGTGTTTTATGCGCATATTAAATATTGTAATTAATTATAAATGTCATTATATTTAATATATTTACATTAAAAAAAAATCTGATGGCGTGAAAATCTTGAAAAATTAATAAATCGGTCTCAATTACTTATGCCTTTTATCGTCATCATCAGAAAAATGGCTTCATTTTGCTTGAAAAATATCTCAACAAATGTTTGTCGGCTCTCCAAACGTACATAGTTTTTTTCCATACTTAAAATATAAATATCTGTAAAGATATAATACTTGTTTCATTATATTTAAACATATTTCATAAATAATTAGTTATGAAACCATAAAACACTTTAAACTTTTACAAGGCTTATAAAATTAAGAAGCTCAGGGTATAGGAAAAAATAGAATTTGTTATGTTGTTAATCAAGATTTCAAAATAATATATAGTTAGTCGAAAAATAATAAAAATATGAAAAAATTATTAGCAATAATAAAATTAAAAAATATATCAAGATTATCAAAATGGTATCTAAACCGGTAATGGAAACAATGTCGAGTCTAGGTATGAGGGGGAGTGTCGGTGTTTTATAAAATGGACAACAATTTTACTTACGTTCTAGGATTTTTCTAGTTTCTCGTCAGACAGTTTGAATATTTAAAATACAATAATTATTTGTTACAATGGAATGATATCTAATAAACGGAACAATTGCCTTAATCCTATTTTATTATGTATGTATTCATTGTACTTTTTACTAATAAAGTTATTACTAGTTTTATACAATGTCTCTCTCTCTCTCTCTCTCTCTCTCTCTCTCTCTCTCTCTCTCTCTCTCTCTCTCTCTCTCTCTCTCTCTCTCTCTCTCTCTCTCTCTCTCTCTCTCTCTCTCTCTCTCTCTTCATAATATTAATATCTTGTAAGGTAATTGTAGTTAAATAGCCATTAAAAATATAACTTGTACTCAATGTTACTTTCAATACTACATTTGCTACTACTATTTCTTTCATAATAAATTTTAAATAAATAGAGTAAGTTCATCTAAATACAGGCACAGTGGTAAATAAACATGCTATCCTAGGTATGGTTGTATAAACATAAACAATATTTCAGGAAATAATATAATAATTGTTATTCGATTACCTAAACTATTACTGTTACCATCGAAATACAAGAAGTGATCAGGAAAAATCCTTATTAAGACGCGAATGTCAAACAAAACCTTCATGAATATTTTGAGAAAAATATTAGTTTGAATAAGAAGCCTAGTTGTGAATCATCGTCGGGGTTGCGATGATTGACAGCTATGCTAGCCTGGCCGGATATCACACTGAGCTTGACATTTCCTGACAGTGAAACAAAACAAAAAAAAAAAAAACAAACAAACAACAAAACTGACTGTATTTCTTATCTGGTCACTTCTTGAAATTAGAGTTAATTTTCCAAAAGAACTTTTTGATATCGGAAATACTTTACTGTTAAAGATATATACAAGAGAAATTAAAGGTACAGTAGTTAGTTGTTTTTTAACTTTCAACATCGAAACTTCAAGGTCGACAGCTAGTACACAAGTACATTTTTGTTCTTTTTGCTCTTTATTGTTGTTACAATTTATTTATTTTTCTTTTCATAATTTACTACATTTAATTTTATGTTGTGAGATTTTATTTTTAGTGGTTATTCAAGGTGAAGCTCTGCGAACTGTAAATAGTAACAATTTTGTTTTTGTTTTCTATTGTTATTATCATTTTATTTCATGTTCTAAATAAGGGATTTTATTTTTAGTTGTTATTATAATTTAAAATAACATAATTATCTTACACACTGTAAATGATGCTTGGTTAATTAAAGAGAAAACGAGTGCCGAAGACTCAATGGATGATTCGGGGAGTGATACAGGTAGTTGCACAAAAGCATCATATTCAAAAAGTAAATTTATAGATTTTTTTAAAAAAATATTGAAAGCAGCGAATAAGGAAAAATTGGACTGTGTAAATTGTGCTACAAATACTAAAAAAGTGGAAATAAAGATGAAAAATAGAAATATTTCTTACTTAAAGAAACATCTCTCCGCTCTTAAAAAAGAAGCTGGCCTACTTTTTCCAAGAAAACATCAAATATTACAGATTTCTTCAGATCTACTGAAAGCGTTAGTATCTAATATTTCATACTTGTCTTATGTTATATCTATTAGATATATCATATACTATTCCTGTTATTATTTCTACATTTACATTAATCGGTATCATTTACGTACAATCCCGCCGCCCCTAGACAAGTTTTATTTCTGTCCGTTTGTATATGTGCTAAAATAACTGTCCCATGCTTCACTAAAAATTTAATTAACTATAGGATTTTAATGTAGACTTTATAAAGCTAAAAAAACCCCAGTTTATAAGAGAAAACTCCAGTTTACACTTCCCTTTCTACTATGCAAAAACAAAAAGAGAAAAAAAGACTTGTCTGTCAATTACCATTCAACAGATAACTCCTCCTACATATATACTCCTCCTATATTATTAAAAAATGGAAATCTAAAAATTCGTTAATTTTATTATAATTATTTTTTATATTTTTTTGGTTATATTTTTATTATCTTTTAATTTTAGTTTTTCTTTTTCTTTCTAAGCATTAAGCCAAAAACAGGCGACGTCTCAGAAGTTTTTTTTTTTTTTTTTTTTTTTTTTTTTTTTTTTTTTTTTTTTTTTTTTTTTTTTTCAAATCATTTTAGAAACACTTTTCCATAAATTAAAATGTCAAATAGTAACCTTGCAGAAGAGTTGTCTATAATTTTTAACTGAAACGAAATTTTGTTTCATTTAAACTTTAGAAACTACAACGCGAAGATTGACATAAAATCGACTGAATTTTACATAATCAATATGTTTAGGAATATCATTAAAAACGAAAATAAGAAAGAGGGAATACTATATTTTTTCTTAATGGAAATTACCTACAATTCACGTCGGCGAGTAAGCTGCGTGATGCGAATTTTTTGGAAATTCTTAAGAAATACATTATTGAACGTGTTTTCAAAAAATGTAAGTAAAAACAGAACAGATACAATATAACGATCAAAAATGTATTTGCAAAATATACAAAAATCATTAGTTATAGGCCTACCCTTTTTTGCAAATAATAAAAGTTAGTACATATTTTTGAGAGAGCGCGAACCAGGTGATAAATACAGTAAATGGCAGCAAACAGTGGTCAGTGAAAGAGTGTGAGCTCTTACCTATTCTTTCATATAAAACGGAAATATTCTTTTATATGAATACAGTGTATTCATATAATACACTTCAGGGAACCAGAAAGTTAAATATTTTGTTGAAAATAAATAATATCGCACGAGGCCTAATATGACTGTCCTTTTTATAGATGAAGAATGAACCTTTAATTCCATGGTTCTGGACTTCTCCATCACACGGACCACATACAGGAGAGATATTCCAAAGGTTTGTTACAAACGTGTAATGGATTGTAATTTAGAGAAAAAACATTCTAGGCATTACAGTCGATAATGTTTCAGCAAATACTAAATTTATGACTGAACTTGGAAAATTAATCCCTCAATTTGATTCGGAAAAAATGGATGACAAATTAGACAGGAAGTAGATGAGAAACTCATTTTCGGCTTCCAAGCTGCGAGAGATAAAATGTTAAAACATTATAAGTCCACTAACTGGATCTATTGTACTACTCTTATTCTTGATACAAAACACAAAGTGGTAACCTTTGATCTAACACATTGGGGAGAGGATATTAAAAAAGAAACGGTTCAACGGTTTGAAAAAATTTACAAAGAATACCTTATGCAAGAGCCTGAAATACAGGTTGATGAAGAACCAACCATACTTGAACGATAAATTAAATGACGTGATTGATTTTACATGCTATATTCATCTTCATCAAATGGATCCCTTTGCGGTTCACAAGGCTCAGGGAAGAAGTTAGAAGAATATCCGAGTCAGCCGAGAGTTTCAGGCAACCAAGATACTTTGAATATGGGAAGGAACATCAGTCGCAGTTTCCCATTCTAGTAAAGATGGCCGGAGATTTTTATCAATCCCTGCAACAACAGTTCCTGCTGAGAGACTTTTTTTAAAGGCATTTTTGATCATTCGAAAACATCGCAACATCATCGGTTGAATGATGAGTCTGCGCGTTAGTTACTCTGTATTAATTCTTGAGCAGAAAAACTAAAATAAATATTTTTTGTGAACTTTCCTTTATCTATTAGTAAAAAAATAATAAATAATTCAGTGTCGGTTTTAATACTTGCTGGTTTTCTGCTCTGTGGGTTGTATTCGTTGTTGTTCATTTCTGTAATATTTTGGGTAATGTTATGGTCACAGGCTTCATCTGGTGACAGCAGTTAGTTAAATATGTGGTGCGCTTTACTGAGCCGAAAATGAAACTATCAATCACACACACACACACACACACACACACACACACACACACACACACACACACACACACACACACACACACACACCTTGCCACGCTCCGCTCCTTTCGTTTCGGGTGTGTAAAGTTCGTGCCCCCTTTTCGTTGCAGCGTCACTTACCACCCTACTTTCGCTCACGATTTTAAGATTCTTTGTTCCCTTTTTGGAACGCTATTTATCACGGACTCTTAAACTCGCTGTACGATCACCACCGATTGGGCGAACCACCTTTCTGCTCAGAGCAAGCGCGGGCAAGGCCAAGATGCTCACTTTTACCTTTTTCAATCAAAGATTTTGCAACTCTTGGCTCTAGTAAGTATAAGCTTGTCCTCATAAAACTTACTAACTTTTAATTTACGCAAAATTCCCTGAATTTTATCTCAATGCTCGATTATTTGACTCTTTCTTAAGATTAACACTCTCTTTCTCCAAGGTCGTGCCTTTTGGGAGAAATCGGCTCTTAAGTTCTGATGATAACTTTTAAAATTTTCAAATTATATTACCAGAGCACACATATAAGATTTATATTTAAACAAGGTTAATAGCATATACAGAATGGATATATATTGAAAACACAACAAAATTTAGAAATGAATTATTTATATATTCTTTTCTCTTTTGCACAGTAAAAATGTTGAATTCATAAACTTTTTTAATAACACCAAAAATTTGATTAAACAACAACACAACTATTTATATATTTGACAAAATTTACCAATGTTATATTTTCTATATTCTAAACAAAAATAAAAACGCTTGACTTTTCAGACAGAACCACAAACAGTTTTTCCTGTACTGAAAAAGTCGTATTTAATTGTTAATTATTTACAACACCAAAGCAGAAGTATAAAAATGAATTTAATTTTTAATAATTCCCCTAATGACGTTATATTTGAAATGAAGTTAATATTTGCGAATTATTCCTTAAGTATAAGATACCTTCACACTTTATTAGAAGTTCTAGTTGGATTTGGAATTTGTTGTATAATTAGGCTGATGTTGATATGATATTTTCGATCCAGAGTCTGTAAGCTGCTATGTAGTTGAATGCTGGTCTCGAATTCTTCTAAGTTGCCTTGAAGTTCGATAAGAGTAGAAATTATTCTAAGTCCAGTTGAGTGACAGTTGATTTTTCCTCTCAGCTCAGAGTCGGTTGCAGAAGAAACGTCCACTTTGCGTCGATTCCAAATCAAAAGTATCCTTCTTTCGAAAGATAAATTACGGTCTCCCTTTCCGTGGGAATTAATCCACTTCCTGGAGCCAATTTTCCTCCCTTTTAGGGAAAAAGGTATTTTCTTCTTATTACGTGTTTTCAGGCCCTTTTGGTCTGAAATATTTACACTATATATTTTATTAGTCATATTTTTTGACTAATGAATAGTTTTCTTCCTTTATTATTAATTAAAACACCTTTTAATTAATAATTTATTGTATTTATTCTTCAACGTTATCTGTGATCCAAGTTGGCAATATGATGTCTCAGACTTTAGATTCCTACTGAGGGTGCGCGCGCCACTTTACAGGTTTTTGCATGAAAATTTCTACTTTGGTCGTTTTTTCGTTCAACTCGCTATAACTTTCGAACGCTCGAACCGATTTTAAAGTTCCTTTCGGATTCTTCTTTCTCTCCATCTTGTGGGTCTTGTGGAACTTGATTCATCGTTCTACTACGCTTCGTTCGCGAGTTATCGCCCTTTTCCCGAAATTTGGTTTTTCTTCTTATTCAAATTTTGAGATAAGTCCTTTCTCAAAATTCTTTTAAAGAAATCTTGTTCCTCTTCTACTATGACGAAAAACGCTGTTTGTACTTTTCACATAACTCGTTTTGTTCTCGAGTTATACGTCCTTGAAGTCCCAAAGTTTTTATCGTATAAGTTTTTGTTCATAAAAACCCCCCCATTATATATTATCATTTCTGCTTTGATGTTTTACAATTTTACATAATAGATATTTATAATTACAATGTTATTTCTCCCCTTTAACTTTAAATTTAACCGCTTTTGGGCTTTAAAGTTTTACTTTTTGTAATTATTATATCTCCCTTATTTTATTCTCAAATTTGATTCTAAGTACATATTATTGTGCCCTATTGTGGTCTCTTCAATAGTACTTATTATTATTTTTTAAATAATCCCCCCTTCAACTCAAAAATTCCAAAAAACTCCCCAAGAATGACTTTCTAAGTCCATTCTCACCTGTTTATTATTATTAATTCATATTTTTTATTTATGATTATTGTTAGTTCCCCTTTGAGTTATGACTCTACGTTTTTTGAATTTTGAATTTAAGTTTTTTCCAAATTTTAGGTTTTTGAGCCCCTATAAAAACTTGAATAACTTTTTTGTTTTAATTGCTTTTAAATTTATTTTTCGATATTATTTATCGGTTGATTCTACTGAACATTAATTTATTTTAATAATTTAGTATTTTAATAGAATAAGAAACGAGGCAGAGTGACTTTTCACGAATCAACATGCAGTGTCTAGCACCTGTTGGCGTGACGTCATCGTTCCTCCTCGTCCCCCATCTACATGGCTTTATCGCGGGAATTTAAACTGTTTTAAATTGGCTTGAGACTTTTGGCTTTTCCCAAACCGTCTCAACACACACACACACACACACACACACACACACACACACACACACACACACACACACACACACACACACAACTTATTTATTTAAATTTATTTACTCTACTTTCTTAAAGCCACACGTTGTGCGACCAATATATCACAAATAAGTTTGTTTTATGTTTATTATTTATTTACTTTTAAATTAATTTATTTTGAATTTAATTATTTATTATGAAACATTGATGAATTTATTTTTAAACTTGTTCTTTATTAGCCACACCTAATTTGCGCTAATCTATTTCTGGCAATTAATTTTAATTGATTTCTATCGAAATCTTGGCAAAACTAGAATGGTTGAATTAAATTAATTCCACAAAACAATTTCTACTTTCTTATTATCTTCTGGCTTTATTCTCATATAATGGGTTATATAACAAGAATCACATCAATTAATTATCCATATCAATCTTAAGACTACTCATTCTTTCACACTTTCATTCTTTAAAACTAATTTATGCTAATACACAATATTTAATTATTGACAATTTTAAAATCTTAATTTATTATTCAATTTATATAAAAAAATTCTATGAATGTTTCTACAGAATTGATCTTAATGTTCTTATTAATTTATAGCAAATCTATTACAAACAATTTTCTTTAATTTAATTATATTATTTTCAAATTACTTTTATTTTGCCGGCTAGCTCAATTACTTTCTTTTAATTTAAATTTTATAAAACTTTACTCTTAATCTCGGGCATGGGAACTTTTATGACTCATCAAAGTGAAATACTAGATTCTAAATGATTAATAGTTATAAATTTTGTACTTTTCAACAGTTACGCCTCGTCCTCTTTTTGGCACTTGTACACAAAACACAATCACCCACTGCTTTATTTATTTAATTTCTCTTTATCCACTAACGATGCACTAGACACCTGTATCCTTATCCAGAGGTCAGATGCTGCAAATCCTAATTCCTTGACGAATGGTGAATTCCTGGTAATACGTCCGCTAAATGCTGGTTGGTCTCCTAACTCGTTCTCAATTTAACTATTAATTTCGACGCGATGATTCTCTCCTCTTCTTTTACAACTTTAATACTCCTGACTTTAATTATTATTACAAAAAACTACAAAAAAACTACTAAATTTTGTGGCAACTCTGCCTTTACGTTATTCGACGACTTTGAATTAAACCCTCAGGTTCTCAGTTTAAGACTCTTAAAACCTCCTTACTCTGATCCCCAGCTGTAGCCAAGACCTACACGCTCTCGCCCCCAGTTTTAGACTGCCTCTCATTCCCGTTGAATTTAACCTCTCCCGATTTCCAAGTTCCGCGTCTCCCTCGCCGATTGGTCAATTTCTAATTTTTTGAAACTCAGGTCTCTTCTGATTGGACATCCAAACTTTCTAAAATCGTTACCTTTTTACGTACGTTGACTTCGTCCCTCGGAGATACCGTTAGGTATTTACTTTCTCATTTTTTCTATGTTCCCTGTTTATGACATGCAGCTGCCTTGAGTATCAAAACTCCGTTATGTTTGTGCCTTTTTTTTATGTGTGTCGGCGAACTTTCTTCCCTCAAAGAAAACAGAATGTTTTCTTCCCTTGTCTCTGTCACGTTTTTCAATTAGTACCGTTATCTTTCCAACTTAACTTTGCAGCTGCTACGGTAGGTATAGTTTGCTTGTTAACATGTGTTTTGTTTCAATTTACTGATTCTTACAATTATTTATTCATACTAACATTTTTATCGATTATTATTATTTTTATATTTTATATTAGACATTAATTAATTATTTATCAATCGTTGATCGTTTGAGATCGTTATATTATTTATGAATGACCTATACTTGTTGTCGCCTGTTTGTTGTTTGGAAACACTAGAGTAAGAGTGTACGCAGATGTTCCATATTAATACTTCTCACGCCTTTATCTTTACCCTATATGTTAAATAATAACTTTGCGATATATGGAATTTATCAGTGTTTTGTACAACCATTGGAAAGTTTTGTACACTTAACGTATTCACACAAATTTACAATGACGTCGCTACTTTATCACTATTGAATTTGTACTATTACTAGTATTGAATTCAATTTTGTTCAACCAATAGGACGTTTTGTACACTTAATGCCTCGTACACTTTACGAAGACACGGACACCTCTGTTCCGACCTGGAATCACCGTGGTTGGGTCTTTGGTTGCGGTTTGCGTTCCGAGAGGAACCTCGGTTGGCGCAGTGTCTTACAACGGTTCCAACCATATACGAAATACCTAGGTGTACTGGGTTGTTACGCCTAACTATGCCGGTAGAAGTAGGTTTTCTGTACGAGTCGGTAAAATTTGTAAGATAAAATTTAAGTTCCTTATTATTTGTATTTATAAAATAATTATCAAATTGGATTCCTTGTTCTGGTTGGTTTGGCAGGGTTAAAGCCGTAATATTTAAGTGTAGAGAGATACGCGGAACTGAATTACAAAACACAGTGGCTAAGATAGGCTTACCCATTAGCTCACCATTTACCTTGAACCTCCGGTCACAGTATATCCACACAAAATCCTATATGGAGTCAGTGAACTCACTGAATTACTACTATTGAATTTTCACAATTATAAACATTTAATTCAGTTTTGTAAAACCATTAGGAAGTTTTGTACACTTAACGGTTTTTACTCTTAATGTATTTACACAAAAACTAAAATATTATATGGAGTTAATGACCTCGCTGGATTACCACTATTGATTTTTATAAATCTGAGTAGCCAATAATTTTACTGACCAGTCATTAAATTATTTTATACACCAGTCATTATTCAAATTTTAAAGAGAAATGCGGTATTCCAAATACATGCTGTATTATCACATTATAATTTTTACAATTTCATTGCACCATCTTTCCATACGTATTTTATACAACTTTAAACAACTCTGAAAAATGTGTACAATAAAAATGTTCACACAAAATCGATATTGTGATATGGAGTGAATACGACTCATACGACCGACTCATACGAGTAAAAAGTATAATTTTTATTTCATTTAAAAAATTTGACAACCAATATATTTGTACATGTTTTTTTCTGTGAAAGTTTTTTAAATCATTGAAATTGTCAGGATATTACTATCCGGTGATTAGATGCTGGATTATTACATTTGAATTTTCACTATCTGACAATCTTCTATTTGTTTTAAGTATATAATCATTTGTGCCAAGAATACAATTGTTTTGTTTTTGTGCCACAAATAAAAGAATAAATTATTCAGAGCCATAAAAAACATAAATTTTATGATCCAAATTAGAGAAATTGATTATTTTTCGTTTCCTAATAGCATGGGTTATTCTTTGAATATAAAGGACAACTGACAGTTTTTCAATTCCAAATTTCGTAAAAAATATATAAAGTGGATATAGAACTACAGGGAATGAACAGTGAAGTTGGAACTTTTATATTTGTTTAGCATTATTGCGAAGTAAAAAGTGTTATTCCGTTCGTAAAATTTTATTTATTCATTCATCTTCTTCTCGGCTATCCCGATAACTGTCGACACCCGATCAGAAAATGGTTAAACAACTTAGATAGTTTGTAATTGGTTTGTTTTCAAGCCAAAAAGAATTTCACGAAAGTAAAAATTGCACTACGTTTTGTTCAGCAAACTTCGTATGAAACGACATCGAATATCAAATCAAACAATTTTAATTTTTCTTCATGTAGGCCTACTGATTTTCATAAGAACTCATAATAATTATGTGTTTTTACCACGGAGTTGTATTTTGACAATTGTTATGCTTGTTTCATCTCCGGATCTCGCTAAATTAAAAAATAAATGGAAATTGGTTTCTATGACCGTTTTTATAACGGTCATAATATTTATGATTTTGAAGTATGAAATCGGTTTTAAAGTATGTCGTTTCAACTAGTCTACTTACTATGTTTCACTTGTCGCAGTTGACAATCACTGTAAATGTTTTTCAAACTCAATTATATATTGTAAATCGTACTTGTGGGGAAAATTTACTGCAATAAAAGCTACATCAGAGCCAAGAAGTACACTTTCCGTTATAAATATACTACGGAATTCTGAAGTAGACACCAATAAAAGTGCCGAATCTTTGGCATTTCTTCTCCTTAAATAAATTCGTAAACAAAATATAGTTGAATTTTAGAAAGTACATAATAAATTATTTCACGTCAAATGCAAGTTTTGTTATTATTACTTATATAAAAGCTACTATATATATTCTTGTTGTTTAAAGGAAATTAACCTTGAGGTCCTCATAGCCTTATAAAAACGAAGACAAGAGCATAAAATAAAGATCTCTAGCCAATAAGTATTCAAACCGAGCTGCTTATATTTTTAAAGGCAAGAACTTTTCGGTCATCGCCTTTTATTCAAAAGAAAGAAGAAAAGAATATAAAATAAAGACTCTTAGCCCTCGAATACTCCACACAAGACTACATGAAGAAAGGAGTAAACCCATCTATGGTATCTCGGGATTGCCACACCCGTACTTACTATTGTTGTAATATCTAAAACCATCAAATAGTGGTTCAGGTGAACTATAATGTTGACAACGATCTTTTACAATGTCTTAGAAGATCTAATTTCTTTACCATAATTCATTGAATAGCCTAAATCAAGCGTTTTAATACACGCCTAAAATCTATATAATATACATTTTTTTTTTGTCAATACAACAGTTTCCGTACACTAGAATGATTTATTAACATCAAAATATATCTTCAGTCAGTGTATACTATAGGTCATCAAAACATCTGTATTAGTGATTAATTGCAAACCAAAAAGCAGTACTGTATTTCTTATTTACTATCTTATCAGGGAGTTACAGGTTTTGTTGTAGTCTGTAGCTTCTCGTTAATACCGGCGGATTTTTTATATATATATAGCCTATAAAAAAAACCAATCCTGTATCAATTAATCTGTGTCGATTTGTAACGCCTCTTCGAGATGCAAAAATATTACAATATTTTTTCCTTAAGGAAGAAAAGAACATAAAATATAGACCACTAGTCCTCGAATTACTCTAATAGCGTTAGATTCGGAAGAAAACAAGAGTTGGTTAAAACAGACCTGATAGGAAAGATGAAATAGAGGGATCTAACCCAAGATTACGTGAAAAAAGGTGTAATCTTCTGAGAAACGCCACAAGACGTAAAATTAACAATGTTAGGGGTTGTAGTAAAACTACGGGGCAGAATAGGCAATCTGTCTACATCACTCAAGTAATATTAAATGTTACTTAATATTAGCCGAGAGACTTACGACAACCCCTTGATCAAGGATATGTGCTGAAGGTTGTGGGTTTGAATCCTACCAAAGATACAAGGTTTTATTCTGTGTATTTTGGTTCGCTCCAACATGTGGTATGGCCGTGGGATATTCCTCTATAAATACAAGATAGTTGGTTTTAGTAGAAGTTTAAAAATTGTGGGTGAGTTGATTCAAAACAAATTGCACAGAAAACACCATTTTTGCAAGTTTTATACTTGTAGATTTGTTAAGACCAAAAGACCTTATGCTTAGTTAAAAATTATTATGAAATGTTTCCCTTATAGATGTGTTAAAAAAAAACTTTAAAATAGAAACTGAAATAAAAATATAAATAAGTAATACAATGATTTAAATATTAAAATATATTAACATTTAATTACAATTTATTTTATTAGTGTTTGCAGTACTTGTTATATTTCAAAAGGTTGGACATTATACTTAGGTGAAAATAACATATTAAAAAGCAAAAGCAAAAGTGAACATTAAATTAAGAAAGATGCTCTGGCTCCTAGACAAAAAGTCAGAGCTGTCATTGAAGAATAAGCTAGTAATCTACAAAAAAATTCTGAAACCCATTTGAACCTATGGGAGCCATTTATGGGGTTTTACTAAAAACACTAACATGCAAATTATTTCATATCTTTCACAGTATATTACTGTGAATCATGGTCAATGCTCTTTGGTATATTCGTACAGTAATCTCTACCGTGATTTGAATCGCAAGGAAGCGTCCAGGCTCCTTGATGAATTAATCAGACGACTAAAAAATAGCAAAACTTTTGAACTTGCAATATAAAGTCATCAACTCGGAGTTTCAATAGGTTAACCTGGATAAATGAGTTAATTTGTTAGAAATGAACTTAATGTTAGTTATATAAATTAGTTTCAGTGTAAATACTTTGAAAAAAATTAATTTAACAATGAACTAAGATAATATATATCTTGTCCTTGAACACTTGTGTAGCGTATCAGGTAGGCCTACAGCCAGGGCACCCCTGCAAACTTTATTTTTGGACCCCTCCTTGCAAAGTAATTTAACATAATTGTTTTCATAAATAGTAAGTATTAACTACAAAACCATATAAAATGTACATTAACACATCCAATAATCATAATTTAAAATCACACATAATTATATCAATGAGGTAAATACTGTAACTACATAATGTCACAAGTTAATTGAGTCGGGGTAATGTAACTTGGAATGATGTTATGGAATAGTATTTTCTCCCTAGATTTTGATTTCTTAGATTCTATATATAAAATACTGAGACCGCACAGTCGTTTCTGGAATATGATTTTTCTTCCTGATAAGGGGCAACGTTGAGAGGCACCTACCTACACAAACGGTGATTCGTTCGGATTTGTCGCAAGTGGATACCTTGACTACCTGAGGGATCCCTAATTGTATATCATTATTTATATAATAAATTTTGATTGTTTTTGTATTTAATTTTTGAGTTACAATTACGTAAGAAATAAATCTAGTATAAAAATTAATAAAGACAATAGATTCGGGACCGTTTAAGCGACGGCCCGGGTGTTAAGCCATCGGACATTCATAGGCTTACTTCTAGTGATTACCGGCTTCGTGGCGATCCAGAGTATTGGATTTACACCTTTTTTCGTTTTTAGTTAGATCTCATTCATCATTCCCTAAGGTCTCTCTTACGAACACGTGTTCTTTCTGTAGAGTAGAAAGGGGTTTTTATTTTTTATTTTTTTATTTATATGGCGTTGATGACCAAGAGGTTTTTCACCTTTAAATAACTACAACAAAAAAAAGAAGAAAAAAAAGAAGTTAAGTCACGGCTCCTTGTCTCCAAGCTTCCGATGTTGACAGAATGAGCTCGAATATATTTCTTGAATTTTTTAAAAATCCGACTGAATAGTAAAAAAAGTATAATAGTAAATAGTATTAAAGAATTTTATTTTGAATTCAAAAACTTATATTTTAATAAAAATCAAGCATATAATTTATATATCTCTTGCCGATTGAAATATAGCCTACTATTACTCATTATCAATATATGTAAAAATACTTACCATTGCACTTATTCCGGGAGAACGGTTGGACTTTGGTCAACAAATAAATTAAAATTAAAACAAATAGATATAAATATTAATTAACACATTCCCAAAACCAAATCAAAAATTCAATCCGCGCATTCTAAACAAATTAATACTTGCCATTCGTTCGTTCCACGATTCCCATCGAGTATATCTCGTTGAAGGGAAAGACGAGCAGTAAAAATTAGTATTTTTACCATGGAGACCTACCTACTCGATATCGATGAAGTTTGAAGGTTTATGACACCCAACACGAATGTAACAGAAAACGATGAGTAAATTGGGGAACCAAAATAAACTCAACGAAAGAAGAGATTTTAGTTATTTGTTAAAATATTTTCGATCAATATTTTCCCTTTTACATTTTGTTCTTATAGTTTAGGTCATATATTTTCACATTTCACAAATAAATGATGAAATCATTTAGAGATATCCTCGACGTTAGGCCTAATGGTTCGTTTATCGTTAACTTTTAGCCGATAACTTCTTAAGTGGTTTTATCGGGGAGATGACGACTCACGCGTTTTCTTTCCGTCTTTATAAGCGCAAAACTTAAAACAAATATCTAATCGAAATTTTACTCACTATATCCGCGAAAAACTCAACATTAGTGGTCTGACCCATCTCATAACGTTTTCATAGAACCAAAGCCGCGGAAACTGTGTACTAAAGGCGGGTTTCAATTTTCTTTGAACAATCCCTCCTGAAAACCGTTTTCATGGAAGAACAAGCTCGCTTGTACAATACATAATTGAAATTGACAATAGAATGGTTATGATTCTTGAGATGAGGGTTCGTACTGGAAGGTTTGTTTGTAAACGGCCGTTGAGTTGGTCGCCATTTTGTGTTGACTAGCGTTCGATATTACCCCCATTTCTAAGCTCCTCCCTTTTTTCAAATTAACAAGGAATATGTTAATAGTTCGTAATAATGGCAACTAAAATTATTGATTTTCTTCCCTTATAATTAAATAATTATTTACGCTATACCGTTTTGTTAAAGAAGAAAAATTGCACAAGGCGTGAAAATTGGTTTAAGATGGTTATTTATCATGCAATTAAAAAATTCAGGGGGAAATAAATATTTCCCACCAACAAAATATTTTTTGTTGCACATCCAATTTTGATACTTTTATAGTCTTTTCGACACGTTTTTTCCATGCTGCCTAAGCTTGTAATGATTCGTAAATACTTGTTCTCTGTTTTAAATAAATACAAAATTTAAAAAATTTAATAGGCGAAAGTCAATTTATATTCATGTTTTTAGTCCACAAGTATTGTTTTAAAACCAGTTTCATTGCACAATTATTCCTCTGTTAGAGCTAATACAATCTTAAAATTATTTCCATTAGTAGATATTACGGCAGGCATCGTCTTTGTACTGAAATGAACAAAGGAAATTTATAAATTAAGAATTTCAGTATTGGCTAGTTTGGCGGTTTCCCCGTAGGCTAACTCCAAAACTGATGATCATTTTCTTAAACACATTTGGCTTTAAGTATTATTTTACATTATAATTTCAATATGTAAATATAAATTGCATAATACTTGTAAAGGGAATCTTAAATAATAATAATTTAAGCAAATACAAAAACAAATAAGAAATAACTTTGTATTTATTTAGGTCTTTAATCATTAACAGTTGATTTTACAGAAGTTTTAATTTTTGGTGCAATTTTTTACAGAATTCAAGTAAAATCCAACGGATACATTAATAAGTCAGTTGTAGTTCAGTGTTGCGAGATTATCTGTGCATGGGCAACTGAGATTCTAACTTAGCTTATTGCACGTCATCTTGTATTGAATTACAAGTAATAGCAAAGTATATATTATTTAAATTTTAATAATTTTAAAGTATAACAAAATGTTAACTATATACAAAAATTAAAAATAAGTATCATTTAAATAGGAAAATTAAGTAATCCTTTGAAAATGACAGATTTGTGTTACCATCTTTATATTATATTATCTAAAAAGATATCATTATGATAACGAAACAAAATTTTGTGCCTTCCAACAAAGAAATAATAAATAAATTTTTAACCCCAACTTTTCTTATACACAAATAGGCCTACATACATTATTTTCCCACTTCCATGAAATATTGATAATTACAAGAGAACAATATAGTGTGCCTTCAATAAACAAAAAATAAATATTGAAAATAACAAAATCATTTTTTCCATGCACTTTTCCTACACACAAATAAATACTTTATTTTCAAAGTTTTCATGAAATATTGATCATTGTAAGAGAACAAATCAATATTGTGTGTCTTATAACTAAAAAATAACAAAATCAATTTTTCCGCGCACTTTTCCTACATACTAACATATACATTATTTTCAATCTTTTCACGAAATTCTCATATTTCTAAGAGATAAAATCAATATTGTGTGTCTTCTAAAAACAAATATTAAATATTGAAAACATTATGTATAAACGTTCACGAAATATTGTTCACATATTCAGAAATATACCTACACGTTGTAAACGAGGATAGATATATTAAATCTCCACTCTCAGCCACAAACCCATGAGAATCTATGTGTTGAATTCATGAGTATTTTATAACTTGAATTGTTTTGTAAAAAAAAAGTTTTCATTGTGAAAAATTTTATTATCTTTCATTGAACTAATGATTTTTCGTTTAAAGGTATCCTAAAAATTGGGATATTTAAATAGTTTCCTATCATAAACTATTGATTTTTATTTATAACAATATTGCTAAATAAGCGATTGTGGATAAGCATTGGCCTACAATTTGAACGTAAAAATACCGAAACAAAATAAATGTACAAATATTTTTTATAATGTAGTCAACGAAATTTTACAAATTAATAATCTACAATTAAAAAGACATTTCCATCTTTGTAAGTCTGTTGATTGATATCTAAATTAATGTTACAGTTCAAACGAAACATCAAATCTTGTAAATCCAGAGTTATATTAAGAATGAGTAATATAGCTTCAAATTTCTAATGGTTAACAGTCAGCACTCGGCAGGTAAAGAGGCCGTCGACCGTGAATACAGTTTACGACCCAGCGGACCCAGTGTTGTAAAATACTAGGTGGCTATTAAGTGATTTTATTAGTTAGGTATGATCACACCAAGGACATTTTCTTATGAACCCTTTTCTATAGCAGATTTTAGTCTAGTGCATTTGGGCTTTTGAGGTTGCATTATAAAATAAAAAGGTGAAACTTTTTGGAATATGGTGTGCATTCCTTTCTCAATGGTTGATAGAAAATTCGTAAGAGTCCAGTTATGGGATTTCCACCATTTTGGATTACGGATTTTCGGTTTTTATGCATTTCTTTTAAATCAATTATCCTATCGGTGAGATTTAAAAAATATTTCTTATTCTAGTCTACAGCACAAGTAAAAGGTCCTTCAGGTTATAACCGTTTGTTGGTAATTTTGGTCTAAATGTTAAAATTAGTACTTGTGTCGAAAAAAAAATTGTTTTATTAAAATTGAAGTTTAAAAAGCAGACATATCGAAACAAAAGTTACAAGCATTTTATAAACTTTAAAACAATGCATAATAATGTGAAATTTTACTAGTACGTAGCTACAAAGAGGCAGAAAGCTCAATTTTTGAGAGTTTTAAAATAATTAACTCGAAATGTGCAGCCTACTTTTCTTCTTCCTCAGTTCAGTAAGTGCCTATTGAGACCGTCGTTCCTCAAGTTATTGAACGAACCCACTGAATCTGAGGAATCCAAGTATAAGGAAGAAAATGTAAAAGAAAAACAAAGAATACAATATAAACAATATAAAAGGTAGTAAATAAGGCAGTTTGTTATAGAAAGTGGAATACAATTACATAATATATTTCTAGGTAGTTTTTATGGGACAATAGTTTAGATATTGTCAATTTATTTCTATTTGTTGCAACTTTGGAGAAAATAGTTAGACCTACAATACATGTAAACTTGAATTCATATTATTAATAGATCTTTTAAATGAAGTACCTTACTTATTGTAAGGGTGTGGCAATACCGAGGTAACTAGCTGTATCTACACTTTGATTAGATCCCTTTCTTTGATTTTCCAATCAGGTCTCTCATGACTAACTCTTGTTCTCTTCCAACCCTGACGCTATTACATTTTTTCTCCCTTGTTCCTTAAAGGCAGAAAATTTGTCGGTCATTATCGCCTTATAGAAAAAAAGAAATAAAATAAAATAAAGACCCCTGGCTCTCAACTACTCTAATAACTCCAGGGTCGAAAAACAAGAGTCGGTCAAGAGAGACCTGATAGGAAAGATGAAAGAGAGGGATCTAATCCAAGACTACATACAAAATGTGTAGATGCAGCTAGGCTACCTCAGGATTGCCATACCCATACTTACTATAGTTGAACCTCTGAGGGGTAATGCTATTAGAGTAAGTGGTCTCTATGTTAAGCTCTTTAAGAAGGTGATTATGACCGACAGTTGTACAACGAGAAAAAATCTAATATATCATTTATTAATACTGTAATGATAATTCTAATATGGTGAAGATAAACTGGTGGTCAATTATTAAAAATTGTAACTTAAAAAAGTTAGTATCAAAACAATAATATATAAATATAGCAAAATGTTTTATTTTTGGACTCTTTGAAATGCGTTACATCTCAACATATTCGGGGAAATTATCGAGTAGGTAATTCTTAGGTGGTGTCTGCACAAGTCCCGGGGATAGGTCCCAAATTTTGATACCATTCACGGAACATATGTGCGACACTTTTTATCCTAGAAAGCTTTTCAATGCTAGAACTACTATACTTACCAGGCTGTTTTCTAATAGGCTTTGTCGAGCGTATACTATACTTCGAATCTTTGGTATTATATCTAGTCAAAGCGGACCTTATTCAGTCACATATCAGAATATTCTCGAACCTTGTCAATAAAGTGTAAGGTTGTCACATCACTCTAATTCCCTTCTCTCTCTCTCTCTCTCTCTCTCTCTCTCTCTCTCTCTCTCTCTCTCTCTCTCTCTCTCTCTCTCTCTCAAATATACTGGATCAATGGAAACAAGGAATACAAAATCAAAATATTATCTTTTATGTTACAGCTAAGGAGGAGTTGCTCACTCACTGATAATCGCTTGGGTGTTCTGATTTTGTGTAATTTCTCTCACACTCTAAACATAGGGTATAATAAGTGCATCTTCATTATCTAAGTTTCAAGTTCAATCACCAGTCCATCACTCTTTAACATGTTAACCTTTGTTCTACTCACCGCAGTTCCTAAACTTAGACTCTTAGGCGAACTGCATTGTTCCATAATAGACTTTGTTTAAACTCTCACTAAAGTTTTTACCAATTATATTTTTAATGTTACATGTATGCCCATTGACTACCAACTGTCTAATACATAATAAGGGCGGTCAGAACATATAGACAGAACCTGACTAAATTAAGAGTGCAAGTAGTTTTTCCTCGTTCTTTAAAGGAAAAAAACCTCCGGTGACCATAGCCTTATATAAAAAGAAACTCCTAGCCCTTGAGTACATTTAATAGCGTGGTATCCACTTGTACGACATTACTAATTGTTGAAATTGTTCTCCAAGTACCTACATGCAGTAGTACAGTCTTAGTTTAAACATGTTTTCTAAAGTTTGGTTAGGTTAGGTTAGGTGATAATTGTAGAGATTCTCCACAAAACAGGTCTTGTATTTGAAGCTGTGAACCCACATTTAGAAAAATCTATTGTCTTGCCTCCTGAGTCGATCTTCCGTACTAGCTTCATAAATAAAATAATTCTGTTCGCACTCATTTTGTATTGGCTGGTCAGAATTTAATTTTCTTTATGACAATAATTATTTCCTCTCACACAGATGTTTAAAATGAGGTATCATAACCCTATACGTGCCCTTGAAATTTATGGAAAAAAACCCCACCCCCCACAATTAAGATAACCTAATACTTTGCTGTTTTTAGGTTGCCCCTCTCACCTAAAGAGATTGCCTCAAATAAAATTCAAATATCTCAAATATTTTAAAACATACGAGAGGGTGGTAGTTTCTTTTCAGCCAACCTGAAAATGCATTATTGTGAAATAGAGTAAAATATAAACAATAGTCCAATACATTAAGGTTCCAATAAATTGAATCACCAGCCACAGAGGTCAACCAGTGTGGTGAGGATAATTTACCACTTAAGCCAGTTACGACGTTCCAGGATTTACATACCTCGTTGGGTACAAATTAATATATTACTTATGATATATTAATTATACAATGGCAATACAAGGAGCATATCACTCGTATAAATCATTTCACTCTTATTTTTTATCCTTTTGAGTGGTGTCCCTATTTACAGTAATTTTGGTATTATTTACAGTTATTGAATAGAATATTATTGTGCCACGTGAAGTGCTATGTAATAACCACATTCGATTTACAAGAATCACGAAGAAGCGAAATCGAATGTGCGCACAATCGCTAGTAAACAATTAGAAGAAGAGAAGGAATGTACCATACTGTTTACAAAGCTAAAATTGAGGTTTTATTGAAGCATTCTGAAGGTACTACTAAGGATATAAACTAAGGAGTTAAATTCGAATTCCGTAGTGTCAAATTTATATTTTGCTTCATTATTATCGTGGTAAAGGTTGAAGAATTTGTTTCAACCACATTTTTGATATTTTGTGGAATACAAGAAATACGCAAGAAAGGAATACAAAATTTAGTTTGAATTAAGGCTTGTAACAAAGAGAATCTAGGATGTAATAAAACATTGGTAGTAGTCAACTAATAAAACAGAAAAATGAGATTTTTGCGAGAGAAGGAAAGGTATTGTGATTGATTATACGATAAACTAGAGTTGTTTAGTCTACGCCCACTCCGAGAACACCTACGTCAAGTGAATAAGTCTCTTGTTGACTGCCTTTCAACCCTGTTCATTTAGTTTTAATTTCTTTAGCTGCTGTTTTCATTATTCTACAACCTTCACAAAATAGAATAGAACCAGAACATAACTTATTCTAAAATTAACACTTAACATTTAAACTAACCTTAAATCGGAAATATACATGAATCATTGATGTAATACAATTTTTATTTTCGTAAATTATCTTTTAAATTTTGTTATTTTTTCAACCTCCATTTTTTGTAAATGTAATTTTTGTTTTATCTTGTTGTTTAAAAGCGAAAAACCTCTCGGTCGTTATCGTCTTAAAAAAGGAAAAATAACATAAAATAAAAACCCCTAGCCTCGAATACTCTAATACCATTACGGTCGGGGAAAAAACAAGACTTGGTCAAGGTAAAACCTGACAGGAAAAGTGACAGAGATCTAACTGAAGACTACTCGAAAAAAGGTGTAGATCCAGCTAAGTTCCCTCGGGATTACACCTTATAGCTCAGCTCCTAATTCCTGAGTGTATTTGTAATTGTTGTAGAAACCATGGTCTGGTTAAAAGATAGCCTGAAAGTTTTGCTAAATAAAGGCTAAATAAAATTAACCAAACGTATATTTATTTATTTAGAAAACAAAAATAAATTGAATGAATCTTTCAAGAAACTATAAATTATCTGACATTATTAGCTCCTTTAAAAATTAAAAAAAAATAATGTGACAATAATAAAACAAACCTTTGAATAGCATAGTCAGAACAAAATAAAAAAGTTATAACTTATACCAAAGTAGAACATTGAACTATGTATATATTTATAAAATTAACTTGTCTTTATAGCAACACACATACGGATCTAAAATTGATAAAATTCTAAATAACTTTACACAACAATAAAGGCTAGTTTTCTTCTCAATTAACATGACGGATAGTCCAGGCACATTTACTGCTGTTTTTGAAGGCCACATAGGGGGTATCAGTTATCTATCCTATTATTATATAATAGAAAATATTATTATATTATATTTTAAGAGCAGTAGAGTACATGTACTGTTATTTTCTATACAAAACATTTCAGAAAGAATCACGTAATTCAAAGCGATTTGAATTTAGCTCGTTTTATTAATGAAAACTACTTATCTGTAAGAAAATAAGCTGTAAAAGAATATCATAAAGTGCAGGTAATAAAAAACAATACACAATAAGGTAATAAGTACACTGATAAGATATAAATAGTACAGAGGTTTATATCGAAGCGATATAAATTTAGATCAGTTTAATAGTGAAAAGTATTGTTACGTAAAATATAGATTTTTTTTTTTACAGAACACAATATTAGGTATTTGTGTATTATATGGACCCCCTTTTTTACATCAGACAGTAACTAATTAAAATACTACACACACACACACGCGCACACACACACACACACACACACACACACACACGCGCGCACTTACGTAAGTATATATAATAATAATAACCTAACGTAAGTGCGCGCGCGCACGCACGCACGCACTTACGTAAGTATATATAATAATAATAACCTAACGTAACCAATTTGTGATGATTTTTGCTACCAAAATCTGATCTACCTAACTCGAATAGGTTAGTTTAGTCCAGGTTATTATATATATTCATATAATATCGTTCAGTTTAAAACCAACATAAGTTAATAAATCAGCTAAATAACAACAAAAACCACTAATAAATTCAAACAATGATTCTCGTAAGAGTGTTGCAGTAGCACTGACCTCGTAGTGATGCTTTCTAGATTGGCTTGAATGGCCGAATTTGTAAGGATTTCAGTGGGGCGAATGAAAGTCGCAGTTATGTTATTTTTGTTTGTTATGGCAGTAGACAGATGACAAAACCTAAAAATATTATCGAAATGATGTTTCGAGTTTTGAACTTACAGAAAAGGGGTACTTGTTCGTATAGTATAAAAGTGATGAGTTATAAGTAGTTCAGAGGCGTATGTTGAAATCATTTTAATTTAGATGTGTTAATAATGAAATTGAATTTTACTTAAGAAAATAAGCCATGAAAGACTATCTTAGAGTACAGTTCGTATTTACAGTACAGTAGTTACATAAACAGCAACGAAGTTTGTAAGGTTGTAATAACAATATTTGACTGCAAATGTATGAACATTTTCGACATATTTTACCCATTTACTTAATTTTTTTAAGTGATAACATATATTTTTCAGTGAAAAATAGTGTATACGATTTGAATACTAATTGGAACTAAATACCTTTTTTAAATCAGTGCAATATTTTCCGAGTTATAACCATTTTTTGCTGCTGAAAATTAGAAAATCCACATTTGCGATACATTTTACGCATTTTCTTAAAATTTTAATAACAACATATGTATTGGTAACAACAAAATTGGTATTTAATTTGAATATAATTAGAACCAGAAACATTTTTGAAATAGGTGTAGTAGTTTCCCAGTTATAACCATTTTTTGCTGATGAAAAGTAGGAAATCCACATTTTTCGATATATTTACCCATCGAAATATCGTCTTAATGGAAATAAACTTTCGTTGTAGACATTCATACGTTTCAATTAGAATTGTTCTTTGGAAAATAAAACCCAAATTTGTGCAGTTCTGACACATATAGCTATTATTATTGTGAGAAGATAAGGTTAGGCGAACGTAATTATTTTGTGAAACCTAATCGGTCACTAAACCATGTGACTTTATAAAATCAACAAACATTCTAAGGAACTAACCTAACCTAACCAAACTGAGTTTTATTAACATATAATCGTAAGTAATATAGAGAAAGTTATGTGATGTGTGAAATAATCTATGTCGAGTTTTTTTTGTGGAAATGTCCCCCACCTCCAAAATAATATTTTTGGGATGTTTCTCATTCTACTATCAGTCTGTAGCCGCTGCAGTGTTCTTCAACATAAACAAGGACTGATTTTTATCGAATTCCGTATAAGGGGTATTTACCAGATTTTTTCCCCGACTACACAATTTGTTGGTAGCTGCCTTAAGAAGAACAAATACGATTTTCTCCAAATCGGTTTAACAAGTTTTGATCAAATTTTGTTTGAATGTAGCCTCCAAAGTCTCACAAAAAGGGTGTTGATTTCGTTTTGGGAATAATCAGTAAAAATAAAATTAGTCATGGATGTGAAATCAAATAGGTACTTAATTATTCAAAATAGGATCTACCGAAAATAAATGATGGCTCAGGAATAATTGAAACAACAAGCAAACCTTAACTGCCATCATTAAAAATAAATGGTCCAAAAATATTGGACAAACCTTTTCTCTTACCCATTCTCAAAACTAATTTTCAGCCAAAAATATCAGTTCAGTACTTATCAATCAAGAAATGAAAATGAATCATTTACGCGGTCTTTAAACAAAGAATGTGCATATTGAAATAGGCTTTGATTCTTATTATTTGTGCCATAAACATGTCCTCATCGTAAATTGTATTTGAATAAAACCAAACTTTTAACGAAGATTGAGTTGGTTTTTGTTTTTTTGTTAATTGTTCCTGTACGTTGAATTTTGTTACTTGCCATTTTTAGTACAGTTTTGGGTCATTAATCTTCCCGTTTCAATAAAATTTATAGAGTACCGGTACCCAGCATTTGAAGAAATTATTCTAATTAATAATATATTACCCATTTAGAACTAATGACTAATTATTCATTCAAACGAGTAGGTTAATTAAAAATCAGAAAGACTAAAATGTCTTAAAATTTTGTGTAGAATCCGAAAATATCATAAAATATAGGACTTCCAAAGACATTTTAAAGTTTTGGCCACCATAATGTTTTGATAAACCCGCTCGTTTAGGAGTTATAGGCGCTTAAAATTTCGAAAAAAAGCGTGGTGAATTTTTGGTAAACGATTTTTCGTACATCTAATTGTTGAATCAAGTTTCATTTAAGGATAGAGCCTCATTTTAACAATGCAGGGCTAATAACAGGTGATCAAATTTTCTAACAATATGATTTTTCTGTGTCTATTTATTTCCTGATTTAGATAGTTTTTATCTGTTCTCAAATTATTTATTTTACGTTTAGTCCTACTTTGGTGTTTACAATTATATCCTATATAATGTCTAATTCAATTTTGAACTTAATTCAATAGTGGGAAGTATGAAAAATCGCTTACCGAAAATGCGTCCATTTTTCGAAACTTTAAACTTACGACTCCTTAAAGAATGGGTTTATCAAAAAATCACAAAGAATAAAATGTCTTATAATTTTATGTATAATCAAAAAACATCATAAAATATAGAATTTCCATAAGAAATTTTAAAGTTGGCCGCCATATTGGAAAATGGTTTCCATTTTTTAAAGTTTCCAAAACGGATTTTCAAATACCAACAAAAAGTAATGAATGTTCCCCAAATGATTTTTAGGACAGTAAAATAATTATCGCTCTGTATAATATGTGCTATATGCGTTCTAATTATTATATTTCAAAAAATTTAATTATAAAACAAGAAATTAATTTCTTGTTTTGTTGTTGTTTTTTTGTAATAATTGTAAGTAGCCTATATCTGTATGTATTTTGTAATGACGTGTTCAATTATATCGTATATTTTTTATAATTAATAGTTACAGTTTTGCACAGATATGGCGGCACAGTAATACTCTACTGATCATATTGGCAATTTTTGGCGGACTGTTAATTTAGTTTAAGATAATAAGTCATTATTAAACAAACGAGCAAATAAACATAAAAACGAATAAACAAATATTAAGCTCATGAGAGGTTTTAAAATTAAAATTAAACCGTTTCTCATAAATAATACAATGTCGTCATCTTCAGTAATGTTATTCAGAATGAAATGGTCGAGTTAAAACCTAGCTACGTTCGGACATTAAGACAAATTTTTTTCTTATGTAAAATTAGCATAGAGGGAATTTTATTTATGGTTTTGGTTTTGTGAACGGGTGTGTGAGAAAGTTAGTGCAATGATTGTGAACAGTATGTAATAAGTATCATATAATTAATGTTTCGTCCATGTTGCTGTTTGCAAAACATAGGTGAATCATGATCTATTGTGCTATATATTATATAATTCATACTTATAAAAAAATGTCGAAATTAGACAATGATTTGTCGGGAGAGAGAGAGAGAGAGAGAGAGAGAGAGAGAGAGAGAGAGAGAGAGAGAGAGAGAGAGAGAGAGAGAGAGAGAGAGAGAGAGAGAGAGAGAGAGAGAGAGAGAGAGAGAGAGAGAGAGAGAGAGAGAGAGAGAGAGAGAGAGAGAGAGAGAGAGAGAGAGAGAGAGAGAGAGAGAAGGATTGGGTTGCCAAGGAAGAAACAAATATAATTAATTGGCATAAATAGGCGGAGAAGGGGGGGGGAGTTATAAATCCACCATGGATGTAATTAAGCAACACAAAATTCTCGAGGACAATGTATACATTATACTAATAACACAGTTGTAGTAAATATATTGTATTGCCATTGCACAATTGGACCTTTCGCTGTCCCCTCTGTGCTCTGTGACCTCTACTGCAGTTAGAGGGGGATGTCCTGCACGAATGCACCTTTAGAATGCACTTTTCTATTGGCTAGTTTTGGCTCTTGGAACCGGTTATTGTGACATCGATACCACTAACTACTATCTCGAGTGAAAACATTAGTTTCTTCCCTGTACTGAATCTTTTTGAGGAAACCGCTCAAATGAGTATCGTCAAGTAACGGCTTCGATTAACCTCTGATGAGGTGCATATTAAAACATTCATCATAAACGGGTTTTGCTTTAGTCGTTGATCGAATGTAGGATATTATGGTAATAAATGTTCCTGGAATCAAATTTGTGAGTTCACATTAATTGAATCCCTAAACTTAAAAACGTAATTCTACGCGTGTATGTTTACTTAAGTGTAAACCTCGAATTTGTCTTATTTACTGAGTTAAGCTATTAAACATTGATAGATAAGAAAACCTAGAATATTGAAATTTGTTTCAACACGTTCATATTATTATTCTGTTACGCTTAAATAATGAACGAAATATCCCCCTTGTTAAAACCTCTCGGTCCATTGCTTTAACAAAAAAGGAAGAAAAGAACATAAAGTAATTACCCCTAGTCCTCGAATACTCTAATAGCGTAAGAGTCGGAAGAGAACAAGAGTTGGTCAAAAGAGGCCCAAGATTATACGTAAAAGGTATCCAGCTAGATCCCTCGGGATTGCCAGGCCCATACAGAATATAGTGACTCCCAGAGGGGTATATACAGGGTGTTTCCAAAACTTATGTGAGGAGTTATTCCTCACATAAAAACCAATGAAAAAATTTGTTAACATATTTTCTGAAATGCTTAGTTTTCTATCTACCCTCCTTTTTATGTTGTTTAACAAAAAAATCCATATTTTTTTTTGGTAAATGATATGAAGTTCAAATTTTGCATGGTACTAAGTGTTAATAAAGACACAAATTGAGAAAAAACAATCAACCGATTTCCTTTACTCATTTAAAAATGGCTATTTATACTTTTTGACATTGAATATATCAAAAATCGTTAATTTTACAATTTTCTTACAAGACCCAGTAGATAGTTGTTACATATTATTGTGTGTGTCGATAATTTAACTCAGTTGTCCTTTAAGCTACAGGAAGATTTAGAGAGAGAATTGCAGAATTCAAACAATAATTTTGGTTTTATGCTAATCTTGGGTGTTGTAGACAATTCGCAAGAAGTAATGTTTTCAGTTTCTGCCGATAACTCAGCTATCCTTTAAGCTAGAGAAAATTTTTTTTAAATTGTTTTGTTTGTCGTTAAAAAACGAAATGTTCTTGTCTCCTGTAAAAATTTTGTAAAATTAACGGTTTTTTAAGATATTAGACGTTAAAAAATTTAAATAGCTGCCATTTGGAAATGAGTAAAGTAAATTGGTTGATTATGTTTCTCAAATTGCGTATTTATAACACTAAGTATTGTTCAAAATTTTAAATCCGTATCATTTTCCGTTAAAAAGATATGATTTTATTTTCGTTAAAAAAATACAAATGGCGGCTACATAGAAAATTAAGCATTTTAGGAAATGTTTACATAGATTTTTTAATTGGTTTTTATATACGGAATAACCCCCAGAAGTTTTAAAAACACATTGAATACGAAATTTAAATTATATTTACAAAAGTGTTCTTTTTAAAAATAAAAACACATGAGATGTGGTCAAGATACGCTTGTATGCTAATTTTGATGGAAAACCGTTTACAAGTTTGGGCACTACACATACAACTCAGTGAACCTCAAACCGGACATATCAGCAATAAAACTGGACATAGATTTTTTGACCAATCACATAACTTTCTCTATACTATGTATAATTGTAGAAGTAAAATATTAGCTTTTAGATGGACATTATAATTATTGTTGTTAAACATAATATGAATTATTAATCATAAAAAATTAACTTTAAAACCTAACCTAACCTAACTTAACCTAAACTGTAATTATTTTTTAATTGCGATTTTGCTTAAGGGTTTAGGTCATTTCACTATAATTAACCTAACCTTACCTAACCTAACCAGAATTGTTCTTATGTGCGGTAAATTCATATGGCGGACGCGGAGAAATTTTATTTCTATCTTCAAAAAAGAGAAGGACAAATTTGTCTTCAATTCTACGAGAACTCATTGAATAAGTATGATATTGGTAGCAATAAAACAATTGGATCGTCGTCGAAAAATGTTCAATACCTTTTTCGAATTGCTTAAAAAGTATCATGACAGACGGCAGGCAACAGACAACAAACAAAAATTTAATTGTATTTTTTTGTACACCGGGTTAGTTTGATCTGAAGACTAAAACATTTTGTCCTAGCACAGTTGTAGGGAGGAGAAATAGATTTGAACACGTGATTTAATTCATAAGTATGGAAGAATTAAATTGGTTAAAAACCCCATCAAACAAGTTGTTGGACGCCACCAGGATACTTACCCAGTCTCAACATACAATGTAATGTTAGCAGATCATCCAAATTTAATGTTCAAAGTTTTTTGAGCGTTGTAATAATTGTTAAATTGTATTGGTAGATCAAGGATACCCAACAAGATAAATTTGTTTTAAATAGTTGTTACACAGGTTTGTGTATATCACTACTTTCTTGACGTCGGCAAGGCCCTAACTGACCTCGTAGATGTGTATATATTGTAAAGTCTCCACTCGCTTAGCTCGTATCAATGAAACGGCCTTCGTAACTATACGAATTTTCTTGGGAGGTTCGAAATTACATTTTTGATATTAATTTCACTATTTGTTATTTTCGAGAGATATTATCATTGTTAGTACCATTACTGAATTGAAATATTCAAACTTTTATTTTATTTTATTTTTTAGAAGTTGAATAACGTAGATATGAACAAAAAACTATAGAAAATTGTCTAAAAAATATACAAATTACAAATTTTCGTAATTAAAGATATTTGTGAAGAATATTATAAAGTTCTCTTTGAATAGGCCTACATTTCCCATTTTCTCGTAGGCCTACTTCGTCATTATTATAATAGTTATATCCGCCTGAAACTACATTATTAGTTTTAGTAAAATCCTCTACCAATCTTAGCATTGTCTTATTTATATTTATCGCAACGATTCGGAGATTCTTCATTTTCGTGAACTATTTTAGTACTGAATTCGTCTGCTAAAGACTCGTCTATACATACAGCTTTGCCACGCACCCTACCGAAATGTAAACAATTGTCTAAATACGATCAAAATTGAAATCGTTCCACTTGTTTGGAGTGTTTGGCACATTCGACAGACGATAGAGATCATTTAAGAAAAACTACTGTTTTGGACTCAGGACACCTGTATATCAGAAAAAATTCTTCTTACAGGCTTTTTACCCATCACGGAACTTCCTCGTATACTACGTGTATGTAAGAAAAATCGAAATTGAAAATTGGGTACTCCAATTTTTACAATTATTGTTGATGGATTGGTCTATATTTTAACATTTGTGCGTGCATGTGTGTGTGTGTGAGAGAGAGAGTGTGTGTGTGTTGGTTACATGTGAAGAAAATTTGTGCAACAAGCTGTGTGGTTACGTCTATGTGTTGGCTAAATCTAAAGCAAATGTGTGCATTAAGCAGAGTGGATGAGTATATGTATTGGCTATTTGTACATCAATTTTTACAATCTAGGTGAGAGGATTCGAATGTGTATTGGCTGTATGTATAGTAAAATTGTGGATAAAACCGAGTTGGTGCATGTATGTGTTGGCTAAATGTAAAGCAAATTTATGCATCAAGCCGAGTGGGTATGTGTATAGGTTGGTTATATGTACAGCAATTTCGTGCAATCAAGGTGAGAGGGCCTGAATGAGTATTGGCTGTATATAAAGTAAATTTCTACATTATATTGTATTGCGCTAAATTTAATTGTAGTACAGATATAGATATGGTTATATTTAATTGTCAATTGTTTTGTAGTCTAAATTCGTTGTAAATAAATAACGCACAGCGAGAGAGAAAACGCCGAAGAAGGGACAAGGCAGTGCATAGTGGAAGACAGGCACACGACAGGACATGGCCAGGATGACGACCAAGAGAACACCACGTGGCAGAACTCCATGGTCTTGTTCAGCTTCGGCAAGACGGACTAAGAGCCCAGCAACCAAAAGTCTCTGCTTTTACCACCGGAGATTTGGGGCACAAACAAAGAAATGCCAGACACCTTGTTCTTGGAAACATGATTCAAGACAAGAAACACACGGACGAAACCCAGAGGAGTGTAACTAGAGTCAGCGGCGATAAAGACGGAGCCGTCGCTGGAACACCTTACCACCATCTTTTCATTACTAACAGTCAGACTGAGGAAGGATTTTTCATAGATACCGGTGCATATCCATCTTACCAAATCGCAACAAGATTAGCCGGCAATCAACACATATTTCGTATACGCCGCTAATGGGACATACATAAACACCTACGGCTCAGTACACATAAGGAACTTGACTTAAGAGAAAGACGCCTTTTCGCCTGGACATTGATCATCGCAGATGTTCTTCACGCCATCATATGAGCCGACTTCCTCACCAAGCACAACCTATTAGTAGACATAACTAGGAAGCGCATGATCGACCAGACTACAGATCTCGAAATTAAAGGAAGAGTAGCAAGGCAGGTCTACCACACCTTTTGGCTATACCCCACGGAACCAGGTACGAACATCTCATCCGAGAGAATCCCAATCTAGTTAGACCAACACCAATAAAGACAGCAACGTAAACCGACGTCATGCCCTACATAGAGACAAAATGATCACAAGTGCACGCTAAAGTACGACGCCTGCAGCCTGCAGAGTACCAAGCAGCCAAGTTGGAATTCAAGCGGATGATGGAAGCAGGAATCTGCCGCCCATCTAAGAGTCCCTGGTTCAGTTCTTTATATTTTGTGTACAAGAAGGATGGAATATCCGCACATGTGGAGACTATCGTCAGTTACCAGACTGATATGGAGTTCCCAAGCTTTACGATTTCACTAATCAGCTCACGACACCAAGTCCTATTCTGTCCTAGACATTGACGGAGCCTACCATCACATCCTAATAGCACCCAAAGACATCGCCAAGACAATTATTATTACGTCATTTGATATCTTCGAATTCCAGTGGATTTGAGGATGACTTTTGGAATGTAAAACGCAACCCACACCTTTCAGAAATTCATGGCTAAATGTAAAGCAAATTTGTGCATCAAGTAGAGTGGGTGAGTATATATGTTGGCTATATGTAAAGCAATTTGGTCCAATCAAGGTGTGAGGGTCTAAATGTATATTAGCTGTATGTAATTATGGAAAGCAAATTTCTGCATAAAGTTGAGTGGGCACGTGTATATAATGGCTTTTACTTACTTACTATTTTAGGGGTCCGAGGCTATTAGCCTCTTGTTACTGCGACCCAAATGGATCTTTTGTGACTACCCTCCTAATTTTGTTTTAGACCCAGCCAAAATTCGAGCTTTCTATGAATCTGAAAATGGTTCTGTGCAACATGATCATCACCTTAGTAGTGGTGGGGGATGGAAAGCTGATTTAAAACAGCCCTCTGTAGGTAATAATACAATAGCTGATGATCTTTGCTGTATTATCTGTTGTAGATGTTTGGACTCACAGGAAAGTAAGCTGAGGCTATTATAACCTCCTGCTCCCTATTATCAGTATTTTGACTAGCTCAGTGACCAAGTCCTGTGTTAGATTTGTGGCTTTTTGAAAGACCTTTAAGTTTTGGATCCTTTAGAAGAAACGAACTGCCCGACACTGCACCCCACCACTCCCACTCCTCAGAATGTTTCGCCAAAGCTGTGAAAAGCCACCTGCCAATATATCTTTTGGAGGGAGCTTCTCCCTGCGATGCAGTGACAGTCGTCCTATTCTTACTTTGTGGATTGGAACTAGTGTGACAAGAAGTTTCATCGCCCCGGCAGTAGATCCGGCCCTAGGCACTGCTACAGGTTTCGAGGAGCCTTCTGCTAGCGAACCAGGGGTAGAACTACTAGCAGGCAAAGCCTTCTCCATAGCACCCTTTGTTACCTTAGAAAGATCACGTTTCCCTTCTAGCCAAAGTTGAATTTTTACAAACTTGTACTTAAATTTAGTCCCATCTCTTTTTAGTTTTGTGGCCGTCAATACATCCACGGAGAGGACCCGGACCAGAAATGTCATAAGAGAGCTTTGAAAATTTTACTCTCTACGATATTTTTTCCATTGATCAACACTTAGGCCTTCATTTTGTACCTTCAAGTATTGAAGAATGGTCTTATTAGAGTCATCTTCACTATTGGGGGAAATAAGCAGTCGCAGGCCATGCACGTGGAATCTCTCCCACCGACACTGCTTTGAGAGCAGCGTTTTACTATGATTTTAGCTTTTTGGCTGTTTTGAGCCAATTTGCTGTTTCATAATTTGAAGTAATATATTTTTACTTGCGATTTTCCACAAGTATTTGGATTATTAATTTTCATATTTCACTAACATTTGAACGAAATCTGCCTAGTCCATTTTGAGATTTTATGTATTTTATTCGAACAGACCCAATGCTTTTGTTTTTTACTGATAACTCAAAAATCGGAACTTTTGAAGACATGACGACCAATAAGTTTTGTTTGGGTCCTTAAAGGCTACAAATAAGCGAAATTTGATTAAAATCATGACAGCGGATTTTGAGGAAATCATAATTTTGTGTTGTTTTTTTTCTCATGACAGCTACCCTAAATTTTAAGTTATCGAAAAAGAATTTTTTAAACTTCTGATATGGCTAAAATAAAAACACATCAAATTTGATGAAAATCAGTCTACGCGTTTGTGCAATAGACACAAGACAAATTTTGTATTCTAATAACTTCTGTTTTGGATTCAGGGGACCTCAAAACAGTTATCGACATAGAAAAAACATAAAACACACATCGATTTTTTTATCCATCACATAACTTTCTCTATAATACGTATATCTGAGAAAGTAATAGTTACTAAATGTTACGAATGACAATAATTAACTTTAAAATTGTAAAATATATATGTTTTCAAATACAATAACACCGAATAGTCTGCGAAAAAATAAGACGTTTTATCGGTAGAATATCAGAGATGTATAGATGTGTTGATTCCCTCTCTTGGAAGTTGTTCTCGATTATATGTGTCAGAATGCCATTTAGGTAAGTTGTCTTAGAATGTCAATGGGTATGTAGGTGTCAATTTGACACGCTTTGAAGTTGTCCCAGAACATCAATGTGTCAAGTTGTCCTACGTATGACGATTTCCATTTATTTTATTATTTATTAAGTATTTAAATTAAGTAATTATTGCTCTTCACTCAATATCGAGACCACTTTTAAAAACACGTTTGCACTATATCTGATATTAGAAATTCACTAAAATTACATACGTGAACTTTGATTAACAGTCCTGCAAGTTCACGACAGACACTTCTTATCAGATAATTAACTACAGAGTTGTGGTAGTGAAAACAAGTCAATTCTTTATTTATCTTTAAAATAAATAAAAAATACTATTGACAAAAATGTAATCTCAAAACTGTAAATGTTCTTGAAAATATTTATCGTAGTATTGTTCACAAGCCTATGATTGAAAAGATCGAATACTTTTTAATTTATATAATAAGTTTAACTAATATCATTAAGCGGAGATCAGTAATAACATCAGTCTAAGCCCAAGTACACCCATGAAAATATAGAGTTGACAACCGATGAAAATAAGAGTCTGACATAGGCTAGTGGTGTGGGCAAACTAATTATAAATTTTCAGTTTATATTAAGTATGGGACAAGATTTCATGGTAACTTAATCAACTGTCGCGATTTCTTTGGGAACGTCTTGATTCACAGCTCTTCAATACATAGTTCATTATGTATATATATATATATATATATATATATATATATATATATATATATATATGTGTGTGTGTGTGTGTGTGTGTGTGTGTGTGTGTGTGTGTGTGTGTGTGTTACAGTCTTTAATTTATACTCCTTAGGCTAATGAAGACACAGGAATAGCATAACACGGAAAAATTCAATACTAACAATTGGAATATCTACGTGTTTTGTGTTAGTCATGAAATTGTCTCTCTCACTTACAGTTTGTATTGTTAAAAGCTACAAGTTATTAAATTTGACACATTGGACAAAACGTTTTCATTTATCACATTCCTCTTGTGTTGCATTGTGTTATTGTTACTGCTTAATATTAGTATGTTTTTATTGTTGTTTAACGGAGAAAAACCTCTCGGTCATCGTCGTATTAAAAAAGGGAACGTATATCCCCTAACCTCAAATACTCTAACCTCGTTAGGATCGGAAGAGAACAAGAGATGGTCAAGAGAGACCTGATAATAAATAATAAATCAAATATATATTTTTTAACATACCACTTTTTACGAGAAATACAAATAATACCAGTAAATAATACAAGTAGACAATCGGGATGAATTTACAGCTAATTTCAGTGAATCGGAAATGAGATTCACTGTAATTTAATTTATTTACTCCTCCTATACTATCATAGATTGCCTGTTGCAACCTACTTTTTCTCTCCAAGTATTCCAAATATATCAATAGCCCCTAACAATCCTTCCTCAAAATTGTAGAAGGGTAATGAAAAGTTATTTTATACTTTTTAGTCCGTTTTAAAAACGTGGTATGTTAAAAAAAAATTTATTTGATTTTTATTTTCTGTTTTTTAGTCTTATGTCCGGGTGAAAGATTTCAATAGTATATATTGTATATATTGATGAAACTCAATATACGAATAACATCTCGTTGGCCAATTTTTATTTGTTTAAACAAATGTAGAGACAAGAAACCAACTGAATATTGTATTGTCATCCAATTCTGACCTATGTTCAAAATTTCAGGTCTCTAGCTTATCGGGAAGTTAGTTTAAACTCGATTGCAAAATTCCATCCGGACAGACAGACAGACAGACAGACAGATATGACGGAAACCGAACGAATAAAAACGTGGTGAAATGAAAGAGACTTATCTAAGCTAAAACTACATGAAAAAAAGTGTAGATCCAGCTAGGATCCCTCGTGATTGTCATAACCTTACGCCACTGAGGGTAATCTGATGACAAATATAAAGTATAATTTAGAGAAATCGTTGAATTTGATATTTTTCACTCTTCAATAAAATAGTTTTTACAATATGAACTAGGAAAAAAAAACCCCAAACCACAAAATAACACAACTACACAAAACTGTATAATGTGTTTATATTACCTTATGTACATTTCGATAGCTATGCTACCATCTTCACCACCATCTTTTTTTTTCCTTGTTCATATACAATCACCACAGTGCTCTAGTGTTTTTTTTTTTACAGTGTTTATGTGCTTGTTGCAATTGTACAAGCTAAACGAATAATAGGTGTGTGATTTGTTACCTACACTATGTTGGGTTTTGAAGAAGTATATTGGCTCCTTTCATGAAACAAAATTTATAAATGATAATAGTAACAATGTATGACAGTAACTACATTTTATAGGTTAATTTATAGGTGTAGAATAAGAGCAAGGAATATACTTAAGACTAGTGATTTTAAAGATTATAGCGATTGTGTACAAGAAAGAAAATTATTACATATTTTAAGGCCTCTAAACATCTTGGTGGCTGGGAACGCTATCACAAAAAAACTCACTGAGTATAACTCAGCTATTCGGAAAGCCAAGCGGGATTCCTGGAGGAAGTACTGTGAAAGAGTGGAAGAGTGCTCTGAAACAGCTAGACTCCAGAAGATTCTGAGGGCAGAACACACCAATAGGGTGGGATCTCTGTAAAAACCAGATGGCTCATACACGCAGTCCGGAAAGGAGACTCCGGAAGTACTTCTGGATGTCACTTTCCGGATTGTGAGATAGGGGGAGGGGGTTATCCCTCTCTGCATACTAGAGCAGGGCCGCGTAGAGCGGACTGGAACTGCTCGAGGAGGCTCATAAATGAGGATAATGTTGATTAGGCCATAAGATCGTTCAAGGTGCATAAAGCCCCGGGTCCGGACGGGAACACTCCCTTACTACTCATGGAGGGTTTGGAGGTGCTCAGGCCGGTACTCACGGGTGTGTTTCGAGCGAGCTTGGCGCTGGACCATTTTCCAAGGAAATGGGCTGTGGCGAGGGTGGTCTTCGCTCCAAAGCCTGGAAGAGCGGGATATGCTCAGGCCAAGGCATACAGACCTCTTTGGCTAAACTCCTTCTTGCTAAAGGCAATGGAAAGAATACTGGATATAAATATCAGAGAAAGCGTGCTAAGGAGTTCAGGCCTGCACGAAAATCAATTTGCTTACAGTACAAACCAACAGGTCCACAGAGGCAGCACTGCATCACCTTGTGAGCAGACTAGAGGAAAGCCTGGAAGCAAAGGAAATAGCTCTGGGGGCGTTTCTAGATATAGAGGGTGCCGTCAGTAACACTTCAATACAATCGATGATTAGAGCTTTTGAGGATTGTGAGGTGAACAAGACTGTTGTAGGATGAGTGTCTGCCATGCTGAACAGCAGGTTAATCCAGGCTACTCTGTACGATGAAACCATCAGGGCTAGGCGTGGATGTGCACAGGAACGTGTTCTATCTCCCTTATTATGGAACCTAGTAGTGTTAACCTAGTAGTAGTCTTATCGATCCTGAGGCGTCTAAACGAACAAGGATTCTACTCACAGGGATACGCCGATGATGTGACTTTCGTGGTAAGAGGCAGAGACATGAGAGTTGTTTGTGTACTCATGCGGGCTGCCTTTATCCAGGTGGAAAGGTGGTGCCAGGAGGAACAGCTATCTGTGAATCCTGGAAAAACTACTCTCATTCCCTTCACAAGAAAAAGGAATTTGGGAGTGAGGTCACTCCCTAAGCTCTTTGGGCAGAAGGTAGAGCTGGAGAATCAGGTGAAGTATCTAGGTATTCTGCTGGATAAAAGGCTCACCTGGAACCCGCAAGTAGAACGGGTAGTAACCAAAGGTAGTTATGTGGGTATACACCATGACTATCAGACCACTAATCACCTATGGAGCGGTAGTTTGGTGGACGAAGACGGTACAAGGTGGTGTTGGAGGTAGAATGGATGGTGTCCAAAGGGTGGCTTGTTTGGCCATTACGGGTGCCATGGTGTCTACACCAACAGTTACCTTGAATGCTCTACTGGATCTCCCTCCCATAGGGGTTTATATTCAGGGACAGGCAAGGATGAGTGCATATAGACTGCAGCAAACGGATTGCTGGAGAATGAGATGGCCAGCGGTTGGACACTGCAGGATCAATCAAGTGGTCAACAAGGAAGTGTTAGACATGCCCTCAGATCACATGATACCTAATGTTTCATTAGATAAGCCATTCAAGACGAAAATCTTCTCTAGGGAAGAATGGGAGTCTGGAAAAAAGCTATACAACGAGCAGGATATAGTCTGGTTTACAGATGGCTCGAAAATGGAGATTACTACGGGGATGGTATAAATGGGATTAAGCCAAAGAGCTCCACCGTACTGTGCCTAGGCAAGCATGCTACTGTTTTCCAAGCAGAAGTAGGCGCAATCTCTGAATGCATCAAGGAGAATCTAATAATGGAATACAAAGGTAAGAACATTCTGATCTTCACGGACAGTCAAGCTGCAATTAAGGCACTAAACACAACTAGAGTAAAGTCGAAGTTGGTATGGGACTGCATCTCATCATTGATAAAGCTTAGTCAGGTGAACACGGTCACTGTGGGCTGGGTTCCTGGCCATTCAGTTATCGATGGAAATTAGAGAGCAGATGAATTAGCCAGGATAGATTCAGAATCCCCTGTCTTGGGCCCGGAGCCGGTGTTCGGGATCTCCTATGGACATGCCAGAGAAGCGGTTGATACATGGATACGGGAGAAGATGAATAAGGCCTGGACAAATTCAACAACAAGTAGACTTGCAAAGAGGTTACTTAGACAAATCAAGAAACTTGCTGAAAAACTTATCTCTCTTAGAAGGGATAACATGAGTTGGGAGGTAGGGTTATTAACGAGCCCCTGTCACCTCAGAAAACACCTACATAGGATAGGGATTGCTGCAGAAAATATATGCAGGAAATGTGGTTTGGCTGAAGAGTCCGCAGAACACATTCTCTCAGAGTGTGAGGCGTTAGGACGAGTAGGCTATACTCTCTAGGCCCTCCGGGGAAGGAGATGGAAACCATCCTAGAGAACCCGATAGGTAGCATCTGTTCCTTCATAAGGATGACAGGTATTACTGAGTGGGTGTAGGATGGAACTTGGGGCGGCAAAAGACCTTCAGGTCGACGTCGGTGAGGCCTCTGACGGAGGTCATCACAGCCCAAAAAAAATTTTTTTAATAAGAAAAAGGCCTATATAATTTATAAATGATAATAGTGACAATGTAGAACAGTTACTACATTTTATAGGTTAATTTATAGTTGTAGAATAAGAGCAAGGAATATACTTAAGACTTGTGATTTTAAAGATTATAGCGATTGTGTACAAGAAAGAAAATTATTACATATTTTAAGGCCTATCACTACAGTTACTACATTTTATAGGTTAATTTATAGTTGTAGAATAAGAGCAAGGAATATACTTAAGACTTGTGATTTTAAAGATTATAGCGATTGTGTACAAGAAAGAAAATTATTACATATTTTTAGGCCTATAAAATTTATATATGATAATAGTAAAAATGTAGGACAGTTACTACATTTTATAGGTTGATCTATAGGTGTAGAATAAGAGCAAGGAATATACTAAAGACTTGTGATTTTAAAGATTATAGCCATTGTGTACAAGAAAGTAAAGTATTACATATTATTATTTTAAGGCCTATATAATAGTAACAATGTAGAACAGTTACTACATTTTATTAGATAATTTATAGGTGTAGAATAAAAGCAAGGAATATACTATAGACATGTAATTCTAAAGATTTTAGCGATTGTGTACAAGACAGAAAATTATTATATATTTTATGAACTACGTAATTTATAAATGATAAAAGTAACAATGTGGGGCAGTTAATACATTTTAAAGTACATTTACAGTGATGTAGAAGAAGCGCAAGGAACATACTACAGTCTGGCCAGTCTCGAATGGCGTGTATCGGAATAGTAGAACCTTCATTTTTAAAGTGTATTTTCATGTTTCACTTCTTTTTGAAAAGATCAGGATGTTTATTCCCAGGGGCATGGCGATGTCCTCATCTTCGTCACTGCTCCAGTCGTCACCTGGTGCCAAGTTGATGATGAATTGTTGTACACTCGACTCATCAAGGCCTTCAGTTTTCCAGTCTTCTTCCATGGTTTTTTCCACATATTTGATATTTGACCCACCATTTCTTTCTTTTCTTTTGTAAAAATTTCTATCGACTCTAGACATCTTTGATCTGGAACGTTGTATTTCGTATCTTGACTAAGTCCTTCAGGTTTGACTACACCATTTCCATAGGGTTATAATGGCAGTGATTGTGATTAGATTTATTTGTGAAATGGATTTAAAGGGGGGGAGGGGTTTATTTGTCACTAATCGTTTTCCAATAACCATTGTAAAATCCATTGACTCATTTACAAGCTGATGTAGAAAGGGGCGGATGTGACTAACTGAGGAGAATGTGGCTACATCGGTGGATTATATAAATATTGTACATCTTGTTGAAGATGCAATAACTCGTTTGGATACAACGTTAAAAGATATATAGGCCTGCATAATGTTCCAGTTACTCCCTATTTATTAAAGACGTTTACAATATATATATTCAACATTATATAATTTATGTTTCAATAATTGTAGTTATTCCTTACTTTGTAGTAATGTGGTCGAGTTTGGACTTATTTTTCTTGTAATTTTATGTACATGCCGTTAATATAATCGTAAAAAAACAATTAAAAAATTTGTAAAAAATCGTAGTAGCGTACTAGGCGTCTTGCTATGAGTGACAGGGCCCAGCCATTGTCTGGCGGTCAGTCCCTGCGCGTGCGAGCGTGAAGGGTCTACTTATCCGATACACGCCATCCGAGACTGGCCAGACTGTTGTTAGTATTGAGCTTCTTTATTTAACATATTTAAGAACTTCATAATTTATAAATGATAAATAGTAACAATGTCGGACAGTTACTACGTTTAATGTATATTTATAGAGCTGTAGAAGAATGTCATGGAATGTAATAAAGATTTGTGATTGCAAGGATTTTAGTGATTGTGTAAAAGAAAAAAAAAAGATTATATACATCATGAACTTCATAATTTATAAATAATAATAGTTACAATGTCGCATAGTTATTATATTTTAAAGTTGATTTATAGAGGTGTAGAAAAAGAAAAAATATATATTAAAGATTTGTGATTTTAATGATTTTAGTAATTGGGTATTAGAAAGAAAGTTATATAAACTACATAATTTATAAATAGTAGTAGTTACCATGTCGCACAATTATTACATTTAAATTTGATTTACAGAGCTGTAGAAGAAGAGCAAGAAATGTACTAAACTAAAACTAAATAAATCCTAAGTAACTAAGGTTGAAATGAACAAACCTCCTACTCCCTAGATCAGCTAACCTATGAGAAGGAGGCCATTGTGTCTAACCTGTAGGGTGGGATGAACACAGCTGAAACCTAAACAAAATAATAAGCTCCAGGTAATTTAAGATAATTTAAAGAACAATAAAGTTAAACTCACCACAATCCAGAAAATTAAAGACTCACTTTTGGTTAAAAATAGATCTAATTAAATTTTCAATAAAGAGGAAACAGATCTTTCGAGTACGGATTAAAATTCTGTTATACAAATTATAGCAAAAACACAGTAGAAGACATAGTAGCCAGTATAAAAAGCAATATAGGCTACTTACTTAAGAGAATATGGGAAAACTATATCAGAAATGCATGTAAAATTTTAATTCAAGATATTTTAAAGAACAATAAAGTTAAACTCACCACAATCAAGTACACACTGATGTATTTGCAAGTAGCAAACTACCTGGGGTGCATTGCTTTGATTAGGGTACAGTCATGTTCATCTCACCCTACAGGTCACACACACTGAGACACTGGCTCCGTCTCATAGGTTGGACGATAAGGGGAGTGGGAGGTTGGTTCATCCTTAGTTACTGTATTTAGGATTTATTTAGTTTTAGTTTAGGAGTATTTATCCTCTGATGATGATAACTTTGTTATTGAAATGTACGTTAGGTAATTAAGGAAATGAGCAAATAATTATCATTTTGTGTGTAGTTATTTGCGTTTTTTCTAACTTTGTGGTTAAGAGAATTTTCAACTAAATTGTTGTGAATTTTACCACAGTGCTCAAAGAAGAATTATCTATATTTATAGCGGTGTACAAGAAGAGCATGGAATATACTAAAGACTTGTGATTGTGAGGGTTTTAGTGATTGTGTACAAGAATCAAATTATTACGTATTTTATGTACCACATAATTTAAAAATGATAATAGACTACAGTTTATAGGATACTTTAAAGGGGGTAGAAGGAGAGAAAGTAATAGACTAAAGACTTGTGATTGTAAAGATTTTAGTGATTGTGTAAAAAAATAAGATTATTTCATATTTTATGTACCATATAAGTTATAATAGTAACAATTACGGACAGTTACTACATTTTATATGATATTTTTAGAAGTGTAGAAACAGAGAAAGGAATAAACTGAAGACTTGTGATTTTAAATATTTTAGTGATTGTTTAAAAGGAAAAAAAATATTACATAATTTATGAACTACATAATTTAAAAATGATTATTGACCACAATGTATAGGATAATTTAAAGGGGTAGAAGTAAAGCAAGCAATATACTATAAGGATTTGTGATTGTAACGATTGTAACAATTGTGAAGAAGAAAGAAAATTATTACATATTTTATGAATTACATAATTTATATATGATAATAGTAACAATGTCAGTTACTTCATTTTATAGGATTATTTACAGGTGTAGAAGACGAGCAAGCAATATACTATAAGGACTTGTGATTGTAACGATTGTAACAATTGTGAAGAAGAAAGAAAATTATTACATATTTTATGAATTACATAATTTATATATGATAATAGTAACAATGTCAGTTACTTCATTTTATAGGATAATTTACAGGTGTAGAAGACGAGCAAGCAATATACTATAAGGACTTGTGATTGTAACGATTGTAACAATTGTGAAGAAGAAAGAAAATTATTACATATTTTATGAATTACATAATTTATAATATATGATAATAGTAACAATGTTGGACTGGCCACAAAATAGTAAAATAAACCTCTATAAAGTCGTAAAAATAATTTTAAAACCCTCATAACTGCCCACAAAATAGTCCACAAACCCTTATAACTCTCCACAAAATAGTCAAAAATCCCCTCATAACTATCCACCAAATTAGTTAAGCAAACTCCTCATATCTGACCACAAAATAATTTTTTTTAAACCCCCATAACTGACCACTAAATTAGTCAAAAAAACCCTAATAATTGACCACTAAATAGTAAAAAAAAACCTCATAACTGATTACAAAGTAGTCAAACAAACCCCTTATAACTGACCGCAAAATAGTCAAACATTCCCTCATAACTGGCCACAAAATATCCAACCAATAGGCCCTACCCTCATAATTGGCGAAAAAATAGTGAAACATACCCCTCATAACTGACCACAATAAAAAAAAACCTTATAACTGGTTACAAAATAGTCAAACAATCTTCTCATAACAGGCCACAAAATGGCTCGATTATAATTTAACACATCTCCATTTTATATTAATTCTAACGATCAACTTTGCTCTTTTAAATATCAGTAATATATAGACTTTTCATGTATGCTAATCTGTCCCATGATTAAATTTATGGGGTATTCACGAGAGAAGATACGCTAAGTGGAATGTTTCTAGGTCAGGTATGGTTGATTTTTTAGCAGTCTAATCGGGACCGTGTGAACTGAAATATAAATAGTGATGGTGAAAGGCAATGGCACACGTATACGCACACACATGCAGCATCAGAGCTCACGCAACATTCATTTTCTTGAGTTAGGTTTTAGAAAAATGAAAGTGAATGAAGTGAATAAAAACGTAGAGACTACATTGTTTTACACAGCTGAAGGTTAGGTTAGGGTGTCGAGGCAAAATGGAAATTTCCCATCATGGTCAACTATCTAGAAATTTGTGTGTGTGTGTGTGTGTGTGTGTGTGTGTGTGTGTGTGTGTGTGTGTGTGTGTGTGTGTGTGTGTGTGTGTGTGTGTGTGTGTGTTTGTGTGTGTGTGTGTGTGTGTGTGTGTGTGTGTGTGTGTGTGTGTGTGTGTGTTTGTGTGAGTTTGTAAATTGGTAGAACTGAGGTCCTGGCATAAACCATTAACGGCAGAAGCGAGGACTTGTGGAAAACCGAGGTCCTGAACCCAAGACCTCGGTTTTAGATAAGTACAGTTTTGCATTGTTAAGGACTTAAATAGTATTTTCTGTTAATATTTTCAAAATCTGAGCGAGACCTCGGTTTTCTTTACTATACGGGTAGAGTGTTTAGGAGTGTAAGTTAGTTCGAAGTGTGTTTGCGTAGAATGCTCTGCAGTCACCAAAATTACACGGAGCTATAAACGGATGTAAGCCTACTACTACCGGATAAGTAATGTCCCTTTAAAAAACAAGTCCCACTCCCCTTCGCTGCCCTCGATTCATTTTCCGACGTGTCGTGAAATCTCCATATTTATTCTAACTTTAGTGCTCAAAATAAAGAGGAATAAAACCAAACTAATTATTTTTCATTCATACCGCACCTCGTAATTAAATGATTTACGAGCACCTCACCTCAATTATTCACGAGTATAACGTGAATCAAATACAACTCTTTTAGTGCTATTTATTTCCAAAAATAATTTCGTTGTTCTTTTTAAACTTATATTAATTAATGGATTATTGGTTCTTATACAGCATATTATACACATATATACACTTTACAGTTCTGCTGCAATGTTTGCAATGATTTTGCAATGTATACTGCGTCCGTATGGGATGATGCGTCCGTATATGGACGCAGTATCGCAACTCCATAGTAATTGAAATATTGCGATAATTATTTAATTCCACAAAACATTAAATAATTAAACATGTTTTATTTCCGTGTTTTGTGGAATTAAATAATCATCTCATTATTTCCATTATCATGGAATTCCATCATGTACCGACTGTTGTAACATTAAATCCATAGTAATTATTGAGCATTAATATTATTTTGGTTTTTGAAGTTCTGGGATTAGAGTTCTGGGTCTGTGTTTCCTGAAAAATACATATTTCCATATAGTTTTTTACTTTCAGATTCTGATAATGCGTCAGTAAGCTTGGCAACGCTGTTTTTAAAATGATTAATGTTACTTTAAAACCTTTATCGGGGAATAAGTGGTGACTCTTGGAAACTTTCTGACTATGCTAAGTGAAACTAGAACCCCACAGTACGCAATAGTTGCGTTATATATAATTATGTGAGATTTATTCCTATATGTATTCTTTAACATACTTTCAAAGATTAATGTAGGGAGCAAAACTTTACTAAACAATAAATACAATAGTGCGGTATTGTATTACAAAAATCAATAGTAAATTAGTATGTTTTTATAGTATTAGCACATTTTGATATTTCCACGTTAGCTTAGCATTTAGTGATTACCATTTGAAGTTGTTTAAAATTTAGGTGGTAATTAATTATAATCGCAACAAGTATTTAAGAACGCACAATTACCTGAAAACCTATGGTATAGGCCCTACGTTACATAAATTTATTCATAATAATCGAAATTAATTTGAGGAAGGAATGTTTTAGTTTATTTTTACTTGGAGCTAAATTTTTCCGTCTTCGCTAACTTGTTGGGTCCTAGAAATTTTAAATGGCGCCTCCCTTTTGACTCCTAAACCAATATTAATGCAAAAACGCTAGTCATAAAATTTATTCGATGTTCATTATTTTTATATTCTTATATACTTTTAATATATTTCACTTATTTAACAACATAATCCTCAATGGGTCCGATTAAATCACTGGCAACAAGTAGGTCTGGAACTATATAAACAGGTATGGAACATTGTATGAAAAATTATTAAATTTTTTTAGTTCATTTTAAAAACGTGTTAAATTTTTATTTTCTACTTTTCAGTCATGTACAATCTAGCTTTATACAAGGCAGAAAATTTGCAATATAAATTAACAACATCGGAGCTAGCAGGGGGCGTCACCAACTAATATTTATAATAATTCAATATTGTCATCCAATCCTGAGCTGTGTTTAAAAGTCGAAGCCCTTAACTCATCGGGAAGTTAGTTTAAAATCGATTAAAAGATTTCACCCAAATAGACAAACAAGAATTCGAGTTAATAAAAAGGAATTAATGAATAGTGATAATTGTTTCTTCTTGAGACATCTACCGGCTAATGAAAACTAACAAACAAGTTGACTATAACTTATACAAACAAAGCCAGTAAACAGACAACAAAGAGAAACTTGGATGGGGGGAGGGAAAACCCTAGTAGCTAATAACGAGGGTAACGAACTGGGTTATTATCCTGGGTTACAGGTAAGGTTTTAGAAATGGTGTTGAATTTAGAAATATTTTGTTATTTAACCTAAGTCCAAAAAATGGTTAACAAAGATAGAGTTTTTATAACAATACTTCCACCTATGTATGTGTTCCTGGACATAACATAGTTGGATGTTACTTTAAACTTCCGTTATTTGATTCATTATTAATTTTTTTTTTTTTTTAATCTGGTAGATTGATTTAAAACATTGTAAACAACTAACTTTAACATAAAATATATTAAACTAGTGGAACAATGCGACCTTTCACAGTTCATGGGAAAAATAAACAAATAGGCCTAATAAACAACAGTCCCGTATTAAAACAATAACCTTGAACTATTAACTAATCATTGACTTAATTCTAACATTGTACGTACATTCTAATTACGTGCTTAATTACATGCTGATATTACTTGAAAAAAAATTGCGTAAATTTCCATATTTTTATTCGAATTAAAATTAAATAATAAAAATTTAACGATCACGTATTTAATTATTTAAAAAAAATAAGTCGTTCAAATAGATCACTTTTTGTATTTGTTTAATTAATTACTGTCATTAAATCGCAAATTCAGTTTTCTTTCCTTTGAAACTAATTATCCTATAATTTATATTCATAAAAAGAAATTTTATACTAATAAATATATTTATATATATAGGCCAATATTAAGATATTAAGAAATATTCGAATTATAAGCGAAAACCTACTCTGAAGAACAATTTACAATCAAGCGTAAATGATTTCTGACCAAAAAACATACTTGAAACAATATATAGGCCTACTATAGACATTCTCGCTCTTGATCAGAGGACATTTTTGTCGCGTATACTCTTGTTCAGAGCACAGTTACTGTCCTCTGAATATTAGGAGGACAGTGTATTCTCATCAAGAGTATATATAACTTATTGTCCCCTTCACATGAGTTAACATAACACGGATTTTTGCAACAAATGCTGCCAACATTGTCTTGTCCCCAACATTTCCCCTTCTTCTATACTCTCATTTTTGATATCTCCCTAAATCTCTCTCTGCAATAGGCATAAAACATTTGGTTTATTTTAGTTTCAATCGATTGGAAAATAAACAATTAACATCAAATTTTGTATGACGATTTTTTCTATAGACTTGTGGGTGGAAACACACGATAATATTTTAACTAGACTTTTTTTCTATAGATAAAAAACAATCTAGATTTTTTAATACCATATTTATTGAATTAGATAATTTATTACTAAGACACCGTTTGACCGATTGCCATGAAAATTTTCAAACTCATTTATTAATTAATGGAGAATATTTTTTTTCTAATTATTATAAACGCCATCATGTTATTTACCCAGTCTACAGTAACATTAATACTAAGACACCGTTTGACCGATTAAAATGACAATTAGCTCACACATGTATTATTTCATGGAGAAGGTTTTTACCTAATTATTATAAAAGCCATCATGTTACTTACCCAGTCTAACATTATTACTAAGACACCGTTTGACCGATTAAAATGACAATTATTAGCTCACACATGTATTATTTCATGGAGAAGGTTTTTGTCTAATTATTATAAACGCCATCATGTTACTTACCCAGTCAAACAATAATACTGATATAGCGTTTGACCGATTAAAATGACAATAGGCTCACACATGTATTATTTCATGGAATGTTACTTACCCAGTCATACGATATACTGATTTAAAAATCATTGCGTTTGGATCCAAGTCACTCTTTTTTATATAATAAAAGAACAATAATGTCCGTCTATGTGCCGACTTCTTTTAAAATAAAGTAGTGTTAATGTGCGCGTGTATGTATGTATGATGTGTTGTGTAATAATTTGTTTTAATGTTTTAACGACCTCAGCAAAGCGATAATCTGAAGATGGAACGAGTTCCGAAACGCGTCATACAATTATAATGTAAGTAACTACTTTATTTTAAAAGAAGTCACCATAGACTGACATTATTGTTCTTTTATTATATAATAATACTGAGATAGCGTTTGGACGATTACCATGAAAAATGGCACACACATGATTGTATTATTTCATGGAGAAGGTTTTTATTGAATTATTATAAACGCCATCATGTTACTTACACAGTCTCACATTAATACTAAGCCACCGTTCGACCGGTATAAAAATCATACAAAAATTTGAAAATGATATATACATAATGTTTTGATTTATGAACGTTTATAGCAAAATTGTAAACGATTTCTAAATACTGCTATTTTTATTGGTTTATTACATACGTTTATTAATCGCTGTAGTTATATTCTGATATACCAATTTATAGAAAATGTAATTGTGAATTCAATTTTCTTTAGATAATTAACATCCGTTCAACGGTTCTCGAAATAAACACAATTTAGTAAACCAGCGTACTCTGTTTTGATTTTCGTACAGAGAGTATAAAAATTGGGTACGCGTCAGTACAAAAACGCTTATATATCGAAAACTAATTATCGGAAGTTATTTTTTAAAACGGATTCGGATTCCTCATAAGATTTACTATATTTATGTTTTTATTATTATAGTATGACAATTATAGTTTAACGTTTTGAATTATTTAAGCCAATGTATATTTAAAACGAATTATATACAATTCATCGTGGTTTTTAATACAAATTAACCTAACAACAAGTAGCCTACTCATAAACATTTTATAGATAATTTTATTGTGAATTCAAATATTTTTTCTAAACAAAAATCCATCAAATGGTTAAAAAGATATATCAATTTTTGTTAAGTAGGCTACGTTACCGAATACCCGAACATCCCGAACTTGAAATTAATTTCACGACTGATAGGCCTACCATTGTTTCATTACGTAGCATTTCTTCATAATATATATGTGTGTAAATAATTAAATTAATATTACCAGGTATGATCAGTGATTATAAGTACATGTTTCTAGTAATAACTTTAAAAATTTTAATAGAAAATATACCAAGAATTTAATTTAATTCTTAGAAAATGTGGACAAATATATTCAATAATTGACGAATTATTTTATTTGTTGGTCAAGAACATTTAGTGTGTTGAAGAATAGTTGCAAATCGACCAAATATATATATATTTTTAATTCGGGAATATTTTTGGGCTGATATTTGAGTGAATTGGCGCTTGCTTTGTCGTTGGCAAGCCGTAACCGTGTACCGTGGGAATTGACACCAAACTTTTGTCGCACTTCACACACACATACAATGTTTAATATTTAGATAATGAAACCACTGGTGATTTTGAAAGTTTAATTTAAGAAGTAATATCGTCTCGAAACGTAGAATAGTAGTTCACGAGCATTCTTCACTTGTGTACCGAATTTCAAATCAATATTATCAATATTTTTAAAATAGATATAATTACTGCTTGAATTGTTGCACTACCGACGGTACTATCTGAACTAGTTACAGTATCTATTTTAGAAAATATCCTTGGTAACATCTGAAAATTAGGTATACACATTTATTGGTAAGTGTATTATTAGTGTACCGAGTTTTGACATAACATAGAGAAAATATTATACAATAAAGTCAGTAACGCGCGCTAAATATACCCCCGGTACTGAAAATATAAATGTTTCATCCGGTTCAATTAAAAACATGTTTAGGATATGACTTAACTCGGTACACATGCAGAATGTAAAACATGCAGAGTAACTTGTATTCTAAGGTTGTAGTAAATATCTCAAAATTTTAGGTTAACTAGTATATATTATGTTTTATTAGAAAACCAAAATTGAAGTCGATACCTTGAAAATGGTTGAAATTGGAGCCTATAAATTCATACAGTTTCGTAATACCCACCGCAAATTAAAAATTTTCTCGAAATCGGCTCAAATGATATTGATGAAATTTTTCTCAAGAGTCCAAAACAAAACCGGTCGACATCAACAAAAATTCCGGTTCATGTGTTATCGGAAATCGTTAATCGGTATCGGTTATGGGAAATAACGAAAAACAATCGGTCTTGGGATTGATATAAAACGCGTAATTTATCAAACTCGGTTTAGTTCAAATTTTAAAGTTATGCTAAGATATATGGCCCAATTTCGTATTCAAAATTGCGAGGAAAAAGTATTAACGTTCAGGAATAGTTGACAAAAAACAAAAATGAACCTTGACCACCGTCATTAAAGTGATTATGATTATATGAAAGAATTATATTCTATAATATATTGTCTTGTATCTAATTACTCACCTCAAGACATAAAGGCTATCGCGGTTTCGAAAACTCTAGGTTTCCATCATCAGGCCGTACAAAATAGTCAAATCACTTATTAGAGGTCGTCACATAACAATAAAACACTAAAAACACAACACAACCTAAAACCTTAACAGCACAAACATAGTTATTTTAGCCGAAATATCGCGTGCAATACCAATACCCTGTAAATATAGACTGCGGAATTATTGCTGTAGGCACAGAAACTCCCTGCCTTCTCTGTTATCTATCGTGGTGGTCTAGTTTGACGTCTGTTTATCATGCTGTCTGTCTAGATGCTTACGACATCGTAAATTAGATTTGATTTGAAGGATAGTTTGTCATTGATGATATTAGATGGATCTATTTTTACAACTTTAAAAAGATCTCGAACTCATCTACGGAATCCATGTACTTACTTTTTTTGCAAAAGTGTAATATCTCCATGTTAGATTGGATATCTGTGTATTTATCGTTTTTGTTGATAAGATGTTCACCAAAAGCAGAGTTTGTATATGAAGTCCTCTTAGGGAAGTGTTCCTTAAAACTTTTGTTGAAAGAGCGGGCCGTCTGTCCTTAATAAAAATTGGGGCATTCACTACTGTACAACAAGTGATATTGTATAAGGCAGTCTTATCGTGTTTGTCATTATGTATGTCTTTTTTGGGTTATTTTTGGGTTAATAGTGTAGTTTGTTTGAGGTATTGAAAGAAACGGTTATGCCAGACTCTTTAGCCAGTCTATGTTTTGGAGTATGACTCGATGCTGATCCATATTCTGTGGAGACTTAAGTTTTATTTTTATTTTTAATAATGGGTTTATTATTTGTATGTTACCTGTTCATACTTCTCCTTGTCTAGAGGCACTTACTGAGATTAGCCTGTTACGAAACTATTGTAAGCTGCCATTTTTATATTACATGGATGATGGGAAGAAGCGTGTATAGTCTGGTTTGTTGTGGTAGGTTTTCTATAGATGTTGAACTTAACACTATTGTTTATTTTTTAAATTGATAGGTCTAAAAAGTTTAAATTGTTATTTGTTTCCACTTCAACCGTGAATTAGAGTTTTGGATGCATTGCGTTTACGAAGTTAATCAGAGTTTTTAATTATCTTTTGTTGCCATCGAAAAGTACTATAGTATCGTCTACATAATATCTGAAGACTATTTTTGGCCTATTTTGATTCATTTCAGACCAGAGATATTTGTTTTAGATTTGTCCTTCCAGCATAATTTTGTCCTTCCTTATAGACAGACAAATCGCGCAACACTTAGTTACGTTTTTGTGGAAACTATATGTTATAACTATAGTATAAAGTAGAACCTTGACCTTTTTTAATTTGTTTTAAAATTTTCAATAATATCCACGATTACTTTTATTTTTCAAATTTACCAGTCACTTACGCCCTTTGTATTAAAAGAGACGTTCACATAAATAATGTAATTACCATTTGTTAATATGAAATGTATAAGACATAAACTTAGGGATATTTTGTTAAGATCTTGTAAGGTAAAAACTTTTCTCATACATGATAAAACATTATCAGGAGGTGAGTGACCTTCAAACCAGTTTATATCTTGACTAATAGCTCCTTATCTCTTGTTCAACCTTGAATGTTTGAGTTATCCTTTGGGAATCAAATGCAATATTCGTATGTCCATTAAAATTGAAATTGTTTTAAAATATACTCCACCTGTACAAATAACCATACAAACCATTATCGTTGACATTAAACTAAACTTCTTTCTGACCGTCCGTCGACCTAATAAAACTCTAATCAACATATTAACTTAACTTAACTTTTCATCTGTCCGTCGTCCTAAATATTAAAAAAAAATTTACCAAGTTACTAAATCCTCCCTTCATAAACCATACTTACCCATCTAACCATCAATAAAGTATTACCCACCAATCGCGTAACACGAATTACCTTTAAATTTATCATATTTACAACAAACGATCATATTTCTCACTTTTTTATTTAATTATGTTATCAAGTAGCAAAGACACGTCCATAAGGAAGAACATATTTGGTGCAGTCAGCTGTTCGAAAGATAAGTCTACTGGCTCACAACTATGTCAAGGACACGTCAGTCGTATCTCTGCTTTGATGTCTGTGTTAAGATGAAGAGCGCTGAAAAAACAGTTTTTTTAGCTGTAGCCTATACGACACCGGTCTGCATTGCGGTCGGCGTTTTGTACATATCATAGGACCGGTACTTTTTTTTTCAAACTCTTCAGAAGTTTGATAACGAATAAGCTTACTTATATTTAGATATATACATGATCAGACCTTACTAATTTTACCGCCACTGAATGGAGAGAGGAGAGGAGAGGAGAGGAGAGGAGAGGGGAGAGAGAGAGAGAGAGAGAGAGAGAGAGAGAGAGAGAGAGAGAGAGAGAGAGAGAGAGAGAGAGAGAGAGAGAGAGAGAGAGAGAGAGAGAGAGAGAGAGAGAGAGAGAGAGAGAGAGAGAGAGAGGGAGAGAGAGAGGGAGAGAGAGAGAGAGAGGGAGAGAGAGAGAGAGATGGAGAAAGTGAGAGGGGAGAGCGAGAGAGTGGGTGAGAGAGAGAGAGAGAGAGAGAGAGAGAGAGTGAGAGAGAGAGAGTGAGAGAGAGAGAGAGAGAGAGAGAGAGAGAGAGAGAGAGAGAGAGAGAGAGAGAGAGAGAGAGAGAGAGAGAGAGAGAGAGAGAGAGAAAGAGAGAGAGAGAGAGATGTATTTTTGCATAGAGAGATTATATTGGTTTTATGTTAATTTAATTAATTGAAAAAATACAGTAGCCATATCATAAGTACCAAAAAGGTATAAAAAATATAGAGTCAGGATTCGATATTGAAAAAATATTAATCCGAGTTTCAATACATAGTTCAAGAAAAATAATATTACTAGTCTCACTTGAAAATTAATATCAACTACGGAAGTTCATTTAAAGGGTCACGGAAGTAAAAAACCTGACAGGAGGAAACGCTCTCTTTCTCTCTCTACTCTCTCTCGCTCTTGTCTGGATGTAGACTGTAAACTGAAAGTTTATAGTTGCGTAATTCATCAACGACCAACAAACTATTTAGCCCTGCTTCACGGTTAACGTATGGCCCCAGAGTTCACTATCTGCCTTAAACTCAACTATGAGGTCTTCATGTAAATTATGTCTGCTATTCATTTTATGATGTAATTTCTCCAGTTTTTGCTATTTAGAACAGTGGGGACGTGTGTATTACCCCACAATTTGTGATGGCCCCACAGCATGGTCAGTTGCGCCAATAAATATAGGAATCCTAACACACACACCACACCCTTTCTGTAGACGTATTAAAGCTAAGTTCGTACGATGTAAGTTGTATTAATAATCTTGAACAACTAAATAATCGTCCTTTTTGTACGTGTCTTAAAACTAAGAGAGGCTAGGTACCTAGCTACCTGAACCTCAACATAGCAATCAAGACAAAATATATCTTGATAATGAGAGAGCAGTAATGGTCAACATTATTTGCTATAATGTAAATAAGCACACAAAAATACTTTATTTATGAGATTTGTGCGTTCTATCCATTTCTGATAAAATTCCATCTGCCAATTTGGAATTTCAAATCACGACTAAATAAAATATATGATAAATTGTGATTTATATATATTTTATTATATTTAAATAAAATGAAAGTAGTTATATCATTAAGAAATTTACACAGAATATTTATTTATGGATAGAATACATTTTGAGAAAATTTCATTAATAAATATTAAGAAATATTCGAATTATAAGCGTAAACCTACTCTGAAGAACAATTTACAATCATGCGTAAATGATTATGACCAAAAAACATACTTAAAACAATTAGATGGCATTGACATAAATGCTTGTCCATTACATTTAATATCAGCTCGATCATGCCACTAATAAACATTTTCAACAAAGTACATTTCATGACACAGGTTATTTTTAAACATAATGCAATTTTATGTTAGTGTTTATGTTTTTAAAACTGTGTACAAATGTTTTATTCAGATGATTATATCAAATTAATTCGTACTTAAACATTACTGTAAATCCTTACCGTTAGTAAATAATGTATTTTTTGCGTGAAAATATATAAGTTGGCGTCTTGACCCGGATCCTCGATCTGCGATGTACCATAACATGCTACGTTCAGAAGCTGTTACTTCTGTTAAAGTAAATAATTTATTTAGAATAGTGTATAAAGTTTATTTTGGATGGAGAAACGATGGGAAAATGGCCCCCGTTAAGATACCTTTTATAGTTAATAAAGATTAGTACGTTTACTAATTTTGGGCCCTTTTTTTAGAGTTCCCTAAAAACTTAAGTGGGTAATTTCGACCTTCGTATATTGTCTGTTGTGTTAACCCCAATTGCATGCCAAATATCTGGTTAGCGGTATAGAGACAAACGTGTCGAACAAATAAATTACTTTTTCTTTTTCCGTTTTAATTTTAATATATTGAGATTCAAACAAAATATGAATATAATATTTTTAGATTGGTCAAATAAATTATTAACTTCCCTTTTCTAAACAGACATTATAAAAATACCTAACATGAGGTTGTATATTTACTCCTTAAAATGTATTTTTTTGTGCATACTGCATTAACAAAGTGATTGTTATCAAATCTTGTGCAATGGATTCATAGTCTTGAGGTAATTTACTATTTAAATCAATTTTTTTCTTAACAATTTTTTTAAATCGCGCTTCTGTTTAGTCCCAATTGTAATAATTATCATTACACACCATTGCTCTTTTCTATTCCCTTCATGTTTGATAAGTAAATTTGAAAAATTTCCAGTCTTGATTTTATACGTAATGTTACACAATTAATTAATACAACATAAATGAAAACAGAACACAGTTGCATATAAAAACCGTTTAATACACGCGTTTCGATGACCAAGTTGTCATCATCAGTGACGGTTACAGTTGAAAACTCATAATTAATTGTATATACTTGTTTTAGTATAATTATTGTCTTAGTTTAATATACTCGAAAGGCGTTTGCGTATTAAACTTGTTTATGAGGAACTGTGTTCTGTTTTAATTTATATAGTGTTTATTTCTCATAAGTCCAGTTCAAGTTAAATTTGTTTAAAGCAATAAACGAGTATACGCGAACTTCATGTTTATAATAGTCTTATGGTTTTCGCTTTAGCCTTTTATAGGCCTACATTTTGTATCGCAAATATGATTTACTTCGGAAATTAATTGTTTGACATATTATACAAAATAGTAAGACTTTTTAATCGAGAGTAATGTTTTCTAACTGCAACAAATAACCAGCTAACTCAACTACTGTATTAGGGAAGTAAACTCAACTACAGTATTAGGAGAGTAAATGAACCGGACAATCTTTGAATAAATTAGAACTAAAAACGAATATGTCTGCTTTGCTTTAGGTTTAAGCCTACTAAATTTATTTTTAAAACGCACAAAACATTAATAAAATAGCCTGAAATATTAGGACTAATACTTGTGTGAAAGCTTCAGTAATTTACAGAACAACCATAGGCATAGCAACGAATTTACTTTAAAACATTGTTTTAACTTGGAAAGTGGCAAATGAATACGCCTTGCAGCCATTGCAAAGGCATTGATAACTTTTTATGTATATTTGTTGTGCTGCTTAATTATTTTTCTACAAGAAGACAGGAGAGTGACGGCCTACGTTTTGTTGTGGAAGGGGTGGAAAAGAGTTAAACACTGGTTGGACACTCTACCATAAGGTGTTCCAAAAAATTTACCAAATTGATCACAGCATCAACACCTCATATGCTCAATATAACAGTGGCTTAAATAATTTACATTAGTGGTGGAGATCCGTGAGAGAAGGTGGCTGCTCTCAAGCACGTATACCAACCGAATGGAAACACTGCTATTTTATTTAAATATTTCCAGGCAGTGCGAATATTTCGATAATTTAATCGAATCCGAATCCATCTCGGGGTTCGATTCGGATTCGATAGTCGAATCCGCAATCTATAATATTCGGATTCGTATTCAAAAACGAATCCGCTAATCCAGATTCGGTTCGAAAAATCGAATAGTGACCGAAAAGATTCGAACATTTTTCAAGGATAAAACTGTTTAAATGTTTACAATTCATGTATTAAAATGCCTTACACCGCGCTGGAAGTAGACGTTAAAAGTCTACGCGAGCATCCGAACAAATAACATCGCGTCGTCTATGATGGGGGGGGGGGCGGTGTCAGTGTTGACCTTAAACCAAGGTAGTTGAACGGCAGCGTATATGCAAAGATTTTAGTTTGCCGTCTCTAATTTGTAACGCCTTTTGATTGACTTTGAATGTATGGGGAAAAATAAATGTGAAATTTGGCAGAAATGTTAGTTATACATTTTAAAAGCCACCAGTATGCATCAAATTAGTTATATTTCACTCATATTTTCTTTACTAAACGTTAAAGTTTTATCAAATAATAATGTGAGAAAAAAAAAAAAACATGAAAAAGTTAGTAAGCGAGGAAAATTTTTATTTTTGGTCAGCGTCATAATGTCAGCGGCAAAGTTGTAGATAAATAGTTGAACCTCAAATTTTAACTTCATGGACGTGTTTTTCCCGAAATAATTAATTGTTTAGAGTAATATGAAACACGTTTACTCACATTCTTTTTTGTCTGTCACGTCCCATGGTTTGTTTACTGCGTCTTTGTTTTCCCTCTAACAAAACTGCACACACGCGACCCATGTGTTTTTGTTAAATGCTACCGGATGTTATTGCTACCGGATATATATCATTTTCTTTTCGTCGGTGAGAATGGATGTGTAAACTTTTATCATAAGTAGGCCTACTTTTCCTGTTTCCCACAACTATTTTGTTTTTGTTCATTTCTAAAATTACCTATTATAACAATTTATATCAGTAAATTTTATTTTAAGTATATGAGTTATGTGTATATTTATTGTGTACCTATTAATAAAGATATTTTATGTTTGCACATAAACCTGACCCGGTTTTATTTAAAGTAACCATTGAAATATGGTTCAGTGTGCAAATTAATGTCAATAAATTTTTACAAGCATTCTCGCTTCATTTATAATAATATAGATTTATATTCCTTTGTAAAACACTGAGTACCGTTATTTAAAGCATGGCATCCCTCAATCTCCAAAGGAATTGGTTTCCTCTGGGAGAATTTGATGTGATAAATGTAGTTATATAATGTAATAAAATGGCCGGTAAAGAAACAAATGACAAGAAACAGTTACTCAATGTTAAAAATGTAAACTAAAAATAAAAAATGCAAGATTTTAGCTCTAAACTCCTCAAGTCATCACCTATTATAAACAGATTATTCTTCTTTCTATACTAATCTTGAATAGACTACTATTGATAACAAACTATAGTAGATGCTCCTAAATCATTTTTTGATTACCACTTTTAGCACCACTTGTTTTAACCCTGGATACACATAACAAATATTTTCAGAGCCATCATAAATTAGCAGCTAATTTTGTGAATGATTGTCTTTGTAATGAAAGTTAACTGACAATAACTGTATCTATTTGATATTTTTGAGACGAATCAAATTAAAAACCATAAAGTGACTATGAAAATTCTGATTGTGATTATAATTCAGGTGAGATAAATTTAAATATTGTTGAAGGCCTAAGCTATTTTAAGTTTTATGATTGAGGACATAAAAATTCAGTCATATAAAAGCTGATTTCATACATCATCTGTATGATCTTTTGTTTTGTTTAGCTAAATGTAATAGATCTTTGAGTAAAATTTTGAATTTAGGCTTTGCACATTTAGCATGCTGAAAATTACTAACGGCATAGATTCAGTTAGATATGTGATTGGTAGGCTTAATTAGTTTCTTCTAAAGAATGAGGTGAACAATAAGAATTAAAAAAATATACATGTTGTACAGAAGTTTGACTTCGTACGTGTATACACTAAGACGTACACACATATACAATTTTTTTAACACTGCTCAAAGTGTATCCACTACGTCGATAAAGAATTTTCATTTCAAAAACGTTTTTAGAATAATTATTTTTGTTTAATTAGAAAGATTCTATAATTTACGTAATTATTTTAAAAAAATTAACTACGACCTCGGTTGTCTGTTATTAAACATACGAGTGCTTAAGTACCTCGGTATCGTGTTAGAAACAGGTAGGAAAAATGACCTCGGTTGTCCGTTATTTAACATATATGAGTGTGTTAGGACCTCGCTTTCGTGTTACAAACAGGTAGGTAAAAAGACCTCGGTTGTCCGTTATTAAACATACGAGTGCGTAAGGACCTCACTTTCGTGTTAGACACAGGTAGGCAGCGAGACCTCGGTTGTCCGCTATGGAACATATGAGTGTGTTAGGTCCTCGCTTTCGTGCAGTATGCTGGAGTTTTTAAAATTTGGCCAAATTTGTAAAAAAAAATTGCATCTATTTCCTTTAATTATAAGGAATACATATATGTGCTTATTTTCGGTAGTCATCAATGTTAAATTGCCTTAAAAAAATTAAAACGTAAAAAGTCCTCGCTTGACCGTACAGAGTTGGTAGGTCCTCGCTTTTATGTTATTTAACAAGTGATAGAAGAGAGAGGTCCTCATACAAACAGGGGTGTGTTTGTGTGTGTGTGTTATATTTGATGAAAATAATCTCTTAAGTAGTTTTCCATCAGGTTTTTGTGAGAATAATACCATTAATTAGCCATTACTTTGTGTAACAGAGGATATTCGCTTGCTATGGATCAAAGGAAAGCTACCTTTCTAGTTCGTTTGATTTTGTTTAAGTATTTGATTGTGTATACCATCCTTTACTCTTGATTAAATTAATTCAGTTGGGATAATCGCCGTCTAGTATCTCATGATTTGAATCCTATTTAACAGGTAGCTAGCTACCAGTGTTTTAAGTCTGGAAATAGATTGTCTTCCTGGGACCGTACTTTATGGGGTGTGCCACAGGGTTTTGTACTGGGGCCATTGTTGCTTAGTACTCACACTAATGATGTATATACTACGTTGAGTTATTTAGGGCCATTTAAATGATAGGTATAATAAAGTTGATGATGGCATGCACAGTTTGAAAAAGTAAAAGATTTATTGAACTTTAATGTTAAAAACCGACCTCCTAATACATCCAAGAAACTCCAATTATGGTGCATTTGGGATAGTTATATAAGGTAACCACCTAATGCAACTTCAAGAAAAATCCACATATGGTGTATTTGGATATTGCTGTAGAAAGCGACCTCCAAATACCGAAGTTAGGTTTGTCCATGTCGTTATATAAAACCAAATTCTAATACAGCCACAACCATGGTGATTTCGGTACCATTATATAAAATAAAACATATAATACAACTTCGAGAAAATTTGAACCATGGTGGAATATTATCATTGTATAAAGCAAACTCCTAAAATAACACAAGGAAACACATCTATGGTGCATTGGATATTGTATAAAATAACCACCTCACACAACCTCAATTAAAAATTCACCGTTGGTGCATGGGTTATTATTGTATATAGCGAACTTCTAATACAACCACAAGGAAACTCTAACTACGGTGTATTTTATATTGTAGTACAAAGCTACCTAATAATAAAGCACCCCAACAAAAAGCCTACGATGGTGAATTTGGTGTTGTTATATAAAGCGACCTTTCTAATACAACCTGAATAAAACTCCAGCCATAATTCATTCCGTATCTTTGTTTCTACAAAGTAACTTTGTAAAATAACCCCAAACTCACTCCATATACGGTGATTGGGTATTGTTATATAAACAGACCTCGTTACACGCTTGCCAGGAAACTCCAACTATGCTGTATAAAGTGACCTGCAAATACGGACAACATAAAAATAAACTCAAGGTAGATTTTTTATTATTGTATTAGGCGACCGATTAATACATCCCAAGAATATTACTTCCATGGTATTCGATATCGTTGCGAAAATCAACCTCATAATAGTTGAAACAACTTCAACTACAGTGCATTTGGTAACGTTGTATAAAGGAACCTCCGAATACAGCCTGAAAGAAACCCCAACTATGATGTATTCCACATATTTATACAGCCACATATTAATTCCAACTATGGTTCATTCGGTACCGTTGTATAAAACGACCTCCTAATACAGCCCTACGAAAAATGCAACTATGTTGAATTTGGTAACGTTGGATAAAGCTTCTAATTCAGATCCACACAAATTTCAACTGCGGTGTATCCCATGTCGTCGTATAAACTAACCACGTAGTACAGCAACATGAATATTCCAACTACGGTATACCCCATGTCGTCGTATAAACTAACCACGTAGTACAGCAACATGAATATTCCAACTACGGTATACCCCATGTCGTCGTATAAACTAACCTCCTAGTACAGCAACATGAATATTCCAACTGCGGTGTACCCATGTCGTCGTCTAAACTAACCAAGTAGTACAGCAACATGGATATACCAACTACGGTATACCCCATGTCGTCGTATAAACTAACCTCCTAGTACAGCAACATGAAAATTACAATTACGGTGTATCCCATGTCGTCGTATAAACTAACCACGTAGTACAGCAACATGAATATTCCAACTACGGTATACCCCATGTCGTCGTATAAACTAACCTCCTAGTACAGCAACATGAATATTCCAACTACGGTGTATCCCATGTCGTCGTATAAACTAACCTCCTAGTACAGCAACATGAAAATTACAATTACAGTGTATCCCACGTCGTCGTATAAACTAACCTCCTAGTACATCAACATGAAAATTTCAACTACGGTCACATGTCGTCGTATAAACTAACCACGTAGTACAGAAACATGGATATACCAACTGCGGTGTACCCAATGTCGTCGTATAAACTAACCTCCTAGTACAGCTACATGAATATTCCAACTGCGGTTTATCCCATGTCGTCGTATAAACTAACCACGTAGTACAGCAACATGAATATTTCAACTACAGTGTATCCCATGTCGTCGTATAAACTAACCTCCTAGTGCAGCAACATGAAAATTCCAACTACAGTGTATCCCATGTCGTCGTATAAACTAACCTCCTAGTGCAGCAACATGAAAATTCCAACTACAGTGTATCCCATGTCGTCGTATGTCGTCGATACTGCCGGTGCCGTTGTATAAAGAAACCTTCTAATAGAATCTCAAGGAAAGTCCATCTGCGGTGCATCGTTATATAAAGCGTTGGATATCGTTGGATATCGTTATATAAAGCGACCATTTACTCAACAGCTAAGAAATTCCAACTATGTGTTTTCATATCGTAGTATTGCGACCACTTAACACAGATTCAATATCATTGTATAAAGGGACCTCCTATTACAGGCCAAGAAAACTCCAGGCACGGTTTATTCTATATCGTTGTATAAAGCGACCTCCTAATACTACCCTAAGCAAACACTATCTAAGATGTATTTGGTACGAGCCCAAGATGCCAAGCAACAACACAAAACATTGAGGAAAATAGATCGGTATAATGTCATAATATTGACATATTTTGCAGTGGCTTTGGTCGAACCTATCACTAAGCAATTGTTGGGTATTTATTGTTACAAATGCCTATTAGTTTCAGCTGACTCACCTTACCTTGCAGTTCATATTATGGCCCGTCCGTCTCGCGCCCAACTGGCAATTATCTTAAACAGATATCATTGTTTGTAAATAGCAGTATTCAATGTTCTATTTGAAAACGTACAATGCTTAGCTTATTGCGGACAATGTCATCATCTCTTTCTTGCAGCCAGGAATGAAATCATCAAACAATAGTAATTAATTAGATGTAGTTTGAAAAGATTCTATTTAAGTATTGGAAGATATATATGTTAACTCGGAATAGCTACAACGTCTAAAGAAAGATAGGGTTAACTAAATATTCCCTCTGGAGGACATTGGAGTAGAATAATTGTAAAAACAATAGTAATATAATAATTCCTTTAAAAAAATACCAACATTTAATTCATCTAGCATAATTACATAAATAAAAGATTTGCTTGAAAGTCAGATTTTTGGTTACTTTGTAATAATAAAATTATATATATAATTATTAAAATATAACCCTAAACATAACGACCTCCGGAACATGAAGGTGAAGAAATGTAGAGTGAGAGCGAACAGTCGTCGTAAACGACTACTGATTGTAGAGGAGTCCAAAGTTCTACTAGGACCGTAGAGCCCTTCAGTAAGGAAAATTAATAAGTTCTACAATTTGGGCTCTATATACAAGAACGTATTTTGTAATACTATATTATATCATTTTCGTAACCGACGTTAACTTGAACTAACCTGACTTGTGAATACTTTATTATGTGTTTCAACTCCTCCATTATTACTAACTTTTTTAACATTTCTAAGAGCTTAATGACAAAGATAACAAAAAGGACGAATATGTATTGCTAACTTATGCTAAGAAATCTACAATTTTGCACACAATATCCTAAGAAAAGATTTTGAACACTGATTATAGTTTCCAAATAGGTGGAAAATGAATTTCAACAAATTGAAAAACCATACGTCATTTTATAATGTACAAATAAAAAGCGCTGTGTGATTTCAGGTTTGACATGAGAAAATGTTTTAAAAAAACATAAACAAATAGTTTTTAATCCCAAAAATTTGACGCTGAAATGAGTTATTTAGTTAGGTTAGACTCTTCTTTGTCAGTTACACTACAGTCAGCAACATGATATTTAAGTGGAACATCAATTTTAAATGAATTTAAAATACAAAAATGTAGTCAAAAAGTATTGCCCTTGTATCATTTAAAGATAATCTATTATAACTGAACCATAACTTAGGAAATTCAAATCTCATGGATATTGGGATATGCGTAAGACAAAGTTGTGTCATCAGCAAACGCTGTTACAGTGTTTGACTTCAACATAGTGAAAGATTCAAATTTTAAAATAAACTTTGTCTTTAAATACATTCTTGTGTAAGGGAATTGAAGAGTAATGTGAGTTTGGGCCGATATGTGTTGGAAGTAACAGTTTTGTGCAGTTTTTGTAAGTAGACTACACACACACACACACACACACACACATATATATATATATATATATATATATATATATATACAGTATTTGTATTTATGCATTTGTTAGCGATCGAACATATGGTACAAATTTGGTATTTAATCTTATCATTTCCTTGTAAGATTTAATTGTAGGACAAAGTAAATAGGAAGTAAATATTTTAGACAATCTTTCTGATTTAGTAACATTTGTTTTCAATGTGTGCAAGATCGTGTTTAATCAAAAGAAAAATTACAAAGAGCAACATTCGTGTAAAAGTTATGTGAGAATGATGGATATTCATATTATTAACATAGTTTAATAGGACATTTGCCATCATTCGTGTACATAAAAAGAAATGTACGACGTTTAGAGAGTGTAAACAGTAATTTCCATAATGCCTTGTGACTGCTTTGGTAATTATTTCTATATTAGTACTTATGATAGTACCGAAACAGCTGTAACAAAGGAAATATCCAAAATATACTGCTTGACGTAAGTACTAATATAGAAATAAGTATAAACGGCATTCGCATATCTTGTGGGTTTGTACATGGGTTACTTTCTCAAGCTCCAGTTTTAGTTTTCAACTTGGCTTTGTACTATGTTGATATTTTTCACTCTTTTATACTTTAGGTTTATCAAAAATTAAAGTGCCTTAAATTAAAACCTATACACACTCACAATGATTCACAAAAGTTGAAGTATACCTCTCGAAAGATTTTGAACATTTTGTAATTGTAATAACCAACATTGTAACTGTTCAGATTTGTTTTATCGACAAAATTTTTTTTAAATAATCAGATAAATAAATATTGGTAGTGAAAAAGTGATGATATTTTTAATTTAGGTTTTGGAATAACAAAATTTCGTTTTAAAAATTTTTAGTTTAAAAAACAACGAGTAAACCAAACAGAGGAAAGTTTCAGCTGAACGTTTGATTATTTTTTCCTTGATAGAATAAAACTTGGACACGAATTCCCACAAATAGTACGTTTATTTATTCAAAAGCGTTTAAACGACAAAGCTGCCATCTTCAGTGATGCACGAGCTACAATAATTAAACTATAACTAACGTAATCCCTTAATCAAACCATGGAATACCAAAGAAAAAATTGGCCAAGAGAGACCTGATAGAAAAGATGAAAGAGGTGGATCTAACCCAATAAAGAAAGGTGTAGATTCAGCCAAGTCCTCGGGATTGCCACATCTGTACTCACTATAAATAAACCCCTGAGTGTCCGTTTTAGGGTTGTAAATGTAGGAACATATAGCTGCGTTTCCTGTTTAATGTCATGCCATTTTTAAAGTTTCACATGTATGGGACCTACTAGGACATGTGTTCACCTATAAGGACAAAAACATGTAAGTGCAAAGAAGATTAGAGCTAGTTTTACAGTAGAGTTGTGTAAAATATGTGACTAATCACGTGATGCGAACAGATTTCAATATTTTTTTAACATGGTAGTTTGTTACATTTGATTTGTTTTTCACCACAGAACGGTTTTGGGGAAGTTTCTATTACGTTTTTTAGAAAACCCAATATTATACAATTGAGTGTTAGCTGTTAAAGGTTTCAATCAAATTTGGTGCAATACTTGATTTTACAATTGCTTCCCCATGTATGAATGAACTACTTAAATTTACAAACAGAAAATTTATTTTACAAAATTAGTTCGTTATATTTATTTGTTAACTGTTTTATTATTAAAACGTATTTCTTGACAAAATAATTCTACAATCACAGTAACTTGTTCTATACAGCGATGTAAGTAACGGTTCGGATGGCAGTAGTTGGAAGATAGTTGTAGTTGAGTAAGCGGCTAGGCCAAGTCCGCAGATTTGTGGCCTAGATTCTTCTACAAAAATGCGTTGATACACTTGAATCTATGCAATATTCAGGTTTCCAATAGAAAGTTGTTCAGGCTGCTCTCATCGTTTCTAATATACCTACCAAAGACATGAAACAATACCACAAAGTGATCGTTCTTACACAATTACATTCAATTTGAGTTTAAAAGTCAATGATCGATATTAAATATCATTCTTTTTAAGATTCGTGAAACTTTTCACGAATATTATTTATACTAAATCGTAGTTCTAATTAAATCTCTTTTTATAAGAGAGACCAGAAGTTTGAATGTATGCATTTTTATTCTGAAAATGTTACATAAAGTGTCTGTCGTGGCCAGGTTAAAACTCTAGTTTTTCACAAAAACGCTACTAAATGTCGATAGTAAATAATATTTGTGAAGTAGGGAAGTATTGGTAAAATTGACCATGTTTCGAGAATAACATCATTTCTTTGATAACCGTTTCGAGAAATTTTTTAATCTTTTAGTGCCAGATCATTTCTGAAAAGTATTATAACTAATTTTTTCTTTCAGTTCTAGCCTAAATTGCCGATTTTTTTGGCAATTTGTAATTTAAAAAAATTTTCAATCAAAATTCTAGATTTTTTTTGTAATGTTGTAATTAACATAAAATACCTTAATTGTAAGTTATAAGCCAAAAAAATAAAATAAAGAACTTAACAGCAATAAAATTATTCTAATTTTTTTTCTATTTTCAATTTTTGTAGAAAAAGTCACACACAGAAAATACTTAGGAAAAATCATGTTTACTCCACAAATTAAATACTATGTTAGATAAAATCACAAATTGAAGTATTTTTGTTGATAAAAAAATGAACACTAAACACATACACACACACACATTTACTATAGGCTATACACTCACACACATGTAGTATATACGTGTATAACTAGGAGCATCAACCACTAACGAACGATAAAACTACCATTTTAACCATTAACAATCTTTATGGCTTTCCGCTCTATCTAAAATCTATTTCCGCCAAAATCGGACCCGTTCTCAAAATTGTATACGATGCGCAGCGCTTTCAAAAATAGTTTTACACTTATAAAAAAAAGTAATTCCTGATCAGTGCACGGTTTTTGACCGATGCAAACTGTCTGAGAATACAGAATCATAGAACCTCAACCTAACTTTTTGTTTTTAATGCCTATTAAAACATATAAATATAAAGCTAAAGGTTTTAACTTCTGTGTTTTCATTAAACAATCTCTGATTGTGTTTAGCACAGAAGTTGTTTCTACACTTCTTTTCACAAACCTGTACTTTTGTTTTTCCTTTATTTAAAATGTAGCTACAGTCCCCTGCGTGCAAAGGTAGCCAACATTTTAATGTTCAATATCGTATTTTGAGCATGGTTTAAAAATATTTCTGCAATCTAATATATTGATCTTCCCCACAGTTTTTAATCATGGCACAGTTTTATTCCGTACAATGATAATACAAGGAATTCATGTACTGACTCTTGTTTTATAATATGCTTTATTTTTTAAAGACTGAAATATTATTTGATGAAATTCAAATTTACATTATGACTTCTGCATAATATTTACGGAGTTCGTATACAATAGTCATTAGCTAAAATTACAACTCTACCAATTCCGTTCAAATTTTAGTTAAATGTGAAGCTAATGACCCAAAAGTGTGTGCAAAATCGTTAGTAAAAAAATAATTTTAAATTCGAGGTAGAGTCAAAATATACTGATATTCCAAATTTGATTAAAATGAACTCACTCATTTGTGGAGTGTTAGGCTGTATAACACTCCACAAATAAAATACGAACATACATACATAGGCCCTAATTCCCGATAACACTTTATTGGGCTCAGGGGACCTCCAAAGGGATATATCCTCAAATTAACTAATGTCTGTTTTAAAGGAACGGCTTAAACATTATGTATAGTCGAAGTCGTAATGTAAATTTGAATTTCATCAACTAATTTTTCAATCTTACAAAAATGAAGACTAATATAAAACAAAAGTCTATATATGAATTCCTTGTATTAATAATTCTTTCGAGAGTGTCTACATTCCTTCTCGCGGCTGAACTCTTTGGGATGCAGCATCAATCCGGCAAAAGTGTAAGGCGCTACTTATCGCAAGCAAAGGAAGAACAGCATAAATATGCTGAGGGCTAAGGGGAAGTTTAGTTTTAATATGCGACCTCCGGTTTTAATTAACCTTACCTATGCATGCGGATGCTTCATGGGTGAACCGTTTATTTTCCTAGCTATCAAAACCAAACTCGGAGAATTCGCAAAGGACAACTAAATGGAGGTGGAGAAAACTGGTGTTTTACCTAACCCCGTGGTACCCACTTTCCAATTATTGCAGCAGGACCTAGGGACTCATAGAGGACCGCACCAACCTGCTATTGAAAAACCAACCTTTCAATAAAAAAAGTGAAAGATATTGTTGAACATTTCAACATTAACATTAATGAGCACAGGTGTCTTTCACGGGAGTAAATGTGCAAACTGAGAATAGAAAAGGCAGTGCTGAAGAGGTTTCCGATATGTGCTAGGGATACATGTACGTCTGGCCAGGACAGCCATCACATCAATAGGTGGGTTCAGAGACTATGGGATAGTCTTGGAGGGTATTCTCATACTAAATACTTTGGAGAAAAGTTCCATCAGGTGGACTTGGAGGACAGTATTGACCTTGAGCAGAGGGCAACTCTTATTACAGGACACTCTGAGGGTACACTTTGCATAGGATAGGAATATACTATGGGGTAACAATGTGTAGACTCTGCGGGTTAGATGAGGAAACCACAGACCACATAAGCTATAATTGTTAGTCAAAGAGGCGTAGGGTGTTTGGTTTCCAAACTCCTGGTGAACTTTGCTGGAGGAACTAGTGAGTGGACTACTATTCGTAGAGGGGACTGAACTAAAATCTACTGAACTAGAATTAAGAGGCTTAGTTCCACAATAGGGTAGTGTCGCGGTTGCAGGGACAGTTTAACTCTTTACCTCTCATTTCAATCTAGTCTAATCTAATTTTAGACGAACGAAATAAAAGTAACACAACATGCAAACAAGGTTGACATACATAAATTAATTTACAAATTAAAGCTATTTTTAAATCATTTTCGCTGGAGATCAATTTCATAAACATTCGCTAATATTTTCTAATCAAATGCCGTTATGTAATTTCATAACGTAATTTCTTCGCTTATTTTATTGCTATCGTCTGATAACTCTAATCTTATCAAAAAGAATGTGAGATATTTAATATTGATTCCGTGATAAGAGCTATTTTATTCATCTCGGTTCCTGTTTCAAACGCATTCTGCTACCGGTGCCTAATAGTGTGAATCGTAAAGAAAATTAGCTAATTAGTCACTTTTATTCTAGTCTGTATTTCTGAGTTTTTCCGTTCTGTATTGTATTTCAAAATTAATTATGAAACAGTTTATAAAATTTTAAGCTTAAGAAACCCTAATTTACTTTTTATGTGACATGGAGATAGACCCGGTATAGAGTTAGAGTACCACATTTAAAACGTTTTACAGTATTTTAAGAGTTGAAGTCTAAATGGAAAATTGGGTTTAATTACTTGAATGGGTTTTGTCGTGTGGCGTGGTAAGTAATTCTTTTCTTTTGGCAAGCTAAATTTTATGGTCTTTAATATTTTTTAGTTGATTTTTATATCGTTTAAAATCTTTTTCATTACAAATAGCTGTCAGATTGGTTCCACAAATTGTTTCATACTATTTTCATATAATTTTTTGACGGTTGTATTCCCAAAACGGAGTTATAAGTTTGCATGGGACAATGATACTTTTGCAAAAGTAGTTACAATGGTGTTGTTAAATTCTTGTCTTTTTTGGATAAGACCATATTATCAAGAAATTAAATTTCATCAAAATCAAAGGAATAATTTTCCACAGACTTTCCAGACTCTGTATTTAGTCAGAAAATCCATCATCTTTGGTCGTTGGGAAGAAAGACATAGTTGTTCGATTGTTACATTTTTTTGTTCTTAAGACTTGAACCTAATTTTCCATATTTTCTGTCAAAATTGATCATAATATTCATATTAATCATGTACTTTTTTGTTTTATGTTTCAGGATATGAGGAATCCATAAAACAAATTACGATTCATTTTCAGGTTTTTTCCAGAGTTATTAAATTACCTTTATTCGTCGATAAATCTATATTCTTTGAACTGAAGGAACGTGGAATTCTTGTTACCTCACCCAGGAGGTCGTAAAGTAAACAGAAATTCCCTATAAGGCGTTTCTGTGAGGTGTAAGTATTCCCAAATGGTACCAAGATTCCAACAGAAGAGACAAACAGGGCGTTGCGGCGAAATACCGTGAATATATATATATATATATATATATAGAGAGAGAGAGAGAGAGAGAGAGAGAGAGAGAGAGAGAGAGAGAGAGAGAGAGAGAGAGAGAGAGAGAGAGAGAGAGAGAGAGAGAGAGAGAGAGAGAGGAGAGAGAGAGAGAGAGAGAGAGAGAGAGAGAGAAGAGAGAGAGAGAGAGAGAGAGAGAGAGAGAGAGAGAGAGAGGAGAGAGAGAGAGAGAGAGAGAGAGAGAGAGAGAGAGAGAGAAGAGAAGAGAGAGAGAGAAGATAGATGATGAGATAGAGAAGAGAGAGAGAGAGAGAGAAGAG